>VXBL01009005.1:1498107-1558660 GCA_013400195.1 Aramus guarauna | reverse complement strand
TTTGTTTGTTTTTTAATACAAATTTGCCATGCACAAATACAGTCATGCTCTTTTCATGGTAGTGGCAAAAATCTCTGTTTTGGCCACGTCTGATCTGTCACTCACCATTTTGAGGTTCTTTCAATTACCTCCAAATGATATTCTGAACAAAATAGTAACAGTGATCAGTGATCTGAAATTAGTGGTTTCAAGGTTTGTCATCTAACAGGGTACTTGTATTTAAACAAAGCTATGGTTTTGATTGTTATGGTGGTGTAACAGCAAGACTAACAGGAAGACTGTCACTCATCACAAACATAGAAAAAAGTACTGCTTGGTATTACTGAGGAAGTCTGCTAATTATGACACTATTCCAAAATAATAGATACTACTCACTAAAAGATCAATACTAACATCACCTCTGACTGTCTCCCTTCAGTCATCAACCAAGCAGAGGAACTATAAGGCAGCAGAAGGTTTTGCAGGTATTTCTGTCATGCTACAACCTTGATACGGAAGTAGTCAAACCACGCAGTCCTCACTCTCACTTGTCACTTGGTATCTCCACTGAGAGACTACTGACAAAAACGTCCATTTGTGACATGAGTGTGCTACACTCGTGTTTTCTTAAGTATAACAAAAGAATGTACAAGCACCTCATATTCAGTAAAATCAGGCTACTTCAGCATACCACAACAGTAATTTTCAAGTAACAATCTAACCAATACTACAACACTGTTGCAGGCTACTCATTCACAGAATGGAGGTTGGAAGGCATCTCTGGAGATCAGCCTAGTCCAACTCCCTGCTCAGAGCAGTGCCAACTACAGCAGGCTGCTCAGGGCCATGTCTAGCTGGGTGTTGAATACTTCCAGTGATGGAGACACTCCGCAACTACTCTCGGGAGTCTGTTCCGGTGCTTGACCTCCCTCAGCGTAAAAAAAGCTTTTTTTTTTACGTTTAAATGGAATTTCTTGTATCTGTATTTTTGCCCATTTCTTGTCTCTTCACTAGACACTGAGGAGAATCTGTCGTCTTTACTCTTTTCCCCTGGTTCCTGATGGCCAGTCTTACCAGTAAAGATAGAGGCAGAAGAAGGCCTCAGCCTTTTGCATGTCCCAATCAGCAGCAGGGCCACATTTTCCCTAGTCTTCTTTTTGCTGCTGAACACTGTCTTGCTGCACTTTACATCCCACATCAGATTCAACTCCATGAGAGCTCTGGCTTTCCTAACCTATCCTGCATATTCAGACAGCATTTTTATGTTCCTCCTGGGTCATCTGACCCCGCTTTCACCTCCTGTATGCTTCCTTTTTATGACTGAGTTGAGTCAGGAGCTCCCTGTTCATACCATACAAGTTTTATTAATGTACTGAAGAAGCCCTGACCTGACATACAGTGCCACTGCTCAAGAACAGATTTAATAAATGCACCTATTTCTCACCGGCACTCTAATTTCTCCCTTTTGTATCTTCTCTCCCAGAATCTCCTTATCTTCAACACTATGAAGTGTCACATGTACATATATCTTTAATTGTTGCTTTGAGCCTTTTCAGCCTCAAAACTCCCTTGACAAGATTCAGACAGGCACGAACTGTTTCAGAGGTACAATGTTTCATTAGAAGAATAAATAGGAAGATGTACAGCCTGGATAAGGTGAATGTAAAGAAGTATCAGGGAGGAAGATCTGAAGGTAATTTAATTCCATTTTGATTTCTAAGCTGTGCTCAAATGTTCTAAAGAATAATAATAAAAAAAAAAATCAGTTTGGACCAGCAGAAATACATACATGCGTATATACAGCTGTGAGGTTGTAATACAGCCAAAGCAAATTTGTCCTGAATATTTCTAACATGCCCAAACATCAAGACTAAGAAGGGTTTTCAATAGATAGATTTAAATCACAGTAAAAAAATATCAAGGCAGAATGTCAATAATTTTGGAAATATCTGGGCTCATAATTCTCTCTGCAATCATATACTACTGCTCACATCCCATATTTTACTGAGGATCAGGCACCCTGGCTCTGATGGGGCATAGCATCTTCCATCAGACAGCAGAAGGAGCCATTGTAGCCTCCGTCAATTCAAGTCTTTCTGCAGTAACTACAGTGATACCACAAGCCTAATGCCTTCAGGCCAACCAACTGAATTGCATCCAGATTTGAGAGAATGCTTGCACGATGAAAGAGTAGCTCACAAGAGGAGAGAGATGGACAACAAAGATGCACTAGAAAAAAAAATGCAAATAAAAAAACTGTAGAAAAATCAAACAAGTAATACCAGAAAGGAAGATGCGGAACAGAGAACCAGAAGTGGAAAAAGAAGAGACAAAGGAAACACCGAGGAAGAAGAGAGCTCTGCCTATCCTATTTGTTCTATTTCCCTGAATATCTCATTAGGTACAGAGTGCTATTCAAAGACAGATTATTCAAAATTAGATGGAGTAATTCAGAAAGATGCTGTCAAAGTAAATTGCTTTGGAATAAATGTTCTTATTCATGTATGTGAGTGCTATTTACCATGTTTGCACCTCAGTGAAGCTCCTCCTTTAATTATGACCTTCATTTTCATATAAAATTTGCAAATTTTTGTATTGTGAGAAATGTTTCCCTCTACAAGAAATTACAGAATAATGCAAAGAGCAAATGGATGTGGCAAAAGAATTAAGTCTATTCTCATTCACATTACTGAATAACTGAGGTCTCTATAATCACATTATTTAAATTCTGAATTTCAATACCTGTCTTGTCCAGCTTTCAATAATACAATTCCTCACATATATCAAAAGTCAGCCTAAATTTTGAATATCAAAGAGGGAAATAAGTTTAAAGAGCAAGATTATATTCTTACACCAGAGGAATGTTTGGTTCTCTTCCTACAACAGGCATTAAAGGAAATATTGCCAGGAGCACACAGAGAAGAGTCCAGATCAATGCTGTCATCTAAAAGAAGAAAAAAAAAGGAATTTTGTGGAGGTCATGTGGACAGACAATTATCTAATTAAAAAAACCAAAACCCTTCAGCGAACTACTAACAGCCACTACCATCTCCCATAGGCAAAAAACCTCACACATATTAAGAGTAAAATTAACTGAAAAAAGGGCACAGGGTCATTGGTATTACAGTACTTCAATTTAATACAGAAAAGAATCTCATTTACACAGCTGTCAAAATCCTATCAAAGACAATGAGAATTAAAGCTAAGCTTTTATTTAAAGCACTTTCTGGAAGTGTGGCCTTCACACACATTGCAGTCTCAGAAAGCTGATGAGTAACCTTATGGAAGAAACGAATAAAACTAATCTCATCAGAGTTTGCAGCAGCTAACTAATCACCTATTCTCTAGCAACAGGGTAACATTTTCCAGTCTTTGAATCTGAATGCCATTTGATTTAACCACCATAATCATCTAAGTAGTTCTCTAAATTCTTTGCTAGGAGGAAAAAAAAAAAAATCCAAGGTATTTTACTCTAAAAAAAAAAAAAAAAAAAAAAAAAAAAAAAAAAAAAAAAAAAAAAAAAAAAAAAAAAAAAAAAAAAAAAAAAAAAAAAAAAAAAAAAAAAAAAAAAAAAAAAAAAAAAAAAAAAAAAAAAAAAAAAAAAAAAAAAAAAAAAAAAAAAAAAAAAAAAAAAAAAAAAAAAAAAAAAAAAAAAAAAAAAAAAAAAAAAAAAAAAAAAAAAAAAAAAAAAAAAAAAAAAAAAAAAAAAAAAAAAAAAAAAAAAAAAAAAAAAAAAAAAAAAAAAAAAAAAAAAAAAAAAAAAAAAAAAAAAAAAAAAAAAAAAAAAAAAAAAAAAAAAAAAAAAAAAAAAAAAAAAAAAAAAAAAAAAAAAAAAAAAAAAAAAAAAAAAAAAAAAAAAAAAAAAAAAAAAAAAAAAAAAAAAAAAAAAAAAAAAAAAAAAAAAAAAAAAAAAAAAAAAAAAAAAAAAAAAAAAAAAAAAAAAAAAAAAAAAAAAAAAAAAAAAAAAAAAAAAAAAAAAAAAAAAAAAAAAAAAAAAAAAAAAAAAAAGACATTAAGAGCTGTATCACTTGAGCTTGAAAACTTTAAGTCAGATTCATGTTCTTGGAAGGAAATTTTCAGTGCTACAAAACATCTTTTGTGTATACTCAACTTTAAGACAAGTTTCATTACTCAAATAGAATAAAAAAAAATTGTAAATAAACAAATACAAGCCTCCATCTTGACAGTTCTTGCAGAGCAAGACTTAGCAATTTGACTCTCATTTTTTTTGTTTTAATTAAAATGTTAATGTTACTCCAGAACTCTAGGTTTTAGATATCCTGTGAAGTAAGTGAATAAATGAATGGAAGAAATGTCTCTTATCTTAAAGGCTGTGCCACTTCACACCCATATCCACAAAAGTGGAGTTTTTTCTCCTGGAAAGAACAGTACAGAAAGCTGCCTCTGAGGAACAATGTGTGCCAGCTGATTGCAGACAATATGGATTGACAAGCATTTTTCAGTTTGGTTTTTTTTTTTTTTTCCTAATAAATGATCATATTACTTGAATGGTGGCACCTTCACCAATCATGTGTGTCAATGCTTTTGCCACTGTGACAATTTGATAAATGATGTGCATTTCATATTTTAAGTCAAGCATTTTTTAGTTATCATTAACAAAACTGCTAACTCATAGCTACTCCAAAATTCTTACGCAGTCTTATTACTTATCTTGTATAACAGATCTACCCAGGTTATACTAAACTCCATGCCTTGCTACATGCTGATGATGACAGAGACCAGAATAAGACCATAACTGAACAAGAATATAAAGCAGCATTCCAAAGAGACCAGTTCCCACATCCTAAAATGCAAATCAGCTGTTAGCCATTTAAAATGCTCCTTTTTAAGCAAAGCAATACAGTACCTTTGCTTGAACCCACAGCTGTGTGATCACTGGCCAGCCAGCAAACACAAGAAGACCAATAGTAAGCGTAGAGCGGTAAAAAAAGCTGAAGACCTAATAAAAAAAAAATTCCAACAGAAGACTGAAAAATAAGCACATTAATAAAACTTGCAATTCCTCAAAGAGGTAGAATGCTAGCACGATACACGTGGATAAAATACTTACTAGTATTTCAATTCCCAGTGTACAAACCAAGAGGAATCCTATAGACTGACCAATATGAAGTGACAAGAGATTTGTGGCAAGGTCTCGAATAACAGGAAGTCTGTTTAAAATGAGGGAACAAGACAGTAATTATTTAAAAAAAAATAATTAAAAAAATTAGGATTTTAGCCTTGAAGAGCAAGGAAGGGGTCAGAGCATAAGACGTGTGTTTCAGGTATTGCTGATCCTGCCTGCTGTTTAGAAACAGAGTGGGTGATGGCCTGAGGCTCTGTCTGCCCAGTTTTACTTGATATAAAATCTACAGTAAAACCCTCCAGCTTTTTCCCCTCCCATTTCTGGCACATCTTCACCAGTATTTGGACAAGCTTCAGATTACTCTTTGTCCAAATTGACTCTAAGTTTATGAACATTTTTGGTTATGCTGTGCTTAATGTCCATCATAAGTGATGAAACACTCAGAAGCTTTAGAGAGAGAAAAAAAATCCCCAGTTAGTTTTTCCAGTTTTTTTATGAGGCAGCTTATTATCTAACTGCAGTTGGTCTCATTTTCTCTGAATAAGATTGAGTTGGCATCTACAGAATTGCCAGCAGATTAGGTAAGTAATAGAAATCAGAAGCTAGCAAGTATTTTTGGATTTGGAATAAAAGGAGACCCAAACAAGACAAGTTTGTTTCAATATCAGAGCACAATCCTCAACATGACTAGCACATCTCCAAAAGCAGCCAGAGTTCAGCATACTTGACACTTTGCAGGATCAGACTATTTCAAAATTACTGAAGAAAAGGAACAATCTGTCTCATTTTACAAAAGAAGTTGCTGCTACAGGTATTTGCCCAAGATTTTAGCACCCTTCTGCAACAGTTTAAAAATAACTAAAACCATTTTTGTCTTGGAAAGACATTAATTTATTTTTGTTAATAGAAAAGATATCTTCTAGAATTGGCATCTGTATCAGTCTGTTTGGAAACTACTTTATTTGTCAAGTGAAATATAAACCAGAGTCCTCTGGAATGTCTCAGGAAGCATTTCAGGAAGTTTAATAAAATTAATCTAGTTTTTTCTCCCAAACTTATGAAAAAAATTGTCAACGAAAAGGAAGCACAGGCGTGGTTTTATAAAACATTCTTTATAAAATGTATTCTTTACTTACTCTCTCACAACTGCATACCAAACTGATACTGGCAAGAGACAGTATACATAGTATGTCCAAGGACATGTTTGAATCAACAGGAAAAATACAATTATCATTCCAACAAAGGCAAAACCATAGAAGAGAACAGTAGATTCCTGAAAAACAAATGGTTGAACAAACATACCTGAGACAGTAATAAAACGTTTTAATCTACACACTATTTTCCATTTGTTAGTTACATAGTAAAGCAAATGTTATTTTAACAGAGCCACTGAAGCTGCCTTTTGTCTATGTACACAACTCCGGATGCTGTTTCCAGCCAGATGAAAAAAACCCCAACAGTAGGATTTGAAGATCTAATTCTAAATATGTCTCTACATAAAATCCTGCAGTAAAATCTGCACTGGAAAGGCACACTTGTACAATCTGCAAGCCCAATGTATGCAATGTTATTTATGTTCAATGGATATTTGAAATCCATTGGAAGTCAGGGTCTTGGATAAAAACTCTCTTAAATTTAGATTCTAAAAACAGACTTGGAGCATAACCTTTTGAGTTCAAGTTCATAGCATTACAGTCAAAACATTTAATGAAAATTCCATTAGCACATGTTTCCTCTTCCTGCTTGAGACAGTTATAAGAGAACTAATTAAATAAAAATACAAAGCATTAACTCCCAGTGGAAAAACCCCAACTCTTCAGGATCTAGGGATAGCTACTGAAAGGGGCTTGCAACCAGCCTTCCACAGGAGAGATGGCCTTACTCAAAGAACCTACAATTTTAAAATACAACAGAGGACTAGAGTTGTATGGCACTAAAAGCTTCCTAGCATAGCTAGAACTGTTATTATATTTAATCATAACCCACAATGTACTCAAAAAAACACATTCTTGGACTGAGATAGTTGTAAGTAGGAACATCAAAGAGAGAAAGGAAATGTTTAAAACGGGTAGTCTCAGACAGGTAGGCTAGTCCTGAATCATCAGGCAGCAGCCATCTCTTGTTTGTGCAAAGAGGAGCATTTAAACAATCACTGCATCTGCCTTTTACCTGGTCAGTGAACTACTCTTCCTTATGTAGGGACATTCAGATAGAAGAAGAATTACTGGTAAGGGAAGATTATGTGCAAGTTTTAGGTAAACAATTTTATCTTTATGTATTGCAACTTGACATAGCAAAGGCAGCTTTAGTGACTGAGCGGTCTTCAGTGTATTGTGTAGGTAATGACTGAAGACACTGTTTTCTTCTACATGAATGCCAGTTTCTTTGAATGAGTTATGTAGACAGATATGCAACTACGTTAAATATGCTGAGAAGAAAAAGACATTCAATTAGCAGTTCATGTCAACGGGTTAGCATTTTTACTGGTCGTTCCCCCCACCTCCCTGGTAACTGACATACAACTGCCTTGATCTAAACTGACAGCAAATGCAAGTTCTAAATTATTTTTAAGATAGAATTTCTGCTAAGATATGCCATTAACGTAAAAAAATATGTCATATAGAAAGCTGACCTAATGCAATTTTATTAGTTTTAAATTTTACATTTGCTGACATATAGACAGAATGTATATGTATAGATATGATATGCACACAATATAATTTATCATTGAATGAGTAAACACATACAAACAACATTTTATTCCATGTAGACACATAAATATTAGAGTCCAATACAGTTGGTCATGCATTGAAAATGGAAACCAGATTTGCATTTTCTGTGGATGTTTAAAAATAGATTAAAAGCTTAGGTTTCTTGCTAAGCAAAACAACACACTAGTCTAAAAGAAAAAAGTTTATTCATATGCAGCATAAGAAGCCAAAAACTTTTAAAGATGATATATATAGGATATGCAGTTTCATTATTCAGAGGCTCCTTTCAGATTTTATAAGGCTGAGCTTTGCAGAAGACTATTTGTCAATGGTAGATTAGTTTCTCAGCAAAATTCTTTAAGTAGCTCCAATATTAGCTTTACACCAAATAACTTCCATATATGAAGCATTAGCCTCACACTGTGATCCCCTAAGTATTTAGGAATGCTAAAAAAGGTTTCCACAAAAAAGGGTCTCTTACTAAAACTGGGGAAAAGAAAAATTCTATAGACAAAGAGCTAAAAACCCAATTTTTTTCCCAGTCTCACTAGCATAAAATTTGTCTTCAACAAGTAAAATCAATATACCAAATGAAAATCTGTTGTCAACTAAAAATGTGAAGTTTTTGCTTAATGTAGTTATTAATATGCCCAATAGTCAGTGTATTTGTTGTAATTATTTTGTTCATATCTAACATAATGTGCATCTTGGATTATTTCTTCTCAGTTATTTGATGAAAGAAAACCTAAATCATGCAGTACAGCACTTATGAATATTTTCCATTTCAATTTTGTTTGATCATTTTCATTAAAGGCCAAGACTATCTCATTTCAGCCAGTAGTAAAAACTTCAAGATAGCATGATAGGAATTTTCTCAGAGTAATATATTGAAGGCAGTAAAGATGCAAAGTGAGTGCTTATTCTCATTTACATTACCAAATGAAACAATTCCTTTTATTCTGAAACAAATTCTTGAAGTTTGGGAGAGTTGTGCTCCCCCCAGAAGGCTTTAATCCTTCTCTAATGAAATGCTAGCTTTTTGCCTGTTCACGTTTTTGCAGTATCTTTTTTTTCCTGATGAATGACTGAAAGTAAAAGAATTTCCTAGGATTTTGTACTTTGTGAAAAATCAAACCATGATAAAGTTGTCAAAGTAAGCTTCCTTCATCTTTGATGTCTTCTGCTGCAACCTTGCAAATCAAAGAGCAAGACAGCAAGCAGATCTGTGAAACCACAGTTCACCTTTCTATTAAAACAGGTTATACATTTTAAAAATGCCATGATTGGACTGCACAGCTTCTGAAAACTGATTTCACATTGCCAAAGAGGAACAGGAATAAAATAATTTACATGCTAATTTTTTTTTTTTGCCTTACAGTAAAGAACAAGAATCAAAATGGAAGCCTGAAGCCTGTATTCTTCCAAAGAAGTATTACTACAGAGTGCTGACTTTAGTACAATTAATGCTGAGAAAATTGACTTCTGTTTGAAGACAAATCCTCTAATCATTTTAAATCACTATGTTTGCTTACACTTGCATTAGTAAAATGCACAGCTGTAGGGAGGAAAAAAGTGAGAAAGTACTCTATTGCACACTCAAGACTTACACAGTCTAGGAATACTGATTGTAATAAAGGGACCAAACGGTAACACTACACAAGATTACAGTAGCTAGAAAACTCCACAGTTTGCCAGTTTCCACATGTAGTCCAAAGAAGTGGAAGGTGTGCAATTTGGTCTCCCACACCAAAGAGACTGAGCATACCTATAATGCTGAAAAATGATATTAAAAGAAATCATTGCATGTTTCTGACCTACCTTGTTATTAGTCTGGACAGCCTTGGTCAAATTGGTATGGGTCTTGATAATCACTAAAATCACGTAAGTCGTCCAGCCCACAAAACCCATTGCAATACTTAGACCCAGGAATAATCTATCGTAAGTATGGTAATAAGACAAGCCTTCCAAAGCAAGGTTAATCAGGGTTTTGCATAAAGATACCTAGAGGCAGACAAAACATATAAGCAAAAGTTTAGAATAGTGTAAGCTCCATTCCATAAATTGACCAGGCAGCAAATGGTGCTCAAGCAGCTTCGCCACTCTTGGCATGTGTGTCCTTCCCTGCACACAGGTACAGTGTTTTGGCCAGCACCAACTGCTGGACTACGCACTGCTTTGGACTCCTGTTGGACGTAAAGTCAACCATCATTTGACTTCTTTGCCACCCCCCGGCCATGGTAGTGGCCAGATGGTGAAAGCTACACAGATACCACACCTTGAACACCACCTACTACCAAGCATGTCTTTCCCATGAACATTTGACCATATATATATATATATATATATATTCCACTGTAAGTGACCACCCCAAAAAACAGTCATGTGCTTCTGAAGGCACAACATTTACATAGGAGGAAGAGGATTATGGATGGAGCTGAAACATGGTCACTCTCCACAGCCTGAAATACCTACTTCCTGGGGTTTGATGTCCTCCACTTCATTCGTACCTGATACCCCCAGTGCTTTGCCTAAGCACCAGAGGTGAATTCAGAGACCGAACTGGAGCCCCAGTTTCATTCACAAAGCAGATGTTTGGGACTTTGAGGATGCAAATCATTTGGACACAAGAAGGGTTGTACCCAGTCTAATAACAGGTCCCCTTACTCAGTGCCTCCACTGGCGAGACACAATGATAAAGACAGTGGTTTTTCCCACTGGGTCATTCCTTACACAGAGGCATGCTGATCCCTGTGATTTACCCAAAGATGGGAAGCTCATCTGGGTAATTTGTGGTCACAGAGGATTCTCTGGTCATTAAAAGATCTGTAAGGAAGAGTATAAGTTGTGTACACATGATGATGCTTCTTTATACGTTCAGGTATCCAGGTGGGACTTAACAGCCACAATCAACAGAAAAAGCTATGTCAGCAGCTGCAGACATCATAAATCTGCCAATAGGCAAGCTCACCCAAAATCACGTTATTCCTGAGGAAACAGTTATGAACGCATATTTGCAATGCACAGAGCTGCAGAGTGGAGGAGACAAAGAATCATCTATACTCCAGCAGCTGGCAATGCACCGACCTTTCTGCATTGCGATACAGGAAGCCGAGGGTAATGACGGCACAGGTACAAGCCCGACGTGCTAGTGATCAAGAGTGAACTTGAACACATGGGACACTCCAGTGAACAAGGGGTAAAATTTATATATAACCAACAACACAAACTTGCAGGTTCTACTGCTGAAATGTAAAATGTATCCTCTAAGTAAATGTGTGACAGTCAAGTAGTAGTATTAGGAAACCAAAAAGAAAACCTGCTCCTATAGCAAAATAAATCCATAGATTTAAACTGAGCTATTTCTGGTTTACAATGAGGTAAATAAAAAGGCACAAGGTATAAAGTAGATTTAGCTGTCCTGTGCATAAAATACTAATTTACTACTCTGAGAAACATATTAGGGAAAAAGAAGAGCTGAATCCTAACAGATAATAGAACATTCTTCCAGGCATCCGGGAGGTTACATGTAATCTTACATATGCAACTTTTTAATGTACTTTTAGCACGAACGTCAGTGACCAAACTAAACCTGCTAACATGAAAGACTTCTTTGTATCATTTAGCTCTACAAATTATTTCTGTGAATGTCAGAATACAAGCACTGGTGAACTGCACCCATCAAGTCCTGCAGCTGTCACACAGTGAGTAGCAGCAAACACTTAGGCAAGTAATACCTGTACTGGGAGGCACAGATGGTTCCCAGTCTCTGACAAACTGAAATGTGAAATTAAAAACAAGAACAGCTAGTTCAGGTAAAAGAACAAAGCAAAGCAGGAACTGTGATGGAGCAAGACATCATACTTTTTTTTCTCAAATAACTAGCAGCCTAAGAAGTGTGAACATGAACTACATGCCTCAGTTTCTCTCTCTACTTACCCTTTTCTACAGGGGAAAATAAAAACATACACTGTGTGTTAGTATAGTATGGAATGGTCACAAACAGCTTAAGAAGTATGACAACAAAAATACAAGAAGTCAGTATTATTCACTAGAACTGATGTCAAAATGCAAAATTTTGGAGACTTACAGTGTGATTTTATTTGTGTTAATGAGGTGCATCATAAGGAAGGAAAAAAGCTTTATTTCCCAGTTTCACTTCAAGTTAAACAAATCTAAACATTTACATATAATAAAAGTTCCTGTAAAAAGTTTATACAGCAAAACCAGACTTACCGCTTCGTCGTACCTCTGCTGCTGAATATACAGTCTTGTTTTCTTTAAGAAGTTGATCTCTTCCGAATCAGAAAGTGGTCTGTAAAACAGTATGAAGAGATATTAATGTTTCTTCTTTTCACAAGCAGAAGAAGAGGCAGAAAAAATTAACTTTGTAGGAAAAAAAGTACTCTGGAATGAAACATAGCAAAATATTCTGAACTTTGCTAGAGGTAATTAGGTAATTGGAACTATTCCATTCCTCTACATTCATCTTCACGCTTGTGTTAACACCATTGCTATCTAGCTTATCCCAAGATCTTTGCATTAAGAAACATTTCTTTTATGTAGGTGTTCCCATCTAATACTGCTGAAAATTATCTCCCTTGTGCATTACTCTTGACCATTGCTCTGGACAAGAAGCACTGCACATACAAGAATTAAGCAATTTAATTGATTTGATAAATGGTTGTAAGAATTACATAAGCCTGTCAGCGTAGGATGAATTGTTCAGGTTCCACACTATCAGCAGAGGATGCCTAATAATCTTCTCTTTGAAAAATAAGAACTTGTCTCCTGTTACAAAGGGAGCTGTTACAGTCCCCAGAGCAAGGGATAACGCAGTTACCTGGCTACAGTGAGGTCAGTGATAGAAACCTCTTTGATTTTAATGTATTTGATCATCAACTTAAATATTTGCTACAATTCTGCCCCTACAGAAAGCAGCAATGTGGAGAAACAAGCCAGTCAACCAACCTCCACCAAACAAAGGGGGAAGGGGACATTTTTCTTGTACCTTTTTTTTTTTCTTTCTCTCTCTCCAAGTTAAGGATGGCGGCAGGATCCCAGGCTTATCCTGGGCAAGTTATAAGCCACAACACAGTCACTGTGACTCTAGACACCACAGGCAAACTATCATGGGTCACAGCTTTCTGACAGCTGATGAATGCAAACAACAGTTTTCTTTCACACCTTCCATAACACCACTGTGGCACAGCATCATCTCCTCAGCATCCCCAGCACATGATGGCCCAGCTGCACGCCGCCCGTCCTCCCTCCCTCCCTTCCTCGCACGTGCTCCTTCACATGCCTCATACGCAACCACCAACTCCACGTTTCAGGCTGTGCCAAATGAGGACTGGCCCTGGGGTCTCACTCAACCACCAACTCCACGTTTCAGGCTGTGCCAAATGAGGACTGGCCCTGGGGTCTCACTCCTACTACTGAAATCAGCAGCAATCACCTGAGTGGTCACTCAGCTGAACCAAGGGCAGGTCTCAATCTTATGCAACTACTGCGTGGAAATGCTCATTCCTGCAGCTCCCATCAAACTCTTGAGAACCACTTCTGCCTACAACCCAGAAGCAGTTGATATTTTATCTACAATGCATGAGTATCGACTTTTGAGCCCTGAAATATATTAAAAGGATTTTGTGCCTGAACAATCTGAATTTTTATTACTAATAACATCCTGGTATATTTTGATACTGTTTCTGTGAGTGCAGAGCACAGCAGTATTGTGCAGGGGTCTTCTAAAACATTGGATAATAGCAGCAGCCATGTATCTTACTTTTGAGAAGAGTAAATGAAGTAACTGTAATAAAAAAATGTTTGACTTCAATCTAGGAAAGAATTGAAGGATGCTATCTATAAACAGGTAGGAAGAGAGAGGGCCTGTGGAAAAAGAAGAGAGGAAAAGATGATGACAAGGTGATGGTTAAGTGTTTGATCACCTTAACTTTGGGGGGAGAACAAAGGATTTTAGAAAACAGACTTGAAAAATAGCAGAGAAAATGTTGGTTGTTCCTGTGAAAGCCAGCCCCAGGCTGAGGGCTACCAGCACGCAGCCAGCAAGCACACACCAAGGCTGATGATGACTCAAGTTAGAATCAATTCTTCAAGTAGGCGAACCAGACCCAAGTACTGCCTCAAGGAAATCTATAACCCTCAAGTTTCGCTCAGTTTTTTGGCAGGGGAAAAGGAGCAAAACACCAAACCAAAGTGGGAGGTTTCACCATGTGTGGAGATTAATAGGAGGAAAAAAAGTATCTTAGCTTTTAGGGAAGGATTTTAAAAATCTGGAATAAATATTAAGCAGCTTTATTTAGGACTTAAATACATCCAAGATATTCCTATGTTCACTGTCTCATTTCTATTGTTTTACACATATAATTTTCTGTGGATTTTATACTTATATTCAATGCAAATTTTTAATATGCTAAAATTATCTTTCACTTCATATCTTTTGTTATTTAGCTATAAACCCCTTAATTATCTTTTTACTCGCAATGAATCATTTTATTATTAATGAACAATAGTCCTTACCTATTCCTTCTTAGATGACAGCACCTGGGTTCTCCGTACATGGATGGTGTAACAGAATAAATGGGGGGTTTTAAACAATAAAGTTTCAGTAATTCAAACGTAGAAGGCAATTATTTTGTCAAATGGGGTTACCATTAGCAGGTGCATTGTTAATTTTCAACATTTAACATCATAATACACATTTTACCTCACTTCCATATGCGTGCTTTTCAAGATGCTGAATTTACAATTGTCTACAGATTGTTTTTATAAAGTTCATGAATTCCACCAGAAAATAAGGACTGCTCATATATAACTGTAGCAAAATGCAAGTTTTATCCTGAATGTAAGGGCTGGTCATCATCTTAATATATTTTTGCCTCCTTTTGTATTAAGCAAAAATTGAAAGAAGTGATTAGAGAATTTTGCATCTCACACCAGACTAGAAAGAAGAGTTACAAAATATGCTGATTATCTCTCGGTTAACGAATGGGTATAGTTCACCATAAGCAGTTTATCATGCATTGAGGACCCTGATTCACTTCCTAAAGCTGACAAATTAGAGGAGCCCCTTTCTAGATGTAGCAGAAAGCGTAAAGAGAAAAAGCTGAGCCACGAACAGAAGTGGGAAGTTGCCTACAGATAGAAGCCAGGAACTTTAGAAATCAAACTTACAAGACTCATCAAACAACAAAACCACAAGGAAAATTTAAATCTGAGACATTAAAGCGCAAACTGTTCTTAGCAGCACTTCATTTTAACTTACTTAAAAGATTTTGAATGCGAGACAGGTAGCGTTAGAAAAGAATAACCTGATCAGTTATTTCCCTGTGTTTTAGCATGCAACGTGCTAGAGGCCCTACTGGTATGTCAATGTATTCTCTAGGTCACTTAAGGCACACATCCAGGCAATTAATATTAAGAGTAATGAAATGAATTTACTGATCATTATTAGAAAGATTCTGAACTCTATAAAGAAAACTAAGGTAAATATGTATATGCTCTTCCCACCTACCCATCACCAAAATCCAGTTCTACCAAATTCAAGATGAATAGCCTTGACTAGTAAAATCAAAAGTCTTTTTCCATAACACAAAAATACCTGTCCTATATAATTAACAAACACACATAAAGAATATGCAGTCAGTTGACTCAACTCTGTTCTCCCATTCTTTTCTTGAAAGTATTGCAAAACACGTGCACTGTGAAGTGTAGTACTCTGAGGTTTAACTTAAAAGAAAAATCAAGAACTCTATGGGTACATATATTATAAACACACATGCATTCACAATTTCATCAGGATTCTAAAGATTACATTCTTCACAGAAAACAAAGGTGGTTCTAAGAATAATTTTTCTTTTCATGATGGCTATCAGAGATGAACTTTATAGTTCCAGACAGAAATCACAGCTTCATCCATGAATGACCATAATTAAGTATGGAACAAAACAATTGGGCTAATTGTGCAAGTGCTTGTAAACCATCCCCTCTGAGATGTTAGCTACCCTTGTTGTAAGCATACCTGACAAAATTAATCTTTCCAACACATCATTCACGCTTCATATAAGCTATTTGACATCACTAACAAGACGACTGTGATGAAGTATGTTCAGCATAGCAATGGTGAAGTACATTCACCATAGGTCAAGGAGATCTCTCTTGGCCAGTGAGACTTGTTTAGGACCGCACTGCAGAACTTGCCATCCCCAAAGACATAGGTAGCATGCTGCAGTCAAACCATGACATAAAACTCTTGGAACAGAAGGAAACGTCTTGCAAATACATCTGTATCCACCCCTGCTAGTTTAACTTTATTATGCCTGGTTATTTGGGTAAGGATTTATAGTCATTTTATTGTACAGTAAATTTTCCAGAATTCTACTATAAAAAGTAGGATCGGTAGTAGTTTAACACTTAAAATGCTGCAGATTTAATAATTAAAGTCAAGGAAGCATCACAGACCTGCAGATGCAACGTACAAAGAGAAAGGCTGACATCTTTGCCTAGCTCACTATCAGATGAAAACAAAGTTATTTCAGCTGTTTCACACACACACACTCCAAACTCCATGCACCTGACTATTGTCAGCTCATGCACATCTACACTCTTCTATCACTGCCTTTTCACTCTTGCCATTGGAATAAAAAAAAATTACTCTGCATCCGACAACCCTTTGAGAGTGGCAGGATTTGCAGAAGACATAGTGATCACATTTCTGTGACCCATATCCAGCAGCAGATCAGAAGCAGCTGCTCAGCGGACTTCAGTCTAACTTTTCATATTGGCTCTTTGGGGGATGGAGAGAAAAGGACTAACTACTCCTGTTGATACAAAACTAAAAAAGCAAGAGGATAGGATATATATCCCTGGAACCTCATGACAGCCCCAAGATGGAGTCAAGGCTGCTAGGATTTTGTATGGGTTACCTTCTCCTGAACACCACGTAAGGCAGACCTTCTCACTTGCTTTGCTATGAAATTTCTAACTCCAAAACTGTTAGCAGTAAAAGAGGCATCAGACTACCACTGTCCAAACGACTCCAGCAGTCCCTCCTGCCAGAAGGTTCTTGGCCTCTTCTCCAGAAAGACCGCCCCTGGAATCTTAGTAACCTGCACTCTGAAAGAAATCCCTGGGGTTAACGTTGCCCCCTCTTGCCATGAAACTCTTCCACTGGCACCATCCGGCAGAGCAGCCCAGGCCTCTGCTGCCCACCCCTGTCCCCTTGCCATTTGGGCGCTGAGCGGGGCAGGTGTCAGTGCCTCTCTGCTCTCACCATGGGAGAAAACTGCCCGCAGCAGCAGTTGAACACGTTCAAACTCTGTTTGCCACCCGTCCCTCTGTGAGAGGGCAACCTTTTTTCTTTTAAGCAGCATTAAAAAGCACTGCTGCATGCATCAGGCACTCCAAAAGAAAGAGGAGTAAGAAAGTCAATAAGAGAGTCCTGTTTTAAGTTCTGAGGTTTTTGTTCTTTAGGGTATAATGAAATGAAGGGAGGGAAGAGGGAACACACACTTCCACAGGCCAAACACAGCAAAAAGCATCTTTACTGATACATTGCAAAAACCTACCAGTACATGTATGCTTTTGTCTTCAGATTTACAAGCATGCAAAGGAGGAAACAGCAGGACAGCAGTGAAACCACAGGAAGAGGTCTGACTGCTAATGGTCTAATCCTGGACTGTCAAGTCCTAGGAATTAAAATAGCCTTTTCATTTCCACAAATCAGCATCCCTGATGAAGCATATTCACATATTCAACAGGAAAGTGCCTTAGGATATTTATGCAAATCCTTTAGATAGGACAGATGAGAGAAAAAGGAGCGGGCAAGCTAACTGCCAGCTGCTAATTCACTGAACAGAGAGAAACAATTAAGATAACTGGGCTGCCCACAGCAGATTTTGTATGCAAACTACTACGGCAAGAGCTGCGGACAACCAGAGGCCAGGAGGGAGGAGGCCACGCTCTGAAGCTGTCCCTCCAGCCTGTTCACAGCGGAACTGAGAAGCTGGAAGCAAGCATCTAGCAGGGGCAGGGGGTTGCCTGAAGAGCCAGCGGGACATGATGCAGCTGCCTTGGAAAGGGAAACTGCTTCATAGGGAAGATGAAGATCCTTGAAGAAAAGGAAATGCACCATTTTTAAAGCCTCTACTATTTCAGTACTGCAGTGCTAACTCTAAATAACACTGTCCTACCTATGCTGTAGTCAGCCCTCGGCAAAATAAACGATAGATTTACGTCATACATTGAGCTGGATCTAGATATCTGCAGACCTACTGCTCCATGATCCTACATGCCAAACCTAAACCGTAGCAACCATTTTTTAAACAGTCGCATCTGCAGCGGGCAGTTTGTGCTGCATTTGGGCCGGTACCTAACAACGGGGCCCCATGGCCACCAAAACACACATTTGGGCAGGCCCCTCATACTGATCCTGGCCAGGAGACCATCAAGGAGCCGGTGATCCACCTAACAGTTAACCTGAATAGGCCCAGGCCTGCGCTGCCTGTCCAGCACGGCTCCAGGCTGTGCTGCACAACTCCTTGGCCGCAGGACAAACCCAGCTGGCTCGGGGTAACCGAGGACCCTGCAGGCAGTTCCCAATCCACACCTGTGATTATACCACCTGCCTGTCCTCCTGTTTATCCAGAAGTGCAGCAAGGAGTTCTCATGTGAACCTCCATTCTGTTTGACAGTAGAAATGATTACTAGAATTGATTTCTTGCAAGAAAAGCATCAACTAGCTTGAACGACCAAAAAAAAAGAGGGAACGTCTCCACAGATAGGATGTGAGCAGCGCCATGGGAAAACTACCCGTCTGGGCTCCACCTGATGCTGCATGAGTGCAAGGTACTCAGCATCTGAAAGGACATACAATTTACTTGCTATCTATATTCTTCTTTTTATTTTATACTATTAAAACAGCTATTTTTATTAAGCTGTTATTAAGCCTGCCTTATTGAGATCCAGAAAGAGCTCTGCATTGTCTCTCGCCTCGCGCCCCAGCACAGAACATCCTCTGCCATCCCATCCCACCACCTGCCTGTATACCCTCATTGCATGAAGCCTCACAAGTTCCAAGAAAAGGCCAAATGGGTTTATACAAGGAAATAGAGAAATAAAATAACACAAGATTTATGTGTATCTTATACATTAGCCTCTTAGCTCCTTCTAAAGACCTTACCTACTTCCTACTTGATAGTAAATCCAATTATGCCCGCTCCTCCTGCGCAGAAGCCGCTGCCAGTAAGCTTTCCATGTAAAAACTAAAAGCTCCTGAGTGCGCTGCTGAAACCCGAGAGCAGCAGGATGCCTGCTTTCTAAGAGGATTGCATCCTCCCTGAGCAGCATTTAAGAGAGTGCTTCAGACACAGCCCATTCAGTGAAAGAGAAGTTGACATTTTTGCCAGAGAACATGCACTTTATAGCACAGGCATTGATTTTTCCCTAAAGAGATAATACATCTACTATTCAGTCAGAGTTTGTGTTGTTTTTTGTTGTTTTTTTTTTTTTTTTTTTTTTTTTTTTTTTTTTTTTAATAATACGAAGCCATTATTTCCATTTGAGCACTTTTGTCTCTACAGCACCGTATTTCTCTTTTTTGTTCACACGTATATACAGAGGTTCCTAAAGCCGAGGGTGGAGGGGAGAGGGCTGCCAGCCTGCTTCCCCCACATCAACAGGCTAAAGGCGTCCATACTGCTCTGCTAGTACCAGCTGCCCCAGAAGCAGGCTGAGCCCTAGATTCCCACCTGGTAACACAGTGGGGACAAAGTGGAGAAAGGAAAAAGCTGGCTGCTTTTCCAGGATTCCCTAGAAATTGACAGAAGCTGCTGTCCCTCATTCTTGACCACAGGATAAAGGGGTTGAAATGTCTTCCTGGATAAATCAGTGCCTCTGGTAAATCAAGGTTCCTCCAGAGACACAAAGTATTCAGATAAATGGACAGCGAGAGTAATCACTGTTAGAAATACCCTTCCCTGCTGCAATAGCTTCACCATTTCCTCCTGACATTCAGTCCTTTACATTTCCTCTTGTAATGCATTATCGCATGTATCACAAATTGTGTCTTAGAATTACTTAAACAAGAACAGAATGCTTCAAAGAATGTACTATGTTTACTGACATCTTAAAGAACCCTGCCCCACTTAACGGTGGATGAGAAATCGCTTGTTTCACTTTGTTCCAAATGTCAATTTTGTGGAAATATCTATTTAAATTTTGAAAGGCCATCAGAGGGAACAATGCAGTGCTGTATCTTCAGTCAGAGAAAGGGAGAAAAGAGGTATTTGTGCATATGGCATTTCTTTGAAGTTGCTGTACATCTTCAAAGACACTCTACATTACGAACGAGCTCTTTCCTTTCACCATGACAAATACATGATGTGTAATTATGTGGAAAGGCTCAGTTTACATGATTGATACTTCCTTGCATCAAATACACGCAGATATTTAAGGGAGTTCTATCTCAATTCATATTGGAGGGTAGAGGAAAGGGTTACATTTTCATACAGTGAGGGAGAGTGACATTTTTATTTAATAGCTGTACACTGCACATTAAAAATGCAGTGACTTTCTATATAACTATGCAAGCTGTAACTTGATTATACACACAAAATAAGTATTCAGGATAATTAAAACGTAGTACTCAATTAAGTTACTTTAAAGATGCAGCATCAAGATGATACGGGATTTTTCATATACGAGTAGATACAAACTTGACTTTAAATAAGGTACTTAAGCTGTTTCCTGCTAAAAAAACCCCACCATATTGATATAGACTTCAAGACATTCAACAAAAAAGGACAGCAAGTGGACAGCAAGCATCGATTATAATTCAGCTGCTCATGTCTTGAGTTTTTTTTTGTATGTGATGGTTCTTAAACTACTGCTCCTGCCATCTTACTGTGGCGCACCAGAACCTGAACAGCTGGAAGCACAGTCTTTCCTGAAAGTGCTGTATACAACAGGCATGCAACAGAAAAGAACTCCTGTGCTTTCGTGTAATTTAATATCTTCAATCTCTTGTACCTGTTGGGATAATCAAATTGCATTAATCAGTTAAGAGGATTTTAGTGCAACACTGCTGTCCCATCCACTCACCTCACTACACTGTCCTCCTGCTACTCCTTGTAGGATTACTTTCACAGCCCAGAGATGCCATCTTTGGGAATGCTTTTGCAACAGTAGCATCTGGCCCCTTGGCACACTCCTCTTTGGACTGTGCCAGCTCAGCAGTTGCCTTAAGGTACATCAAATGGTCAGAAAGCTAGTAAGATAGTTCACTACCCTGGACATCAGTTTTCCCTCTGTCAGCAATCTTCAGATTTGTCCTTAACTCTTCCTCCAAAGCATCTGGCATCTTGGTACCTGCTTTTCTTGCACATAAAGGTCAAAGCATTGTCTACGTCTCAGAATCCTGGTAAGAAAAGCCTCTGATTTTGCTAAGCAAGTAGTTTTTGAAAACATGTCTTTCATAGCTGGGTAGGGAGCGGAAGTGGGGAGGAAACTCATTTCAGACAGTAAATCCCTTCAGGTATCCAACTGGAACTGCAGATAAGGATTCTAAACAAGTATTCAATATCAGCAAAAGACACTGTTCTGCTCTTGCATATTCATTCCCCTGGGAGCAGGGTGTGCACCTTGCTTTGCACAATCAGCAGACACTTGCAGCTGAGCTCTTTCTGAAATGTATTTGCAACAGTTTCACAGGTAGCCTCAAGATATGCTTTTATACAGATTTGTTCCTTGATGAAGGCACTTTGACAAAATGAAAATGGCATTACTGGCAGCCAGACATATCCTTATTAATAGATACAGTTATCCAAATTCTAACCTGCCTCAAACCTGGTTAAGTAGACACTATTGAAGTTTCTATCGCACAACACAATGATCAGCTCCATCCTCCTCATCATTATACACCTGACAGATGGATTTCAGAGAGAGACGCAATTTAGAGCCAAGAAGGAAAGGGCACATGTCTAATGGCTGCCTTCATTCCCTGTCCATTGTGCCAGCCACGCTTCTACTAGAGACGAGACTCCCTGTGGAAATCAGAAGCCTTCTATCAATTCAAGAAACTTTCTGTTGCCAGCATTGTGTAAATAAGGAGTAAAAATAGGCTTGCAATGCACATATATATATATATACACACGAACTAGCTTAATGCTTTTGGTGCAATATATTCAACAACAACATTAGTTTTTAAGTTATGGCATCTGAAGGTCATGAACAATTTTCTAGTCACTTGGTAATAAAACATTTGAAATTCAAGCTCGAAAACAGGATTTTCCACACAGAATATTAAAAGAAACTTTTTCATACTATTTCTGGTTGAAAACTTAAGTTGAGGTTTATGTTAAGTTGTAGTTTCTATACAACACATTATTTGTGAACATATTGCCCCCCGCCCCCCCCCAGATAAACACATCTTCAATAGTAATTATATCAACTCCTCTGAAACCAGAATGTCTCAATCTGAAATTTTAGACTCAGATTTATTCTGGAACCTATATCTACATTTCTGTTATACAGAGTTTATTCGATTACATAATTTAATTTAAATTATTTAGGAAAGGCAGTTCTTAGAGATATCTTTGTTCATGTTCAGGTTATCAAGATGCTGAAATATACATAGAATCTATAACATTCTAAACCAGAAAATTTACATTTCCCACTTCTACATAACTTGATGGTCACAAAGCACTTCAAACGTCAGTTATGCTTCACTAACCTCCAATAAACTAGGAAGGAATAAGGCATTATGCTGGTGCACACAATTTCTGAGCTTCAATGTACAGATATCAGGCACTAGAAAGGTTGTACTCCTTTGTACAACAACTCCAATCATTGAACAGTGGTGGAAGAAGCTATTCTTGTCTTAATGAAGGGACAGGAGTGCCTGGCAGAAACACAGCACGGAACTGTGCTCAGCTGCAGCAGCTGACAAGGCCAACCATAGATTAACACAAATGAGTGGACAAACCTGCCATTAAATCATAGAATGGTTTGGATTGGAAGGGACCTTAAAGATCATTGTATTGGGTTTGCATTGGCAAGGTTTTGGTAGTAGAGGGGCTACAGGAGTGGCTTCTGTGAGAAGATACCAGAAGCTTCCCCTGTGTCTGAGGGTCTGTTCCTCGACCTGCTGGTCACACTGGTTTTGATGCAGCCCAGGACATGGTTGGCTTTCTGAGCTGCAAGCACACATTGCTGGCTCACGTCCAACTTATCTTCAACACCCTCCAAGTCCTTCTCCTCAGGGCTGCTCTCAATCCATTCTCTGCCCAGCCTGTAGCTGTGCTTAGGATTGCCCTAATGCATGTGCAGGAGCTTGCACTTGGCCTTGTTAAATTTCCTGAAGTTTGCATGGGCCCAACTCTCAAGCCTGTCAAGGTCCCTCTGGATGGCATCCCTTGCCTCCAGTGTGTCAATTGCACCACACAGCTTGGTGTCGTTGGCAAACTTGCTGAGGGTGCACTTGATCCCACTGTCCATGTCACCAACAAAGATGTTAAACAGTGCCGGTCCCAATACCGACCCCTGAGGAACACCACTCGTCACTGATCTCCACTTGGACGTTCAGCCATTGACCTCAACCGTTTGAGTGTGACCATCCAGCCAATTCCTTATCCACCAAGTAATCCATCCGTCAAATCCACGTTCTCCAATTTGGAGACAAGGATGTTATGCGGGACAGCATCAAATGCTTTACACAAGTCCAGGTAGATGACGTCAATCACTTTTCCCTTATTCACCAATGCTGTAACCCTGTTGTAGAAGGCCACCAAATTCATCAGGCATGATTTGCCCTTAGTGAAGCCATATTGGCTGTCACCAATGACCTTACTTTCCATGTGCCTGAGCACAGTTTCCAGGAGGATCCATGATCTTGCCAGGCACAGAGGTGAGACTGACAGGCCTGTAGTTCCCCAGGTCTTCCTTTCTTCCCTTTTTAAAAATGAGGGTTATGTTTCTACTTTTCCAGTCAGTGGGAACTTCACTGGCTATTCATACCAAGTTTCAGTCATATTTTCAAAGCGATAAATGTCTCCAGTGTTACCACTTAAAACATTCCAACATATCATAAAAAAAGAAAGACACCAGTCCATAAAGCCATGAATAACACTTAGTTCCTTTAAATTTAGCGTTAAGAAAAACACATCCTATTTTACAAAATCAGTCTTATTTCATGAGGAAAGGTAAAATTTAAACAAGAGCTGTGAAATTAAACTAATAGCCTTCCCCAGAGAATGAAAGATGACTGACCATCCTTTCCATATGGTATTTTTGTTTCATACAGATCAGTAAATGCTTTGATAATGCACCTGTCATTCTTAATCAGAATTTTATCTAAAACATTCATTATTTGCCCAAGATTGACTTGACTTGTGTCTCAGAGAATGTTTTGAACTCTTCCCTTTGAAGAAGCTAGTGATATAAAATAACAGTAAATCTCTGTTCAGAAAGACAGCTGTCTTATTTAGTGGTTAAACATACTTCACAGAAACAGATTCGAGTATTTTTTTACTGTTCCTATGATTTAAAGATCTTAATTAACATCAGTTTTATTTCCCAAAAGAAAACAGCTGCTCTTGGTGGCAAATTGTTTTCAGAGCACTCCACAAACTGAAAGCAGAACTGAACAGTATTACATGCACACATAGCAAAGCTTTCAGAAAACCTTTCAGGGGGGAAAGGAAAAAGAAAAAAGTAGCTTTAATTGGATAAGACTGAAGGGTGAGCGGGTCAGTAACTACTCCATACAGTAGACCACAGAGCTCGCTTATATGCAAGTCACTACAGAGACTCCTTCACAGCCCTGGAAACACTAACACTTGGCAGCACAGATTCTAAAGATTTTGAGCTTCATTTCTGGATGCAAGGCATTTTGATTGTTTGTTTTCATTAGAATTTAAATAACAGAAGAAACAATTGTTAGTTCAACTTTTATATACATATAAACAAGAACCGATTGTATTTCCTGACCCTATAGGGACTTATACCTCCCAAGGAATGCTAAAAGAAGATAGCAAAAAAAACCCCCAAAAACCAAAAAAAAAACAACAAAAAAAAAAGTCAGTGAAAACCACCATGCAGTCTACGTATAGCTATACTGTCAAAAAGATAAGGCAAATAACCCTTAATGGAAGACTAAATGTAAGGAATGGATTTTTTTTTTAAACTGTACTTCTAACCAGAATTTTTAAATATAAATTAGTCGCAGAGAGTTCATTCTAATGCAAAGTTTCATAGTTAGATAAATACTATAACTTAAAAAAAGCCTGACGAGACCCAACTATGCTGCTGTTGTATCTTCCTGAAATGCCACAGTGATAAGACAAACAATTGTGTAAAACGTATTTAGTATTTACAAGCACTTACTTGAATGGTGTGAACAGAAATGACAATGTAGTTTCCTTTTTCTGACTCATCTTAACCTGCATAAAAACCATTAAACTGTTATACGCAATTTGCAACAAGACTGAAAATTATATCAGGAATTAAACAAACAAACAAACAAAAAAAAATCACAAAAGAGTTCCAAGGCTTTGGAAAAGGAATGAAATCACACTGTTGACCTATTGTCTAGGAAACTGGGTGTTTTGCTCTTGTATGTGTAACTCCTCTGAGTACTGAGCTGGCATTGCTGGAAACCCAGAACTGCTGTAAAGCAGGTAAAGTACGCTGCCTCACAGTCAGTGATTTTCACAGAAGGACTTCTACAGTTTGTAGGATAAAGGGAAGATACAGGTAGAAGTGCTACCAGACTTCAGTGACAGCCTCCTCCTATGAAACCAGTATTATTTATGCCAGGCGAGAACGAGTACACTGTGGCAATGCTGTTAGATCGATTGACCTGCACACGGATAAAAATAGAAGGTTTTGATGCCATCAGGGCCACTTTGCCCAAGGCCCTTCAAAACATCTTTAAGGTCTCCTGCGGCAGCCTGATTCGAATCTGACTGCCGTATAAAGCACTGACAGGAGCTTTCTAAGCGCACTGCTCCCAAAACCAGTGACAGCTTGAAGTAGCAACCTGCACACCTCATCCTATCCATCCAAGGCATCCTCCTCTTCCAGGGAGTACAAACTGTGGTCGGGTCAGTCCATCACAGGAAAAGTAAAAACCCACTTGGCATGTCTAAGCCAGTGCACTAATTCTGCTTCAGCAAAGAAATACAATGGAAATTCACACACAATCCTTCCAAAACAATGCTAGAAACAAGCCAGCCAACAAGAAAATAGATAATTTAGTACTACAAAATGACAGAATAAAAATAAACTTAAAGAAAAGGAGGACCAGAACTTTTTCTTTTTTAAAAATAATCCTGGACACACCAACTGAACTGAAAAAAACTCAAGTCACATCCTTAATTCTCAGAGCAGAGGTCTTCCAACTGTGGAGGTTACATCAGAATGCTTCAAATTCATGTCCAGCCTACCAGTCACTTCCTCTGCTACATGCCAGCTTTCCACCACAGATTTGGAAGCGACTCTGCTGCTGACACTGCCATCCTGGTATCCACACAAACTACATTTGGGAACCTGGCATTCAATGGAGAGAAGGTGCTGATGGTGCTAATCTCTTGCAGGTGATCTCATGCTAGTTCCTTGTTCTACCATCATCACACAAATTTCCTGACAGGGCAACAGTTCTTGTGTCTCAGCTTCCTGCCTGTGGAAAGTATGGCTTTCCCTCAGAGCATTTCTGTGTCTTGCCAAAATTGTGATTTTGGACTGTTTCTTATTCCGCTATCTAGTGAAACAGAACCTTTTTTTTTTGGACCACATACGTGTTCTCATAATATGATAATATCCAGTATTAGATGAATCCAGATGAAGCCAGAGAAGCCAGAGATGAACACTTGCAAAGCACAAGGCAAAACAACAGATACAACAGCATTAGTTAAAAGCTAATTAGGCCACTAATTTAATTTCTTCAATGGACAGGTGCCTGTTACCTTTTTGATCTGTTTCTATACTGATCCTGACTTAGAGCCTTGTTTCCCAGCCTCTGTTGCAAAGGCAATATTTCCCTTTTCAGGTATCAGCACTCAGATTCTACCTACATACTGCCCGTAATTTTACATTAACATCAATAAACATCAGAATTTATGTTAAGAATCAATAAAAAATGTTACTCCTTAAAAAAAGGTGTTTATTAAAGTCTTTCAAACTCCTTCAGATATAGCTCATAGCTAGTCAATCAACATCACTCAGTATGAGCATTCAATTTTAGTCCTTTGAATTACAGCATGTTATATACAGCGTATGTCCTAGTATAATTATTTTACACACAGCAACAACTATTATTCAAAGAAATATTTTTCTTTACCATATGTTTAGTTACCTTAAATTGCTCGAGAATCTGAACAGCATTGGTAAATATGCTCTCTGCTTTGAAATGAGCACTATTGTTTAGATATTCAAGAGGCAGAGTTCCCTGGGGAAGAAAAATACATATATACATAAAAAAAATTTAAATGAAGAAACAGGAATTTCTCTAACTCAACGGCAAGCCAAACGAGCAGTAAGAATACTTCAAATTACTGCTGAAATAACTACTGTAACTCCCTTGAAAATACTCTTCTCACATAATTTCTCAACATTACAGGGACTATTCATAATATCCCAGCTCCTACAGAAACGTAAAAGAGGTAAATAACGGAAGTTGTTATTAAAATACATATCATATAGTAATACAACCTCAACTTTTAATCAGAAGTCATTTTTGAAATACCTAAAAGTCTTCCATCCAAAGACTTGCCTGGGCCTGACCCACCCAGTAGTCGTGACAAGAAAGCGAGCAGTTCCCGTGCCACCCTATGTTGGGCAGCTTTCCTCACGTGCCTGGCCAGCAGTGAGTGCAGGACAGGAGGAGAGAATTTGAGGCAGTCTCGAGAAGAAATATTTTTAAAAAAATTTGCTGTAAGTAGATATTTTAAAAATGAAACAGGCTGCATGAAAGCACACTAATGTAATGCTAATTGTCAGTTAGATATTTATGACACAATCTTTGGACTATATAATAACATGCAAGGGTAAAGCCATCTCACAGTAAGGGCACTCACTGTTCACTAGGGGCACAAGATATCTGAAGAAAGTACACTAGTTTAAACAAGATATAATTAAACATTAAATTGCAGGAACTTGTTTACAGACTCAGCTTTCATGATCAAAATCAAATGTTATTCAAAACCATATTGCATTTTAACCATCCCTAAAAAAAAAAAGTAACAAAAAACTTATATGTAGCTCAAGAGTATAAAGTTGCAGATTATAAAAGGATCTGCTGCCTTTCCAGTTGAAAGCACTATACAATATATAAAAAAAATTGAGTTTATGCTCCAAACTGAGGACGTGCATATAAAGCTAAAACTACAAGCAGTCTCCATAACCCACAGCCGTTTTCCAAATTTATAACCCTTCCCCTCACATGCCTCAAGTCCTGTCCCCAGCACCTCTTTGTGAGCAGATTTCTATAATATGGAAAAACGTTTGTACTGCTTACCACAGAATTCAGGGGGAAAGGCACACCGATAAGGGAAGCCATCAGCGGTGCAATATCAGCCTATGCAAACAGAAGCATCCCCATTTAAAGGTAGTTCCAGTTTCTAGAGCTAATAAACTCAGTTTAATTTTAATGTATCCGCATTTGCAAAACTAAATGGTATAATACTGTGAAGTTATGATGCACAAAACTCCTTTATGATATTTTTTTAGTTTCCAGTAGTCATCATGGCATGATTAGATTCAAAATGTGAGGCTCCGCTACTGATAAAGCTTCAAAAAAGCATTTAGTTTACAAAGCAAATACAAAACCCCAAAGTATTTATTCACAGGAATTCAGTACCTCCTTCACAGCACAATGAGGCATACCACTTTTTATGACTATTTATACAACAGAAAGAACTAATTTCATATTTACAGTTTTAAGCAGTACACTGAATATGCTGCTTTTCACAGCACTCCTTATCCCGTGTTTTCACGGTGCCAATTATTCACTTTCTCCCCTTCAGAGGGGGATTCTGCACTTTTACTCATGTCCCAGTCAGCCCTTAGGAAGGCCCCTCCATCTACACCAATTCTTCTCATAAAATGTTACAATTACCTTCTACTTGTGATGATAAACACTGGTTCTCACCAGGTTTATATTTTTCTTTTAATATAAAACTAGGCACCAAAATTCTTTGGTTTTCCAGCATAAATCTGAAGAAACTATACTGGAACCACAGGCACTGCTCCAGCATCAGATGTACCATGCAGAAGGAGACTCCAAACCATTATTTGTCAAGGACAATACACATGTAGTGTAATATTAAGCAGAAGTCCAGTTTGCTATTTTTACCCATAGTCCCACACATACTGCAGGACAAAAGCTCTTTCTTTGGGGACTCCGTTACCCAGAACAAAGCAATACTTGAGACTCTTCTACACGGTCTCAAAATAACATCCTTGTAACTCCTGCCAATCTTGAGAGGAAAATTAATCTCTAATTTTGTACCAGGGCTTTGCCCACAGCAGCTGATCCATAACATTCCCAACTTCAACCTTCTAACATGAGTTTATTTCCCTTGTTTGAGCAGGCTTGGAGTCTGTTATTCATGTATTGGGTTTCATAGGATGACAGAAAGTAAGAAGCAAACAAGCTTCAGATGCACACATGTACATGGCATTATCACCATGATTTGAAAAAGCTTGGCTGATTTGGTATCAAGGGTTACGTTGTCCACCTTTTTTTTCTTTCTTTACAGTATAAATTATCTAAATTGCTAAGTGTCTGAGCCATAATCACAGACCCTGATGAAAAAAAAAATACAGTTTAATACTATAGCAAGAATTGGTTTTGATGCAATAATGATAGCAACTTCTGGAAAAAGCGACAAAATAGACATTGAAATAGATAGCTCTGAAAAACTAAATTGAACATACACATGGCTAACTTAAGTGTAGCAAAAAGCATACAGCAGATGTTCACAAACTTGGGAAATGTGGTCATCAGATCATGCTTTTTTTGTGTTTAGCTGGGCACCTTCATAAGAGATACCAAGGAGGTATAAGCTCAGGTCCAGAACATTTCCAAAGTAGAAAGTAGAGGGAAAGCATCACAAGTTACTTCTAAAGGTTTGCAAAACCAAATCACACTCTGAAAATACGCTAGATGCTATTCAAGTTACTTTCAGATAACGCGCTGAGTTTTCAAGGAGTACCTGGCATACTGTATTGCACGCTTTCTACAACAGCATATGATCACATAACTCAAAATGGTGTGATAATGCATCTTCAGGAAGAGAAGTTGTATGTAGCTGCCATGTGTTTAACAAGCAATTTAAAGTTTTTCATATTATGTTCAGTATGGGTGTGGTTCCTGCAACTCTAACATTTAATTAACACATTCCAAGGAAATGCTACCTCAGTGTGATCATTCATTCAAATTCCATCAATAAGTTTAAATCATACAAAATTCATAATTTAAGGTGAAAATTCAAAAGCTATTGAATTAGGAATGTTTGATACCTGATTGACATCCAGCCTCTTCAAGCCCTCCAGTTTCCATTCTGCAAGAAATAACAGAGCACATGAACACCTTTGAAAGGGATAATTCAGCTGACATTTAATGTCTTGTTGCTGTTTTCTGTGAAGTGTTGTTACTAAAGAGAATTATAATTTGGCTTTAGGATCCTAGCTCAAGAGGGGTTACAGATGGAACTCAACAGGCAGAAACAATAAAATGCATTCATTTCAGTTCACATTTTCTTTTATCCATCAGGATAAATTGCTGCCTGCAATTGTGACCCAGATCAGTTGAAGAAAGTCCAAGGTTTTTATTTTTTTCAGCACAGTATAGAAAGTGATGTATTACCTCCTGTGCCAACTAAAAGATTCAAAGTCAGGTTTAGCAGAAGGGCTGTTTAAATCTCTTCAATAGTTTTTAAAAAAGGTTAACCCAAGGTCCCCAATATACTGGTACAGAGTGATACAAGCATACTTCATGTCTGCCATAAGCAATACTGGCCAAGAGCGAGCTCAAGGGAAAAGTTCAACGATTTAGCAATCAGAACAACTACAATGAAGGCAGAAACAAAGCCAAATATACAAGCCCCTAAAGCTGTGGTGCATCATACAAAAAGCTGGTTCAAAACCGTATTTTCCTGCTCTCCATTAGCCTCTACGGAAATAAAGAGGAAATTGCCTGTTTTCTTTGGGGGTGGAGAGTTATTTAAAAACAGAATTTAGCAGGGTTTGGGGTTTTTTTTCCCCACATCTACTTTTCCTAATGTGTAATTCGCTGCCCCACTACTCAAAGCAATAATATGAGCAGGAAGAAAAAAACCACAACAAAACCCCACCAAAACAACCGAAAAAGAGGACACACAGCTCTTTTGTTTTAATTCAAGCTTAAAAAAACAACAACAACAAAACATCAGATACACGATAGGGGCTGAAACAGGCTTGCTGATACAGTACTTAAAATACTATCAATGACCTACCTAGAGCAGATCTCAAGTACAGCCATAAAGATGTTGGGAGCACCTACCCTCAACTTGGGAACCAAACCTAAGGTTAGCAAGAGGGACACAGCCACCTTCATCCATACACACAAAATCTAAACAGGCCAGTCACTACCCTGCTAACGCCATCTACCAAAATGTCACCACAGAAACAGCAGATGGAAGCAGGAGTCCACCTAGCACCTCAAACCATTGATGGTGTAGCCACGTTGCCCAAAATTATCCTTTGGGTTTATGTGAAGTAGAAGTTTAAATACTCCAAACACAGGCTTGATGAAGAATACACAGTAAATCTTCACTCAAAAGTCTGGCTCAAACTCATTTATATTCTCCAAGCAGGCATTCAAATCCTAGACCATACCACCCTTTCTCCATCTTCCGATACACCCTATCTGTGCCAGACACAAACCCATCCCAGCTGACAACAGCCTGAGACAGGAAACTTCCACATTTGCAGCATTGCGTGTGCCAAACTTATTTTCAGCCATTAGTTCATACCACTGCTAGCTTAAGCAGTATGACTACAGGTCCACTGTTATTTGGTCCCAAGAGGACCCTGAAAAGCAGCCACGTACCTTAACAGCAGTGAGACATACGGTTACAGTGAGTTCCCATGGCAACATAGGGGAAGTATTATCAACATTAATCATGAATTGTGTTAAACTCACACCAAAATGTGCAAGTTTGCTTCCCAGAAAAGGAAATGGGTTTAGATTTCTAGAGACAGAGACTCTCACCCATATTTTTATTATATAAATGCATTGTTTGTTTTCCTTTAAATAACATTTTCCAATGAAAAATGTTGGAAAACTACCTACATGCACACAAGTTGCTTAATGTAGGAAGAAACTGTAGCTCTGCTAAAGAAATATCTACCTTTGTCAGAAATTTTACATCTCCACTTCCCCTACTCAGGGAAAGGCATAGAATTGAGAACATCTGCCTTGGACCAGGAGCCATAAGACATGGAGCCCAGGAGCTCCCAAGGACCAGGACTCACCTGCAGACCAGCCAGTCTGGGCTGTGCTCCCAGGAGTGAGACGACCTGGGTGTACATACTGCCCACACTGGTTTACGATTCCAGCTCACTGTCTAGGTTTCCTGTACAGTACTCAGCACAGTTTTCCACTCGCTTGATAGGGTTGTGGGTGGTTTTTTTTTTTTCTTTATCCTGCCCTGCTTTTACTGCAGCCCTCTGGGCAGTTGGATACAAACAGTCCGGGAGAAACAGCAGGGAAACACCAGTTCAAGAAGAGGCTGAGGCTATATGAACCAAAGAAAATCTCAGGTAAAACCTCACAGAAGCAAAAACACTGAAGGGGTACACTGAGCTCAGCTGCAGCAAAGCAGGCTGAGGGCCCTCTAAATCAGGGATGTGTATAGATGAAAACAACCACATCACGTCCTTCTGCTGCAGAAGGCTGTGCCTTCACTTCCAAGCTTCTCTGGACTTGGACCCCAAGGCCACCCGGTGGGGCCTGCACTGAGGAGCCAGACAGCAGCTGCATATTCTCTTTCTTTCTGAAGAAGGGTCAAGCCAATGGCCAAATGGGTAATGCTACACATCGCCCTCAGGATGCAGGGCTGCTATCACAAATCCTTCCAAGATGATTGCAAGGCCAGGCCTGAGGGAAGGCGGAGCACAGGTGAAGGGACTGATGAGAAGGGCTGTCATCCCAGGCAGACACTGTGCCATTTCGGCCACTCGAGGAGCACATTAATCTTTCCATGACAAATTGGATAAAGTCCTGCCTGTTGGCACCACCTTTGGGGGTATCAACCCTCAATGGCAATGTTGAGAAGAAAGACAATTCACTGAGCTGCCTACAGCCTGCTTGCAGTGAACAGAGTATAAGAAGTTTGTCAGCATTGGAAATATTCTGCTGTTCTCTTAACTCAGAGAAGTTAGGAAGGATTGTCAATAGACAGAAGAACATGAACACCGGTATGTGTAATCGCAAATCTAAGTTGGACACTCACATACACCAGTGACACAGCAGTCTTGAAATGCTCTCCTCTCCTGCACACAGTCTCAGCTGCATTTGCATGGAGCAAGAAAGACATATTCAAAATTCAAAGAACTTTTTCAAGAGACCTCTTTGAAGCATCTTTTCTTTCATGTTAGCTTGTGAAAACATCTGGGATTGTAACTTAATGGAGTAGCTGAACTGTATTGACCTGCAAAAGTGCCAAGTTCCATTTCAACAACAATTTTTTTCTTTACTTTTAAGCTACATAGCCTACTAGAAACTATAATGTACTATTGTAGAAAGAATAGTCACTTCTTAAGAAGATATTTATTACTCAAATAGAGATTCAAACTCCCAAGATACTCAGAGAGACTCAAATCTCCAATAAAGATTATCCTTGGCAATTAAGAACCTATAAAGATAGGGTCTAAACAGATCAACAACATGCTCGACAGCTGGAAAGCTACAGAGCAAGTCCAGAATGAAGGGAAGAGTTTCTGATGTTTGCTTTGGAGTGTTTGGTTTTTTGTCTGGTTGTTGGTTTGGTTTTTTTATAAAGCATCAGAAGGAAAATATGAAGCAGACACAGCAGGGTGCAGACACATTCCCTTCTTTAAGAAAATTTCCTAACAGATGACAGCCAAAAAGCTTTCCCTATTGTGTACCTGGAAGTCAGCTCAATATTCATCTTTTTTGAAATGCTCTCACACCATTCTCATCATTACTTGAAGTTGAACGCTGAGGTTTGTACTAAAGCTGCTGAGAATCACAGAAACTGACAGCTGTAAAAATCAACTATTACAGATCAACCCTTAGAGACATCAAGTGTCCTTAGAAGTCTAGTAGATCAGCCATCACAGACACCAAAATCAGTTGGTTTTACTCTGTTTTCCATTTTTTCTACAAATCATTTTCAATTTTATCGGCGATGTCATAGTTTTATAGCAGCAGTTAATCAAAAAGAGTGAAACGTTAGCATGGTCTACATCTGAGAAGTCCTGTTTAATTTGTTACCAAACACCTTCTCGAGAACAGGGTGGGCTTAAAACCTTAGGGCTGAAGTAATTGTTTTCTCTAATGTAGCTTAGACAAACAATGCAATAAAATACAAAGTCATTACCTAATTGATCCCAAGTAACAACCTGAGAGATTCAAGGCATCTTAAGAAACAGAACAGGCTGTAAGAATGGGTACATGAAAGAGGAAGAGCTTACACGGTTTAATCACACATGGTTCTAGAAATCCATTGATATTTCAGTGAGTCAGGATTTATTACATTATGTATTTGAAATATTAAAAAATAAATCTTCTTTAAAAAGCTTACCCTTCTTAAAAAATTACAAAGGAGAAAAATGACATTAAAGAGTCACAGTTTTTCATTAAGAAACACTGTTTACATTTCTGCAGCAGGCACAAGGATGCAAGTGGGACAAGACAGCCCCTGGAAAGTCCCCAGGGTTGTACTGTGTAACTAGAAAAGTCTTAGGACATGTCAACTTACAATGTTTCTGTACAAATAGCTTTTAACCTCTGGAAGTCTTCCTAAGCATTAAGCTTCCTCTGGAACTAAGTTTTAGGAGGGTGAATAACCTCCTGTACCTAAAGAAAGTCATCAATTCCATGAAAAAGAAAATAAAACTGACTCTGATATTATCTACCCAATTTTACAATATCCTCCCTAGGTATGCCCTGTCACCTTTTCTTTCCACGCCACACAAAGCAAGTCATATTTACTGTAATGGAACAGAAGTCGGTGAAGATCAACAGCTATAATGGCTAAACATCTCCCTTTCCACCAAAATCTTGCACTTAAGTTTTATGTTTTACTTACCTTTCAAAAAATTGTCTTCAAAGAACTGGGATTTGACTTTCTGTGGATAATTCACCCCAGCACCCCAAACAATCAGTGGTGTTAAAGTTTCTGAGGGATGACCAGCTCCATGAGATCCTAAGATACACCAAACCAAAAAAATGCATAAACTTTAAAATGAATGGTGTCAAATCAAACACACCCTATACATATATACATATACACACACACAGATACACACATGTATTAAGTTCTTGTTACAGTATACATACTAACAGACAGCCTTTACCAGCTTCATAGCTTAGTTTTAGGCCACTAACAATAAAGGCTAAATTCAAGTTGGGAAATGGGTACCATTTAAGTCAAGCCTCTAAAGATGTAACTTTGTATATTTAAAAAAAAACAAACAAACTGTTAACATACAGAAATTAAAGCCAAAGTATTTGAAAGCCTCAAGGTGTAGAGGAGTTACCTGCTCAAAACATATGCACGTGCCTATCCTGAGCATCCCATGGAAACCAGGGATGGTTGATTTGAGTCCAATTACGCACGTGCCCAATAAGTCATATAGAACTGACCTCTGGTCCCCAAATAAGGATTTGACTTCCATTTCAAAACCAGGAGACAATATGCATTGTACCTGTCATCCTTTCCCCAGTGACACAAGTTCATTTTTTAGGTTTTAAAGCCTGGGAGCACACTCCTTAAAAATTGATAAAACATGACTTCTTTCCTCAGGGAAATGAAATCCCTCCAGATTAACGTATCAACCACCAAAAGGAGAAAGCTTTAAAACAGTGACGTCTTAACAGCAGCTGCACTGAAGCAGAAGCCACACAAGCTTGAAAGAAATGCTGGGCATTGAACTCTGTGGGTGAGGTACCACAGCAGTGAGATAACCCAGTCTCAAAGGGAATGATGTTGTTACACAAACTCTATTCCAGTTACTGCATGGTATATAAGATTATACATTTTCCTTGTATTTGCATAGACACACACTCTCTCTGTGCACATGTGTGCATACATATATTAATAATTACAAATGACAGAGAATAACACGTTGTTTTAAGGACAGCTTTCTTTTTTTCATCCATAATTGGGTATGAAATTGGGCATAGCATTGAGGCTGTACAACAATCACTACGGCAGAGCTGAAGAACCAGCTTTGCTTTCTTTAAACAGCCCTAAACTTAAGAACACACGGGTCTGAGATTGACTTCTGATGTTCAGAAATCCCTTGGAAGGCACTCTCTGAGCTCACAAGCAGCAACAACTGCTCTTCTTGCAGAGTCTGGGAAAAGAGCAGATGGAAAGAGCGCTTCCTCCATCCTCCAGGCATCAGTTATTTCTTTCTATTGCAGGAGGAAAGTGCAATTTTTAGTGAGCTTTCATTTTAGCCAAGCCATCAGCTCCATCAGCATTTTACTGAGACTCTGCCTCCATGAATACTTTAAGGCAGATACAGCTGAGAGAGGCAGCTGTATCCACCCTCCTCCTGTTATAAGAACCATGCTTCAGCCTGATATGAATTATAAGAGGGAGAAAAGTTAATTTGATTTTCAGCTGGGTCAGTTCCCTGTTCCATGCCTCAGGACCCTCCAAACACACCATTTCAAGGGAAAGGGAGAGAAAAAGCGCTGCTGTTTAGTTTTCTCTTCTCTGGTCCAGCATACTATACAGTAGTGCTTATGCCAGGAGGGTTCCAGGATCAAGTGGCCAAGGTGAGGGTGGGTGTGAGACCACCTATGCTGGTGGTCAGCAGTTCCATCTAAGATCAGCTTAAAGCAAAAATCATAGAGTCAGACTGAGAAAGCAAGTGATTTTATTGGTCTTTGCCAACAACCACAGTTTCTTTGATCATGTCAAGTTCAGAACATGTTCTCTTCCCTAATAGGTCCCTCCTGCCCTTTTAATTTTTAATTTGTTTTAAAACTAGTGCACATCCCATTCTGCAAATAACCACTGAAAGACTGTAGCAGTTGCTGCTAGAGACCGCTGGCTATGGGCCTGAGTGTTATCTCTGGGTTTGCTCTGGGACTCACTAAATTTATTAACACTTCTGGCAGAAGATCAAGCTTTTTCTTCAAGACAGAAAGAGATGACAGAAAACTATGACAGGCTCTCAAAGTCTGAAGAGTTACTCCTATCACCTTTTATTTCCTGTTCAAAGGATCCAGTACATAATGAGAACACCCCAGCAGCACACTCTGGCAGGGACGAAGGCCAACAGCACCCTGGGCTGTGTTAACAGGAGCATCGTCCAGGGAAGGGATCATCCTCCTCTAATCAGGGCCTGTGAGATAATCTCTATACATTGGATCCAGTTTTGGGCCCCTCCACAGTACAGGAAGGACATCAACCATCTGGAATGAGCTGGGGGGGGAACTGTTTGGAGGAGCACTTGTCCTGTCAGGAGAGGCTTCTAAGTTGAGTCTGTTTTGCCCCTGACAGTAATTGGGGAGTGATCTCTCCCTGCCCTTATCTTGACCCACAAACCTTTTGTTACGTTTTCTCTCCCCTGTCTAGCTGAGTAGGGGAGTAATAGGGCAGCTTTGGGGGCTGTAAGGCTCTGATGATAAGGGAATGTCACAGACATCCATCTGGACCAAGGACAGAACCAGCAGAGGCAGCTACGTATCTTGTGAGCCCATTCCCCTATTCCTGAAACATTTAGACAAAAGACCATCTGTGTCCTCTGTGTGTGTGCCTGTGAAAGGCCACCACTCAGTCGACCCCAAAGTGTGTGTGTGTGTGACACAGGACAGTGAGACCCCCAAGACACCCACAACCCACTAACTCATTTCTGGAACACTCCTGAGCACATACTGCACCTGCTCAGTGATGACAGACTCCCGTCTATGGGGAAGAGCACATTGGGTCATAAAAGAGGGGAAACAAGTTTTCAGCGCACACCTGCCACCTGAGGACTACCACTATGAGCAGAGAACATTGCTGCCTCCAAGGGTGGTGATATCTTTTCTCTTTTCCTCCCTTTCTTTCTCTCTCTTCCTCTCCATCACTCTCTTTGTCTTTAACTTCATTTTTGGTACATTAGGGTAATATCATCACAAGTTTTGCTAAGCCATTACCTTTTGTAGTTCCGCTAAGTTTTAAGCATTGTTATAACTTTTGTAGTTCTGGTGAGTTTTAAGTAAATTTGAGTTGTTTGAACCTCTAGAGTAATTGTCGTTACTCCTGATTACTGTGCAGAGAATTAGAAAGTTAACTTCACCCTCACCCGAGTGGGACACAACAGGGAGCACCTGGCCACCAGCCAGGGTCAACCCATCACATCAGCCTGGAGAAGAAATGACTTTGCAGAGGACGTAACGGAGCATCCTGCCTATACTCCACTGTGAAGGGGGCTGAGAGAAGATGGAGCCAGGGTCTCACTGTGATGAATGGTAGAAGGATGAGAGAGAACAGGTGTAAGTTGGAACAAAGGAGGTTCAGATTGCAGATAAAGAAAATCTTTTCCACTCCATGAGGGCAGGCAACCAGCAGAGCAGGCTGCCCAATGGGCTTGCATAGGCTCCATCCTTAGAGGTTTTAAAGGCCCTCTGGATAAAGTCCAAGCAACCGTGTCTAATCCCAAAGCTGATCCTGCTTTGAGTAGGTAGTTGGACCTCCTGAGGTTCCTATGGTCATATATAAAAAAACCCAAAAAAACCAAACCAAAACCAACCAAAATCCATACCTCCCTTATAAAAAAATTATGAAATGATTACTTGAGAAACAGACAAAAAAAAAAATGCCAGAATTAAAATTTTATTGCAACTGGTATTCAGCTCAACATAATATTCAAAACAGGCTATTTTGCAAATAAGCAGATGGTAATCAGGCCAATTTTGAATAAATATACAAATATTTTTGTCATCTCTGGTGACAGAAGTCTGCATTCTTTCCATTTAAAAGGTTTAGGATTTCACACACAGAATAAGAGGCTGAATTTTGCCAAGACCACACCTTGGTTCAAAAGTATCACAGTCAGGAGCTACAAACACACACAGCATTGTAAGAGAGACTTATCACTTTCATTGGCTGCACAAAAGGACAGAAGCAGTCTTAAAACTCTTGAAAAAAGAAAAGAGGAAGAAAAAAAAACATGTCTAAATGAGTTCACCACTGAAACTCTTCTCATCTGCCCTTTATCTAGTTATGTCAAAAGTGCCTCAAGTCATTCAGCCCCTGTAGTCATGCCCCTTCAGAAGTGCCCTCTGGGTACCAGCCTGGCTGGCCACCTGCCTCTGTCCTGTACTCTCACCTGCTCCACCTACTCTCCAGCACCAGCCTCCTCTAGAAAGACCACACAGCAGCCCCATCCTTTCTGCTGTGTCTAAAAGGCCAAAATAAGCAAAAAGATCCCCCTCACTAAGTTTTTCACCAGCTCCTGGACAGATTTGCCACCTTTTCCATGTGCTTCAGAGCACTAAAGTGAAAATTGTATCTCCCACATGGGCTGGAACAAGACCAACTTTCCTGTTGGCAGCCAGATAACACAATCTTCTCCTGCTTGGGCTAGTTTGCTACAGGGAAGCTCTGACAGAGGTGGTATTCTGGACTTTTTATCCCTACTAGCAGCCACTATGGGAGTTAAGCTTTACCCTACTAGTTTTCTTTCTTCTGTCCAGATGTGCAACTTAGCTGTCATCGGGCTGATGGGGGTCCCTGCAGCCAATTAGCCATTTCCTAATCTGCATGGGTTTCACATACGAGCAACACTTACGATACCAAATCAAAGCAGGGGCTCCAAAGCTTCTAATGGGACTGAGTTCTAATTGCATTCCAAATACTCGTTGATAAACTCAGCTGACTCGACACTTAGAAAAAACTCACCCCAATCTGTCATTCCATGGTCAGAAGTTAAAATAAATGCAGTTTTTCCATCATTTCCATAGAAATTGTCAATCATTGAAGCAATTTCTTTTACACCCTCGTCAACTTTTTTAATATTCTCCTTGTATTCCCTAGAAAGATAAGAAAAAAATGTTGTTAGGTTCAAGGTGGCTTTCACACTGGGTAAGAAGCAAGTTATCCATGGTCATAATGCCCACTCCTTTGATCATAGACAGCTTTATTCTCTACAGAATCTCAAGCTAACAAAAGGCACCCTAGATATAAAATCTCTCCTCCTTTAAGTCCTGTGCGAGAGAGTAAATTGTCACAGCACAATTTGAAGGTTCCTGAAGCTACAGTCTCAAATGGATGTTTATTTATATTTGAAATATGACCTGTCCTTGATTGAAGGCTATAATTTAACCACCCACAGCTGGGCAAGTTAAGGAGAATGCCAAAACCAAGGAATACTGGAAAACTCAAAAGTCTTAAATTGTAAGTTTCAATAATTACTTTAAGCCAATAACTAAATAGCAAAGAAAGATCTTACCATGCAGGGACTGTTTTGAAATGATTCACAGATCAGCACACATCCCAGTTTTGTGGAATACAAGCTAAACAAAAAATTTCTGTATTTTTAGAAAAAGTGACCATGATTAACTTTCAGCCAATTAATTTTCTATTTGTTGCTGGTGCTAAAATCAGTTTTAAAACTTTATCTTCAAAAAATTATAACAAAAAGAACATGAGACATACAGTAAATATGAACTTTGGAATGATGTAGGAAATCAGAGCAAGGATTTTGAAAGTATGCAAAGATCAAGAGAAAGATGATATATCCTACTATCAAAGCATGTGAGGAAATGAAAAGCTCTCAGATAACACACTTAAATAAACTGGTGATGAGTACTGTTAATCTAAACTCTTTGTTCAAGTGTCCCAAGGAAAGCTAAGACATAATGCTGGAATTTGCAGCCATTTTTCCTAAGCTTACCATTGACTATAAATTCAATCATATCATTTCAGCCATGGAGAATCCGAGAACTGCTTCTATTTTATATTTCAAATTGCAATTTGCTACATATCCTCTAGATTATGTGTTGACTCTTAAGACAACCTGCTAAAAATCAGAGCTGAGTACAGGAGTGTAACCAAGCACACTATATATAGCAAAAATCTGTCACTTCTACGGAAGAGACTTTAAAAACAAAAACACCTAGAAAATTTAGAACATAAGTAATCATGGTGACATATATGACTTATTACAGAAACCCTCAAGACTACAAGTCTTGTTTCAGGCTTGATAAATAGCATTTAATGTTAGCATATGCATTTAAAACTAGTGAGAAAGTTATGCTTAATCTCTCCATTACCTTGAGTTTGGTCGATGAGCATGCCCATTTGTGTCTATGCCTAGCAAATGCAGGAACAGAACCACTTTCTCTTCATTCAGTGCAGAGAACAATGTTTGATTACTTCTGGAAGAATTAAAGAAGCTCTGTATGGAATAAGGCATTAAGATATTAATCTGAATACAATGGAAAATGATAGACAGCCTATTAAAACACAGCTGTTTTCATGTCAAAATACTAGTAGTTATTAGTTACAAAAGATAAAAATTAATTACTTCCCAATTTACTTCTTGGAGGATAACTACCATCAATATAGCCAGTCCACAGTTTCAGCTTATGTAATGCAACACTCCTCAAGTTGAGGAGTCTTTGTCCTGGGATTTTTTGTTTGTTTTGTGTGGTTGGTTCTTCCATTTTTTTTTCTTTGTTTTGTGGCTTTGTTCGGGGGTGGGGGAGGTGGGGGTTGTGTTATTGTTTGGGTTTTTTGATTTTCTATAGGCAGAAATACCAGATAACTGCATATCATCCCTTCTTTGCCTCCTGTATGATCACAACAGCGAACCATTCCTGAGCAACACCTTTGGTTTTACACTTCCATTGATTTATCAATTTCAAGCTGGAAGCAAAGGGCTCAAATACTCTTGCTTTGGAAACAGGTTCTGCAGGACTGAGATACCAAGCTACAACTTGTTTCCAGAAACTAAATTAAACCAGAACAAAACAAGACATGCTTTGCAAATACATCAACTACAGAACATACATCTGCCTTGCACATGTCCTACTTAAGCATCCCTGAGGCAGATGCCAGAGGGGATTTTCCCCTCAGATTGAATGAGTCTTGACATGGCTATTCTGTGTTAGACCAGCCCTATTACAGCAATGCAAAATGCAGGCAGACAGCTATTCCAACATGATCTCCTTAGTAACAGCACTGCCCAAGGAAACAAAGTGGGATAGGGTTTTAGTTCAAAGAATACCCAGAGAACCTTTCACTACACTAACATAAAGGAAAGTATCTTTGAATTTCATGCAAGAGTCCAGGGAAAATGCTGATAAAACCAGTGAACCATTTCCGCCACTAAAGGACAGAGCAGTCCACCATACACCTGTGACAGTGGTGGAGCTCTTAAAAACTGAAGCTCACACCTCGTGTAAACAAAAGTCACTGTCCTTAGAGGAAGACTAAACTGACTGCAAGAATATCATAGTAAGCCATGTCAGGAAACCATGGCAGTACAAAATTCCAACTTTTTCCCCGCCCTTAATATACACAAGCCACATGGACTAATATTTGTTTGCTCTCAACTTCAAGCTCTTGTCCAAACAAAATCACGACCAAAGTCCAGATATATTTTAAATAAAAATACAAGAACAAAATCTGATCACATTCAATAGCAGTATAATTATTTCTATGGAGATTTCCATGTCCCGCAGTAGTCCGTCCACCTGCACATATTTGACTGCAGACTGAAGAAGCTTTCCAGAGCGCACCAGTAATTTGCAGGACACAGTATAATTCCATTTTATATTTTTAATAAAAGGAAACAACACATCAAGACAGACAAACAGGAAACTCCCAAAATTAAATCCTAAAATGTAGATCAGTATTAGAAGGCAGTTATTTTTCTATCACGGACTGATTAGGCAAGAGAAACTGTTGTGAGAGGAAGGCAAGGCCTGAGCTTCTCCTCACCCACCAGACAGGTCTCCATGATGTACCAAAACGACCTCACTCTCCCAGCCACCTCGTAACCCAGAGCAGCAGCAGCCAGAAGGGCTTGCCCAACCTCTAGCTAATTAAGAACAAGACAACAAAAGGAAGATGAGTGTAACCTAAGATGTGGCATCTTTTCCCAGAGTAAATACCAAACTTTATACCATGGAACGTTGTTGGGTTTTTGTTGGTTTTTTTAAATAGGTTACAGAAAAAAAACAAATAGGAAGTTCACCCCAATGAGTTATCTTAGGCTGATAAAGGCAGTGAGCTGGTAAGCAGGACACCAAACAGCAGAGGCAAAACCCGCTTCACCTTGGCTCTGAAAGTTGCTGAACTGTTTGCCCAGCACTATCCTTGCATCTCCTTGTAGCCTGCTAAAGGCATCTTCTGTTTGGCACTCAATATTCACAAAACTTGAGACCTACCGCCAGCCAAGACTAGTTTCCAAGCCACCATTATATGTTAACTATATCTTTCTGTCTCTTTTTTTAATTTTGTTTTGTTTCCCTTTTGTTTGCTCTATTCACTAATATTACCCTCCTCATATATTTAAGCCAAATACCACCAAGAAGTTTCAGGGATGGGAGTAAACAACAAAGAGGCTGAGAGAACTCAGTTTCTCCAATCTCAAGAAAAGGCAACTAAGGAGAGATCTCATTGCTGTCTACAATCGCCTACTGGGAAGGAGAAGATTGAACTAGACTGCTCAGAGGGCCTTGGTGATGGGACAAGGGGAAACTCATGATTTGAAATGTAGGAAATTTCAATAATATAAAGAGAGTTTTTAAAATTATTTTTTAAATCATAACTGTAGCCAGATATTGGAACACGTGCTCAAAAGCTTGTTGAATTTCTGCCCTTGAAGATGCTCAAAACTTGACTGAGCAAGCCTGAGCAGCTTGCTCTAACTGGACCTCCTTCATGCAAGGAGTTGGACTCAATGACCACTACGGCTTTCTTCAAACCCTCCTCTTCTATGACTCTGGCAACTTTTCTTTGATTTTCTGGCAACTAACAAGAAATAATGCACTAGCTACAACTGATACGCAATTTAGTAAGATCAGCAATAAGTTTCCCATTAAAACATACACAGTAAACTGTAAAGTAAATTATAATGTAATACTAATTAAAATATTACAAGAGAAGTTTGGTTACAACTATGTGAATCTTTTAGTATCATCTTCCTGCTTGGATAAGAGAAAGCAAACAAGAAAAAACACTACTTAGAAGGTCTAGCATTTACTGATGTCTGAACAAAATATAGGCTCCACAGATGTTTAACATAAGTTGCTGGGGACCATTTGTTCCCCCAGAGTCCTCCATGGAAGCATGATCCTTTAATAGAGCTGATAAACTGTTGCTGACTGCATGGATGTACAGGGAGAAAGTGACCAAAAAAACCAAGCCAACTTTCTCCTTTCAAAGCTCCTTCATACATAAATCCAGGACAGATTAAATTGGTTGATTAAAGCTGTTCATGCTGATGTGTGCTGATGTGAGATTTTTAAATAGCTATGCCAGTTTTCAGATGTAAAACAAATGTACAAAGGCAGGATAAACATATATAAACCAGGTTTGTATCAGTTGAGCATGCTCCTACACGTATTTAAAATAAATAATTCAATCACTGTACTGCTAGTTAGAGCAGAACAATCTGTATTGAAATCCACTGGCAGAAATCAACATCAGGTCATGGCACTGTCTGCAGAGCTTCAAAGTTTAACATCATTCAGTTCTGGACTTCAGCCCCTGCCCTGCACAGAAGGGACAGTCTGAAGGCTTGGTGTGGCCTTCTTCCCGCAGAAAGGGGCCAAAGGAAGAATGAAGTACTATGTTCAAAATGAGAAAAGAAAAGAAAACACGTTTGTCATCTGCACCTACATGTCCATTTAAAGTCAGAAGACATCAACTGACTATCTTGAGCATATCCTACCCTGTGGTCATAATAAGCTGTAGTTAGACCATTACTGGGACTCATCTCCAAGACTGAGTTCCTGGAATTTTAATCATTTTACCCTAAAAAAGAATTCAATCTTATAAAGCTGGTTTTCACAAAATACTTAAAAAAAATCAGAAATTCATTAAAAAGACCATTTTCTTTTCCCTGTTAATCAAGACTCCCAGTATTTTGTTCCCTAATTTTTTGTTAGCACAGACTCCAACCATTATCTAGGTGAAGGTTATTTAACTGACAGTCATTGTACCACATCACACTAAATTACACTCAGTCCTTTAATTATTTTGAAAACTTCTAAAAAAAACCCAAAAACCGGAAGAAATCCACAGTCAATCAACTCCATACCCATCTGGATCTCCAAGCCACTCCCAAGCTATTACTACACATTAAAGTTACTCAGTTAACCCAGATGCAGATAAAAGCCCCACTTAAGTCTAGTCTACACTCAATTTTCACTGTCCCAAGAAAGGGCTAGGATCGTCTTGTAGCACGAGCAGATATGACAGGAACTATCAAGTATCATACATTTTTTTCCTGCACTAATGATTTAAGCAATCTGCTTCTGATCCATACAAACAAAAACTAGTCAGAGTTTCTCGTCTCCTGACCAACGGAGTTATCGTTAATTAGCACTTTTTAAGAGAACAAGCAATTTCAGGGTGCCCTTGTCCAGAGTTAAATGATATGTTGTTAAATATTTGAGATGAAAAAAAAAAGTAGGCAAAACAGAATTTAGATTTCAGCAAATTGTCATTGTTACTTATATATAATCTCACCAGCATAGATGAGAGTTGTTTAAATTATAATAGCAGTGACCTCAGTTTCAGTCAGCCTCAAGTTTCACACTTCTGAAGCAATCACTGAGGTGTAATTGAAAAGATGATTAATGGAATGAGTGTTTTACACCAATCAATCAAGTCCTATGCATTCACAGTGTGAAACTTAGATGGGCAAAATAAGTCTTTAAAATAATGGTGCTGGTTCCAAGGAAGAAGTCATCATTAATGACACATGTATTAAACTTATCATTATAGTTTGAAAGAAAAAAATGCCATTAGGTGTTTTGAAGCAAAAGAAAGGTAGTACCACCCTGACATACCTGTACAGCTCCAAATGACAGCAGGGTGCAACTTTAAGACAACAGCTATTCAAGTGTAATTGACAGCCTAATTTGATTTGTATTATTCATACGCATTACGACATGCAACCTGGCACAAGTGCACATTCAGGGAGAGGATGGCACTTAGAAAAAACATCTTTTTACCTCCAAACTCAGAAAATCACTTCTTTTGAAAATTAGCAAACCATAATGAACTTCACCCTATGTCACTGTTTAAAGCAGACCCACCCTTGGCTTCCTAATATAGATGCTGATTTGGTTTATTGATGTATTTGGTTTTATTTGATTTACGCTGGTTAGCTAATGTCAATGTATACAGCCCAGAGAGCTTGTGGAAAAAGTTTTATTAAGTCTTAAACTCCATTAACATTGTTATGAGATCCAGAAACTAACTCACCTCATTGCTCCACTGATACAGATATTTATACACCAATACCCACTACTAGCATTTTTTAATCCAGGATAAGTGAGGTAGCATGGAATAACATGAATGTAAGAATTAATGAATAATCAAAAACTACGTGCCTTGGACTATTACTACTTACAGTGACAGCATCACGGAAAACACCAGGGATGAACCAGCAATGACTCAAGTCAGCTGAGCACAGCACCACGTGAACAAGTTACACTGCTTCAGGGCCTAAGCTGCCTCTGTCCCTGCTTTCCTCCCCCACCCAAACTAACTGTGACTCCTCTGGCAGCCACAGCATAGCACAAACCACTGTAGATAATCAGAAGCCAGCTACGTGCATCAGAACAAGACACACTGCATGATAACAGTGGGTACAAGTGTGACAAAAAATAAGTCAATAATATTGTCCATTTCTTTCTCATAATGAACACTTACCATTCTGCCATGCTGTAAAACCTGTTATAAAATCCTTAACTAATCACATTCAAGATTTTAAAGGATCTGTACTACTCTAAGATGGGTTTCAGATTATATGCAAATTTAAGACAAAGAAAAGCCGTAAATGTTTTTAAAGGATATTTTTATTAACGTTAGGTTTTTTAATTAGCATTGAATGACAAATACTTCCTCTAAGCTTCCGTTACACTAGGTACAATAATTGATTCCAGCAATTTTTACTTATGACCCCAAGTGACAGGTCTTTCAAAAATTTCTTACTTTCCAGTTCTATGATAAAAGTTAACATGTTCTATGACAAAGTTCACATCCAGCTGTGCTTTTTACACACAGGTAGCATAAAAAGATCCTCTGCTCACCTTAACATGATCAAAAACCCACATGTCAAGCTGGGCTGCATCATGTGCTCCAAAGTCTTCACTTTCTGCTGTGTAGCAAAATGTGTAAACGTGATCTCCAGTAGCACCTGCAAATACAATATAGATGGGATAAGAGACAGAGAAAAGTTTTCTTCCTATTCTCATAGTTGAAAATACATTAATATTAATGCATAGGAGTAGAAACCTATCAAGAAAGACAATCCTGAGAGAAGTCAAAGAAGTTTTCTCCTATTTTAAACTTTCCTAATTATTTATGTTTTTTTGAAGCCTGGATACCATTTTAACTCATTAGCTTATCCGCACCTCAGAAAAGTGAGGAGCAATGTTATCCAGTATACTCAGATGAGGACACAGGGTATAGAAAAGCAGATAGGAGTAGAACAAATCCCATCTAAAGCAAATTAAACAGAATTTAGTTTTGAATCAAGGAATTTCACTGAGAAACTTCTAACAGAGGAGGCTACGCATTAAAAGCCTTGTTTGAACACACGTGTTTTGAGGGCGGGGTGTGTTTAAGAAAACGTACTTAGCTTTTGGTTGTTAAACTGAATCATACAAGACAATGTGCCATCAATGAAGCCTTTTACACAGGAAAACATCATATATCACATATAAGGCAGGCAACCAGAGGGATGTAACTTAGTTACTGTACATCAATTATAGGACGCAATACAGCATCGAAAGCCAAGTGGACAACTTCAGAAACACAATATTCAAAGTCTGCATCTTTAAAACATGAATTCAAAAATGTAAGAGGGAGAACTACTGGACTATGCTCAGGCATAAAGTACAACATGAGGGCCACTGATGCAAACACACAGCATCTGGACAAGGCAATTTCATTCTGTCCTCACTGTCAAGAGAGCAAAGCAGAGAAAGAAGGCGGGGTGGAGGGGAAAGATGAAGACCTAGAAGAAAGTAAACTTCTGAAGTCCTGGAATGATCTGAAGTTAGGTGGTGTTTAATGAAACAATTCAGTCAATGGCCAAGCTGTTACAGCTGAGGGACGCTATTTCTACCGTGACTATGTAAACTCCCAGAGGGGAAAACGGTCTTCAATCAGTTGATGGCCAGAGAGAATATAACTGATTTGCTGGATGTCACAATTATATAATGCAATTTTGTAAGCTTCCAGGCTTGTGAATGAACTAACATCCCAGTATAAGGGAGCTGCTTAACAAAGATTATGTCCACACCCACACAAGGGATGCAGGTATTTCAGGGCAGGAAGATGAAAGCTGGCACAGATTTTCTGGAGCAGCTCCCCCCGGCCCCAGGAGATGTTACTACTACTAATAACCCAGAACACTCACTGCAGTTCTCACAGTCTGAAAGTAAAGGAAGAAAATACTCCCAGGCATTAAAAAGTGAATTTTGGAGTTCCAGTTGGTGGCTAAGTGAGTTCAAAAGAAGAAATAAGCCCTGGTCATCACTGTCAGCACGACTGATGGTTTAAGATAGTAGAGTGCTGTATTGTTTTACTGCAGTGTCACAGCGAACCCAAGACGACCTGTCTTTGAGAGGTCCCACACCAAAGCAGCCAAATGAAAGCATGCAGTTTGCAGACCAGGCAAAGAACACATCTACTATTTACCCATGTCTAATTTCTACCAGAGCCAAAAAAACCTGCCACCCAACCCTGCATAGCTATAAAGAGAAATAGTGGCAAAACGAAGTCATACTAGGAAAGTTTTGGAGTGCCTGCCTGCATAGTTTATAAAATAATTGATTTTTTTTTTTTTAAGTAAGAAACCCTAATATGCAAAGTGTTACAAAACATTATTTTATTTCTGTCATTTGAGAGGTGGCAGGCAACAGTATGCCCCATACTTTCTTAAAGTCTGGGGATGAGGAAGCAAAGATAGGATAGAGAAATAAAAGGAAACCAGGGATAAAAACATCCTTTAGAAGCAAGCACAGAGTTCTACTGGGTTTGGTGCTGCCATTACACTACGGGAAATAAGTGGAGGTGCCAGAAACTCCCATGCCGTATACCACCTATTCCTGTTGCAGACTTGTCTGGCACATCGTCTCACCCTCAGCATCAATATTCAAACATTAGGATCAAGGATCAAGTTATTACCCTCTTACAATAAGATTTACATCCTACTGAAAGCAAAGCTCTTGCTGTGCTACTGGGGCAGGTCTTTTGTCTGACAAGCCTTTCATGGGCCGGAGCCCAGACCAGCAGGAGACTTTTCCTAGCAAATTTTGCAGGCACAAAAGAGGGGAAAAAAGAATGAAGGCATAAGGACCATCAGACACTGATCTGACAGACCGTGGGCATCACAGAGCTGTCATCAAACACAACCAGGTGAGGAATATGAGAAATTCTGCATTTTTCTTGGCATGCTATAGGAATAAGGAACTAGAAGAGGAGACCAAGAGGTCTGTCTGTCCAGAATAACCTTAGCAAAGGCTTGTCCCGGCTGTCCCCATGGTCTTGATGATACCCTCCTTCATACTCAAGTTAAACAATGACTCTAGCCTTGCTGCTAGTTTCCAATAGAGAGAAAGGGAACCTGTGGAACAAATGGCAATCTGGGTGCAAAGAACTAATATCTGCTTCCCTTAACAGAAGCAACAGCCTCAGCCCTTTTTTCAGGGTGGCATTTAATACTCTGGATTATATTCCAACCTAGACCCATGACAAAACAGTACAGGACTTGACTGTTCAAGTCAAACCTCAGATTCTGGCAACTCTAGCAGAAAACCTCAACATTTTAAGGAGCATTTGGAAATAAAATAGGCTTTTTCAAAGTACATTATGTTCAGATAATTACAATATCCTAATCTAAAAATATCATAGTAAATAAGGTTAAAATTAGCATACTGAATTTGTGTGGCTTGAGTTTAAGTATTAGAAGCTAACACTTTTTCATCCCACTTAAGATGTAAGTAAATTGCACACCAGTTCCAAAGGTACTTCGGACATTTTCTCAGACTGAAACACTAATCACACAGTCATTGAGACTTTGACAAATTTAGATTTCATGCATATCTATTTTGATATTGAAAGAGATCTGTAAGCATTTTATTTCTCTGTAGAATCCTCAACAATTTCATTGAAATACTTATTTTATGACAGGAAAAGGACCTGAGGAATATAGACAATGACAGAAAACAAAAGGTTTTTCTCTCCTTCTCAAAGGAGAGAAACACCAGCAGATGCTATATACTCTTCATGCATCATCCAATGAAAGCAGTGCAGCAGTTAATAAAATTCTGAACATTTTGGTATGATAAAATACACACAATCATAGAATGGTTTGGGTTGGAAGGGACCTCAAAGATAATCTAGTTCCAACCCTCCTGCCACGGGCAGGGACACAAGAAGAGTACTGTGTGGCCTCGCTAATTTGCAACATGAAAGAAGGAGAGAAATTAAGTTATGCTTCCCTATCTCCTTTTTTGGCTTTTTTTTGTAAAAGTAAAGAACAAACATTTCATTCCATTCCCTTCTGAATTATAAACCTTCTCTTCTTTGGAAACTCTGTATTATAAAATCCTTCCTGTATTACAAAACTTCTCCTCTTTGAAAGAAGGGGAAATACCTTTTTCTACTAAAAGAAGTTAATCCATCTTTCTATCGTGAGAAACTATGATTCATTTTCCCATACAACATCTACTTCTCAGATACAGTGCTGCACTAAGCCTTTCTCAGTTTTTGTGGGATTTCCCTCCCCCTGCAAAAGAAAGCTCCATTGTTGATGCCACTCAGAACAAGCCATATCGAGAGACACAGCAACAGGATGGTATTACTGTTGCACATCCCTCCAGATAACATCAAAGCTGCTTCCAAGTCCTCTGCTTATTTTCCTATTCAAACAAAACTAGCAGGACAAGGCTCCAGGAAATTCTTGAATTTCCCAAATATTTTCCCAAGAACGTACCTCAAAAAATGTAAATAATCTGTGCAAGGGCAGTGTACTACCTTTCCCCTCTCCCCAACCACTATCACAATATTCCCAAATACCAGCTACAATCTGAGGTCATGGGAAATTATCAGGAGATTATTTTCACAGCTTACCATAAATTTAAGAGGACCAAGCAAAGAACAGAAAAGAGGGGGGTGTGTGTGAAATATCAGGAGGAGAGGGAGAAGAGCCTGGAGTTCAGTAAAAGTTCAAGAATCATCATGAGAAATACAATGTACACTTTTTCTAAACCAATATTAGATTCCACTCCTATCCTGCCTATCACATTTTTCTGATTTGTCAATGCCAATACTTAGAACAGAACAGCAGCATATGCCCCTGGCTTGTCCCCTCTTCACTTCAGTCTGTTTTATTCTGAGATTAATCGGAAAGGGTGTATATGCCCTCGTTCCAAGAACAAAATTAATTCAAACTTGGAAACCCTTTAAATGTTTGAGCATGCAATCTCTGCGTGCTCAAAGACCAACTGCACTGGGCTGACAAGACTTTAACACACTGCACAGTATGGGGAAAAGACCTCAGCTTCAGGAATAGTACCAGGCAGTTCCCGCTTACATATAGTTCTTCCCTATAAACGTTATTGTTCTGGAGTAGAGGCAGGATAACTCACAATAAGCTACTTTTCCAGCTCAGACCCTCAAAAACCATGGCTGCAGTTCCATCACTCAACTCACTGGGAGCTGCATGCAGAGGAAGAAAAACCCCAGCTCCAGGCTTGCAAACAAGAGCTTTACACCTCAACCAAAGGAAAAAAAAATTAGGTCCTTTTAACTAAGGATATGTTTTCTTTAGTATGCTGATAGAATTAGGTAAGGCCTATTTGAACGGATGAGTAATAAAGAGGGTTATCCTCTTCAAAAGCTTACTTCTTTTTCGTCACCCAGTCTTGAATTCATAAACTAGTATACCCAAATATACAAACTGGAAATACTTCATTCATCTTCTTCTTTAACTCAAAAAATGTACAAAAAAATTTTATTACTTGATAACTATGTGTTAAAGATTCACAAAATTTAAAGCTTACCTTTTGCAAACATTGGCAAAATATCTGGGCTTCCCCAGCTCCAAGTATATTTACTTTCATTGAAAACAGAGTCAAATTCCACGGGATTCTCCTTCCATCCTGTTAAGCAAACATACCTGGATTTAAATGGGGTTGCCAGAAGATCTCATTGACTAAGATCGATACTCCATGCAATTTTTTAAGTTTCCCTTATATTATTTCACAATGAACTCCACTTTGCAAGTCTTGGTTTTACTTCCACGTCAACCTCTATTTGCAATTAGTCCCCCATTCATTAGAAGTGAACTGAAAATCTAAGCCAATCTCATTATGCAAGGATTCAAACAGACAAAACACACAGCTGGTTTACCTTCTAAATAGCTAAAATTCTCCTGAATTCTAAATCCCCTGTTGTCTGAACACAGCTTTTGGCATTTTAGGCAATAAATTACACACTCATATATCATATTTCCAACAGTCACATTCCACCTCATCACAATAAAGCCTTCAAGATCTTCTGTTTCCATGACAAGGCCACTGACAGAAATATAGAGATGCTCTTAATGGCAATTCCTGTCAATCCTGTAGCAGATGTCAGAAGGAAGAACCTTTCGATTAGGAACACGGACAAGACCAAGTAATTCCTCTTACCTCCCCTGTCCAAAACCAACACACAACATTACAAGTGTTCAGGACTGGAAGCCTCGGGGAAGGCAGAAGACCACACAAAAGACAAAGTGAGTAATGTGAAGGCTCGTTCCACATTATTAATCACCAAGCATGCAGTAACAGTTAGTTCTAGACAAAACACATAGTTGGGGTTTTTGCTTTATTTTGCTACTGATTCTCCAACTCAGCCTAGCTATTGTTCAAGCTAAGACTGCAGTTCACTCCTTGTTTGCAACATCTACTCAGTCATCTCCCATTACACCCTAAACAATAATTAAAAACTGTTACATGAAGAGGTCACTCCATAAGATATTTCTGCTTTTAGATTCAGTGTCCTAAATTTTATGTAAACTATCTTCATAGCTATCAATATTAAGAGTGGGAAATCCATCCAAAATTATTCACGGATTGGTAGGGGTTGGAAGGGACCTCTAGAGATCATCTAGTCCAACCCCCCTGCTACAGCAGGATCACCTAGACCAGGTGATCTTTTCCATATAATCTTGGTATACAAACCACAATGCAGGTATTTATCACCAGTCACCTAGAAGCCCAGCACATCACAAACACCTTATTTTGGAAGACAGTGTTCAAAGCTTGAGGACCAGCATACCTTTAGCAACTGCACTGACATCTTCATAAAATCCAGCTATAAGTGCAACGTGTCCCGGCCTGGATTCTGTTGGGACTCGGGTGTGAGAGATTCCCCAGCTGCCATTATTCTCTAGAATACTCCTGAAACAGAACAAGGCAGTTAATGCTTATGTCTTCTTGAAAGTACAATGAATTGCAGATAAAAAGAGTGACAAGTAGATGTGAGGCAGGAAATACAAAAAACCCCAATACTAAAACAGATTTTCACTACCACCTGCTATGCAGTAAAATAAGCAGAACATTAACCTGCAAGTAGTTCTATATTATAACACCCCACAGAGAACATTACTATTGTGGCCCATCAGCACTGCAAACAGTCAAGTTTAGCTGGTGTTCTAATACTCTTAGAATTAACATACTATTTTTTTCTCCTGCTTTCTGCTATAGTTTACTTTCCCCCCCCGCCCCCCCAACAGATTGTTTCTCCCTTGTGTTACTTTTCTTTGTTCTTTCCATTTAGCTTGCAAGTGTCTAATTCAATCTTCTCTTACTCATTAAATATGCTCAATTATAATTAGTTCTTGTGACTATGTCTACCTTTATCTATGCTGAATATTGGAAACAAGCATCAAGAGAATTTAAAAGCCACATAAATCTAAGGTGCAAATCATTTCAGCAACATTGAGAAAATGTGAGTAAACCTTGTATCTTTTGCAATTACACTAAAGTGAACATGTATAGAAATACATAAATTGTCTAGAGAGTATGCACATACAATGTGTTAATAGATAAAAAGCAAAGAAAATAGAGGACAAAGCCCAAGCGTAAGAAACAGCCTCGTAAACTACTCGTCTGCTGAAGATACGAACAGCTGGAGCTTGTCAGAGAGCAAGCAGTGAGGATCACCATATGCTGTTTTCTTGTCTCCATCTTCTGGAAGAAGAGAAAGATTCACTGCCCACTGTCAGAGCAAGAGGAGAGAGAAAGAAAACAGAACACACCAGGACGTACTTTTTACTCATGTTTAGGAAAAAAAGCAGCAGAATCTTCGGAACATATTCAAAGTGGTTTTTAAGAGTCAAATCTACCAGGAACTTGTATTTTTCTAGTTCATGATATAAGCTACAAAACTTGCTACTACATGTGTTTTAGCCCAAGTAGATTCTAAGTTCATGCTTTGTGACTTTATTTTTAACAGAGATTTTATACAGCTGTTAATTACAAGATCCATATACTAAACATATGTCTCACTAATGAATTAAGAATCAAACTACAACCTAAAATTTCAGGCTCTACTCTAAGCTGGTAGGATTCACAGTTTGCTTGGCTCTTTTTTTGTTTGGTTGGTTGGTTGGGTTTTTTTGTTGTTTGTTTTTTAAAACTCATCTTAGCAGGCCTCCTTGAAAGCTCACAGGACTATTTGGAGTAGCCCAAATATTACAGCAAAAAATGTAAAAGGTGATATAGCACTCTGATATGTTATTCTTAGCTCTCATTTCAGCTAGGTTTTAGGACAAGTTGTACTGAAAGAAATACTAAGTTGAAAAAAGGATTTAAGTATTAAAGTGTTTTCTAATTTATTCCCACTGGATCAAAATGTATTTTACTAGCGTTAATGGAAGATTTAAGACAAAAATGAAACACTTTTGGCCCTCCTCACACTTCATGGTCACAACAGGTAGGAAATTAATCAGAATTTTATTTCTATTGAGTTGGAAAGTAATCCTTTACCACCTTTGCTTTTCAGTATCTGAAGTTAACAATAACACATACTAAGCAGAAAAAAATATAGCCAGATACTGTCATTTACCTGTTCCAAATTCATTTATCTATTTTGAATTATTTCAAAGTCTTTTACTCAGAAGAACTGTTTAAATATTAGTTTCCTTGACAGTATAAACATTTGCTACCCATAACAACAATGAATATGAGTATGATATAGTAGTATGGCTGAAACATGACAGGCAAGGAAGAAAACATCTTCCCTGAAATCACCACCACCACAGCAATTCAGACCATCTACTGTCCCTCACTGCTGAAAAACAGATTTTTCAAGAATATTTTTTTGAGAAAAAACTAGGTACTTGGCATATATCAGCCAGCAATCTGCTCCAAGCCTAATGGATATTTATTATTAATTTCATGTACCTACTAGAACTTTGCTTCTATTTATAGTGCATTGCTACAAGAATGGTTCTTGCTCATTTAAAGATAATCTTTCCTCACTAACGACGCAGTAGTTCCCAAAGTGCTCCACCTGGACGAGACAAGTAGTCTGGCTGTTACACTGCCCGCTACTATAAAGCAGATAAGGGACTGAACATTTGGCACTTAGGAAAAAAAAAAGTGAACTTTATATTAAATTACATATACTTTGGGTTAACATTATTGAGAAAGGAAAGCTCAGACAGCAACAATTTGGCAGAATAAAAAAGGAAGCACTTCCAGCAACCAACATCTGATCTTGTCAACCTGTTTACAAGGTTAACTTACAGAAGTTGCGTAGCTCAAAAGTTTGGTGACAAAACATGGAGCCTCTTGCTTTGAAATTGTAGCAGTACATGTAATAGAGCTGAAGATATGCTTTGGACTGCCTGGCCCTCCACCTTTCAGAAGGCACATGTTGTTTCTTTTTCATCATCTCTCACATACACATGCCCATGCATATACGTATTTATACGCAGAATGAGATGAGAGAAATACAGATGGCACTTCAAGCCTCTACTGGCAATTTATTCCACTCAGTGACCTATGAGCATCTTTGGTTGTTACAAAGCAGTTCTTTCCCTCCATTCACCTATGTACTTTCAGCACAGGTGACAATGTTTTACTTCTACAGATTTTGAAATAGAAAGTCCGGAACTCCACAAACAAGGTAAAGCAGAGCGAGTAGAAGTGCAAACTAATGGTTTAATATTGTCGTGGTTTAAGCCCAGCCAGCAACTAAGCCCCACACAGCTGCTTACTTACTCCCCTCACGTCAGGATGGGGGAGAGAATCGGAAGAGTAAAAGCGACAAAGCTTGTGGGTTGAGATAAAGACAGTTTAATAGGTAAAGCAAAAGCTGCATGCATAAGCAAAGGAAAACAAGGAAGTCATTCGGTACTTCCCATCAGCAGACAGGTGTTCAGCCATCCCCAGGAAAGCAAGGCTCCATCACACACAATGGTTACTTGGAAAGACAAATTCCATCACTGCAAACATGTCCCCATCCCCCCCACCCTTCCTCTTCCCCCAGCTTTATATGCTGAGCATGATGTCACATGGTAGGGAATATCCCTTGGAACAGCTGGGGTCAGCTGTCCTGGCTGTGTCCCCTCCCAAATCCTTGTGCACCCACAGCCCACTTACTGATGGGGTGGTGTGAGTAGCAGAAAAGGCCTTGGCTCAGCAATAACAAAAACATCCCTGTATTATCAACACTGTTTCCAGCACAAATCCAAAACATAGCCTCATACTAGCTACTACAAAGAAAATTAACTCTATCCCAGTCAAAACCAGCACAAATATATGGTTTAACTTTTTATTTCTAGATTGGCATGATAATGCTGAATGCCTGAAACTGAAAAACTCAAACCACTTAATGGGAAAAATATCGATTTATACTCTTTCCTAACCACTACCCACCACCGTTCCTGGTGATGGGACCACTATGGCATTCACACCTTGTTGATGGTGAGAAAGACCAACAGTTTTACTGCTAAGACAAGAAACTGCTCTGGACGAAGTGTGAAGTCCACTGCTAAAAGATGACATGGAAAACACACATTGATGTAGCAGAGAGCCCCTTACAAAACACTAGCAACAGGAGAAGCAGGTACAAGTAATGCCATATAAGCTGGCAAGTGCTGCAGCAAGGGCTCCTCAGATTTCTGTAGCAGGCTGCAAATGCCCTAACAGCTTCTGATGACAGATTATTCTGGTTTGCTCTGATATTCAGGCCAGACCAGTGCTATTACACAAAAGTAGTCTTATTTAATACTGTCTACTTTTTTTAGTCTAAGAAATTATTTGTCTTATGATCAAATAATTATCTTGATATAAGGAAACAGGGAAGGTTTGTGAAAATTAGTTTTAAGCACTCAAGAATATGACTTTTAACACTTTTTTTGGCAGGATTAGTTTTTCACAATCTTAAACCAAATCATTCCATTAAGCAATCAGACACACACTGGAGAGTACAAGGGAGGCAGCAGGGTCAGGTATGCAGGAAGGGTGTAACAAATAGGAAGTGGCAGCCTGCTGTTAGATCCATTCAGGCCATCTTTTTTAATCGCTCCTTAAAAAGCTTCATCAGTAGCTTAGAATTAGAAGACAAGCACATTAATGAGCTACTACTCCTAAACTGAACATCCAGGAAGCAGTTTAAATTAATGACTCTGTTAGACTTCAGAATTGATACCATGCTGATGTGAATGGAGAAAGTTCACACTCAGTTACTGGCTGGCTGTAGTCTTCAGAGGACAATATTGCCTCAATTTACTCTGTTCATGCTTTAACAGCTTTACTGACAACAAGGGACACCAACTCAAATTCCTGTATTTCTGCAGAGCGTAACTCTGTAAAGTTTGTTACTTCAAAGGCAGAGGGAAGGCAGTACCCAAGCCACTACAGCTGCTGCTGTTCCTCTTGTTCTCTTTTCAACGTTACATAGAGCTGCCCCCAAGAAGCAAAATCTTCTGGATCAGTAGCGTTTTCAGATGAACTTACCGCAGGTAAGGTGCTTGGGACGTATTATTGCTGTTCAATTCATACAGTGAATCTGCCCGCAGACCATCAGCAACAAAGAGTACAAGACGTTTTGCTGGAGGTGGCAGTGGAGTCTGCTGAGGAGTCATACCATGAACCAGGGGAGAGCTGAAGTAGATGTCAAAAATGGAGGCCAAGAACACACAATGCACAAGGAGACCAGCGAGTATGAAGACTGGTACACCCATAGCAACAGTGAGCTGGCAAGGCAAAGTCCAACACTGAGAGGGAGTGAGAAAAAATAAAGTTAGGTGGATGAGACTTATCAGAATCAATATTTATTTCATTTGTTACAGAACAGGAGTACCAAAACCACAGTCATTACCTAGGATTCATAATCAATTTCTGCTTCCAACAAGCTTTTTCCTATAAGTTTTGGTCAAAAGTCACTGCATGACTAATTCGGACTTTCAGATAGTCATCATGTCTCAGCAACTCATCTCTGGTGTTGAGTGGGGTATTGGATGGCCTCAAAAGACCATCGAATCAAGCCAACTTGCCTGATACTCAGCCAGCAAGTTTTTGTTACCCACATCAGCGACAGAAGGCTCAGATGATGCAATGTCTCCATGATCATACTACCCTCTACCGGCTGATTGCATGACGGTGTTGAGATCTGTTCAGGCAAATGCAAGCCAAAGACAGCTAGGGAAAACCACTCTATAGCAAACATCCATCCAAAGTTGTTTTTTCTAAGTTTACTATCAACTCTGAGCTCATTATATTCTGCCAAGAAACAGAAAACTTCTTTTAAAGTAACAAAGATGCTCTGCTGAGTGCAGAACACTGTTCCTCTCTAAAACAGGTGACAAAAGCACAACAGCCAAAGGATTGTTTCATGGGTAATTATATTCCCTTTTTGATTGTTTTTTTTCTGCCCTGTCAGTCCCTGAAGTCAGCTTAGGGATATAAACACGCTTAATAATAGGTACACTAGAAATGAACCTGTCTGCCATGCGTACTGAGGGGTTCATATGACGCCTACTGAAGGCAATGCAAATATGTATATTGACTCGGGTAAGTGTGGGATCTGAGCCTGAATGAGGCTTAATTCTGACAAAGTACCATTAGTGTTGTCCAGGCTGCTTAGTTATTTAAATATTAGCTAATAATCAATCTTAGCAAAACAACACCTCCACTCACCAATTTTGAAACAGATGTTCCTAACCGCCTGGAAGTTTCACATATTCAATTACTTATGTAAATACACACCTCTCTAAAAGAAACTCTTTGTTTCAGAATCCAGTTAGTGCTTCTAAATGACAATATATTAAGTTTATCTTATTACTTACAGAATTCCAGTAGCTGGACAGACACAGCCAGCCACCGCACAGTACAACTAGTATTCTTATCAAAGAAAGAAAAAAGGCTTCACTACCATGTAACCGTAACTGCTCAAAACTCTGAAAGATGTTTTTTTAAAATAAAAACTTTAAAGGGTCTCGAAAACCAGAGAAAAGAACCTACACACTAAAAAAAAACCAAACAAACATTTGAAAGTTAATATATATTACTTACTAATTCAAAGAAAATTCAGATCTGTATGCAACCTAGCCATAACTTCCAATTCCACTCATTTTCCCTACTGAAACACAGATGCAATGACTCCAATCCTAATCAGAAACATTAATATAGTAATTTCTCATTTTAGAGATTTGGAGAGAAAACCACATAACATGATCAAGGTAACTAAATACAACATTTCAAAGAGACATATAGCAGTCGCGCTTAAGTGATCAAACAAAACTTTTCATTAATCTTGAACTTACATGCTTCTATGTCTACAAGTGAGATTACAAGACAGACTTGGAATATTTGTAAATATCAGTTTGTTTATTTTTTATTTAAGTACTCTGGGTTCCTGCATGAATTTAAATACATGAAACTACAGTCACAGAAATGCCATTAAGTTGAATGCCAGACCTAATTTTTTTCAATCAGTTTTACGTTCCATAGGGCTTTTTCTTTTGATGTAGTTGTGTTCAATAGGAGAATCCAAGCTATTAATGCCTTAAACTGATGAGACTAAACAACCTACTAAACAAAGCAGTTACTTCGATCAGATACTTGCTGTTGTACACTCCCAGTGCTACAAATCCATAGCTTAACATATTCTAAATTCTTCTAATTAAAGTATTAGTAACCTAATCTGTTTTCAGCACTAGCTATTTCCCTTTGCTTTAACTCTCCCCAGGCCTGAATCCTTGCTTGCAGCTATAAGAGTGCGATCAACACAATTCAAATTTAATGCTTAGACTACAGTGATCCACAGAATTAAAAAAAAAA
>VXBL01009005.1:1483733-1498081 GCA_013400195.1 Aramus guarauna | reverse complement strand
AAAAAAAAAAAAAAAAAAGGAAAGAGATCCTTTCTTTTGCAATCACAGTTTGACTACATTACACTAGACTGTTCACCTGGGCACAACATATCCAACTGCTCATTACCATCAGATGATTTCAAGACAGGCAGCTCCCAGAGCACCTGCTTCTGCCACATCCCTCGTAGCTGCTCCTTCTCCCTCTAGCTTAGCTTACATTGCTCCTTTAATGCATGACTTTGTGCATCATCACTATGACATAACATTGTGAAAGAGCATCCTATCCTCAGGCTTACAAATACTTTCCCACAGGTATAAAGTGTTTGGAAAGCTCCTAACTGCATCTCAGCTGAATGCCCGAATGGCACTGGGTGCCCCTTTCTAATGGCAATCTTGCTTTCAAACTACTAAGCCATTGCGTGAGGTGTTGCAAATGAGCACTCCTCTGTGGTCAGAGAAAGCTCCGACCCAAAGAACAAACTTTAAATACAGTCAACAGCAAGTCTAGAGAGGCACCAGTGACCTTCTACACCTTTTCATCTTGATCAAGTTACAACTAAACTTGGTCACTGCCAGCCCAAAGTGCCTAAAGCTCATTTAAGACAGCTGATTTGTGAAATACATCCTCTTCAAACATCCAAAGTATCACAGAAGAACAAAACATTTCTAATAACTGGTTTTCAATGGAAAAGGAAGTTTAGCACTGTCTGGGTTTCTCTGGGACTTCCAAACCAAAGTACCCATTCTACCCCTGTAGGGCAAACACCCAAGACAACTCAACTTTCCACAGGTCCATTCCCATCTCAGCATCAGCCCCTCTCAGCACATACTATGGCACTTGGATCGCATGTCATTTCTTCTCAGCCCACAATACTGATACATATTTGTCTATTGAGGAGGGTGAGAAGAAAAGCAAGCCAGCACATGGATGACATTTCTTGTAGAGATCCTCTAACAGCTGAACAGGACAGGCAGGAGAGATCTGACAAAGCAGGGCAAGGAGACTGTATCAGAATAGAACAACTGTCCACATTAGTCCTCTCAAAGGGAGGCAATGCTCAGCAGAAGGGCAAGACTTGGGTCCTTGAATGCAAAGTTAAATTTCTGTTTTCACCCATGATGCAGAAACATTAGTTTGCCCAAAGGTATGGCAACTTGAATGAAAATGGGCAAGTTAATTTCCAGAAAGCTTTTCCCAGAGACTGAAGACAGCCAGAGGGAACCCCCAGGCACACTGCCTGTGACAGACACTGCAACCACCAGACCTGGTTCTGAGCCACCCTGCTGCAGATCAAACAGTAACCAAGATAACACATTCAGTCATTCATGTTCTGAATCACAAATCTACTTATCAGAGACCTGACAAATGCTCACATCTGGAAACAAACAGATTCAGATATTAATAAAGTATTCCCTGTCAAATAAATGCCTTTACTAGGCATCTCTGAACTTAGAAGTACCAGAGTCTAAGAGAGACATGGGTGGAAGACAGTTGAATGATAGGCTGAAATGGCCCCTTCCCATGTGAAAACCAGTTTGCATTTTGAGAAAGAGCTTGTCTAAGTGATCCATTGCTGTGCAGAAACAGGTCTTGGCTGATACTGGTTCATTTCTTTGCTGAATTGCTACCAACTGGTACTGCACACAGTTTCTTTTAACTAAAAAAAAAACAAAACCAAAAACCCAGCAAGACAGAAGTCAAAGAAATAATTTAAAAAAAGAGCATAAGAGGTACCACACAGAAGTTTTCAGTTTGCACCTACACTGGTACGAAAAATGAGGGTGTCACCCCAGCTACAATCCAAGTTAAGGCTGACAGAGCTGACGAGGCCAGACCACCAGCATTTCACTATCAACATATAATTGTAAACTTTGAGATTTCAAGTGTTGGAATATATGTCCTGCAAACCAGAGGACAGCCCTCTTCCCTAATTGGGAATGCCAAAGTGACTTGAATTCACATTTGCAGGTATTTAAGCTTCTTAAATCCAGAACAGGCTGACACCTTTCATCCTGCTGTGAAACAAGATAATTTTGTCCATGCATTTCTGGCTACTGGATATGAAGAGTCATTTATTCAATGGATGCCAAGGCAATGGAGAAAAAGTGTCTCTTCTTGGAGCAGCCATCCACCCCGCAGAACCCTCCCATTAAAAGATTATTTACCATGGATCACTGAAACATGAAAGATAAACCATCAAGGAAGAAAGTGAAGGTAAAAAACAGAGGGATGTCTGGGATTTGTGAATGGAACTCCATACAAAAAGAGAATTAATGCTAAGCACTGTTTGTGTTGTGTAATTACAGCTACAAGCATGTGTGATATGAACAGAAGAAAAAGATGAGTCTCTCTCACTTCAAGTATAAATTGCATACTTGTGGTCATCTCTCCTCCACTGCCCTCTTGCATGAGGTACCATCAATACAGAGAGGGAAAGCTAAATATTTATCTTAAAAATATCCTTTTCCTTACAAGACTTGGACATGATCTTCATGAGTCAGAAAAAGGAGTTTTAGGAAAAATTTAATTTGTGGAAAAACATCAATGTAGATCTCCTGGGACATCTGTTTTTTCTCTGCCTAGGATATGTTCTAGCATTATGCCTTCCCCTCCCCTTCCCCCCGCCTTGCTTTCCAAGAGGAGTCGATCATCAGTTGATCTGTGTTCTCAAAGATGCAATGCAAGGTCTTGGACTGCAAGTCCAAGTTCACTTAGTAGTTGACACAGCCTCCACACAACCGGTGCAGGAGCAGCTAGAGCTAGTTGACAGCATCTCTAAATTTGAAAATGCACAATCTTCACTAAAATGAGTCCTCTGCCAGACAGTGATCTCTTCCACTCTTCTCTTCTTTCCCCTTTGTGCTTTTGCATCACCATTTGACAGGGTGGTTCAAAAGCCCATCTGAACCCGCAGGCCCAATGTGGGAATCAGAGGCTGAACAAGATCTCATAGGTGTTCTGACAGGCCTGTCAGCATCAGGAGGAGCTGCAAATGGAAACATCAGTACCAAACTCCTTGCTGACCGGCAGCCTTCTGGCATGCTTTTCTGGCTGGGAAAAGGAGAGAGCAGCTAACCCAGTACAATTTCAGTGCTCAGACATCCCTCAAACCTACAGTGTCTACTCTCATGCCTTCCAGGCACAGAAAAAGCACAGCGAGCACTGTGTGTGCATCTGCCCTAGCAGGAAACATGATTGTCTATATGCTATTTCTCTCTATCTCACATGAGATACAGAAATGAAGTCCAGCTTCCATAGGATTACCACAGAAAGGAAAAAAAAAAAAAAAAAAAAAAAAAAAAAAAAAAGGCCTTTAGTTTTCTCCTTGCCCCTCCATTACAGAGGTCATAAGGAGCAAATTTCTCTGCAGAGCCTGGTGCTTGATGGTTTAAGGTAGAAACCCCACAAGGCATGCTAAAAGTAAGAAATAACAAAGACAAAAGGCAAAAAGTGGATTAAGTACTAGCTTATAAGAAAAAGCAAAAGTCACAGACTGTCAAGAGAAGAAAAATAGAAATGTGTTAATCGCACATACCCCTTTTTACTTTGAAGGACAAGGAGTCAGATCTAAGTATTTATTACTAGTGCAAAAATGTCTCTGCCCTCAGGTGCCTGGCCATCCAAAAAGTGGATAAACAAACTGTCACTTGAAAAATGTATCTTACATCTTTCTGTCAAGAAAACTTAAGCATTTTTGCGTCCTCTGATACTTTCCCAGGTAATCCCTTTGCAAGTGATGTAGTGCGCTAGCTCTCACAGTCCTTATTTTCACAAAGCAAAATGTAAGCTTGGCCCAAATCCTGACTGTATTATTCTACTTAATTCTGTTAAGCCATTGCCTATCACACCAAAGAGACAGAAAAAAGCTTCTAGTCTTGTAGATAATAGGCTAAGAGGAGCATGTTGCAATCTATTTGTCACACGCCATTTCTTTCTGTCCATCCAAACATGTAACTTGTTATAATACAGCTGAAACAGGCAATTCACCTCCTCTGCAGACTCATCCCAACTAGCAACCATGTATCGGACTCAGGTTTTCCTTTTCTATCTTTTTTTCTCCTTGTCACCACCTCTTAAACTAAATACAAAGCCAATAGTGATACTGTCCAACCTCCAGTATGTCACAATTTAAATATTCCAGTAAGTTATTCTTTTTGTTCAAAGAATTTGGAGCCAAAACCTCAAAGCTGGCGTGGATTCTTAAATAAAGACCCTTTTCAGATCCTGGAAAGTATGAAAGATCCACCAAGCTACTCACTGCCTGTTAAATATGAGCTGTTCACGTGAACAGAGCAAGTAGAAAGTTAACACTGTCCTGACTACACTGGGGCCTCCAGCAGACTTCAGATCTTATCGGATGTTATACACAAGCAGAGAAGAGAGTAAGCAGGTGCAGGGGAGCAATCGTTCTGAGAGACATCAAGGCAGAATCAGCAGATATCAGTCTAGGAAATTAAAGAAGGAAAAGCAGCATGTACCTCCTGACTGCAAATAATTATTTTTCCAAAATAAAGTGAACTGCAAAGATTAGAGAAGGGGTTTTTTAGAATCGTTAGAGAGAAAGTTCAGCTCCCAGCTGGTGGCAGATGAGGTGAAGAGACCCACTCTTTCTTTGTACTTGCACTTATCAAAACAATACAAAAAATCCTGCTGTTAGCTGCATGCTCCTCACCAACAGTCACGTCAGTGCGAGGACCAAAACCCAGACTATGATGATGGAAGGGGAGCAAGACAGCTGCAATGAGCCACTTAAGCTCAGAGACATGAAGCAGGCAGCTTATTTCATGAGCCCTTCCCCATTTTCAAGTTGATCCGTAACTTGCTGACATGATTTTTTAAAATTTTTTTTTAAACTCATGCCACAAAACCTACATCCACAGCCCCAAGTTGGATCAGATCCCTCGGTGCTTAACAGGAAAGCTGACATAAGTAAGTGCAGCTTTCATTTCCCCAAAGTAATCAACATCTAAGCTGCATTCCTCTGAAGTTATAAATTCCTCTGAAGTTATAATCTCTCAGCATTATTTATAAGGTAAAGAAAACCATATTTGTACTGCAATACGATATAGTTCTTCATAAGAAATCTAACATTTCCCTTTTATATTTTTCTTTCTTCAAATATGCAAAAAACATACACAAAATACTACATGGAATACGCCCCATTGGCAGCAATATTTTTTTAAAGATAATGAAGTGTCAAGACAGGCAGCTCAAGATACATTATTCATTTCTTTTACAGGGACCATGCTTCACTAATACTGTCAAGTCTGTTGGTTAAGATGAAGAAAATCCATCGGAAATGCATTTTCAATAAGCATCAATGGCCTTGGTAAGTATCTTTTACAGAAAAAAGAAATAGACCTGAGTGTCTGCTATGTTTCTGGCTGACTAATACATTTTTCAACTAAACAGCATTGTGTATTTTGTGTTGTGCATATCTGTCAAAGTGGTGACTGTACAATTTGTCTGTACATGAAAAATGATCCTTTTGCTTAGGGCAGAGGAGCAAAGTGGAAGTTGTGTGGTCTAACTGACAGTATTTTGCATGGTACGGCAGTTATACATCATCTAAGATGGCACTAGCAGTCCCCACCCTATTCTTTTATTAATTTAGATTTTTAAAGAGTTATACTAGTCAAGAAATGCAACCAAGTCATTCCTGCTGTCACAGCACATACAGCTATTGACTGCACAAATTTATTTATACAAGAGACTTACCAGCCAGCCTCAGAGTAACTCTCTCTCGTATCTTTACGCACTACTTAAACAGAGGAAACCCCAAATCCTCATCTTGACTTCATCGTATAATCACACTATGAATAGAAGTGGGATAATGATCAAGTTCCTTTTCTTCCTCTTCAAAATTGCATTTTCTTTCTCTACTGAGGCATACCATGCTCCACCAGACAATGAAACTGCAACTACATTATTTCCACTTGCTCTTGCACTGAAGTGGCTTTTATATTTCAAACTATCTGTTTAAAACTATTTTATATTCAACATCTTCACTGAGCATTTTAGGGATTATAATAACAAATGACATCCGTTTTAAATTTTACATGTGATTCAGTAAAGCACATCCAAACTTGAGACAAAGCACTCAAAGAATATTTAATTTTCTTTTAACATCACTTGATAATCAACATTGTCTGCCTAGAAAAGTCTCTTTTCAAGGAGAAATCCGACTATGGCCTGCAAGATGCCAATAAAGTGTACTAATACTTGAATGTACCTCAAATCAGCTACCCCAATCTCAGCCTATGCAGTTTTCTCTGAATTATCCTGTAAACATGGCAAATTGTACCCACAAGTCTCCCAGGCACAAAAATGTACTTGAGAACCACACCAACAACTGGACAGCATTGAGAAAGAGAACAAGGATACTTCTTTAAGAAACAATGACTGCTTTGAGGCGTGAAAGAAAACACAAGAGCATCACCCTTTGGTAACACTTATTAGCCAAGTGGAGGAAAAAAAAAAAAAAAGAAGAGTAGAAATTTAGTATTGCATCTGCTCAGTATGCAGGCAGCTAGAAATTCAGAACTCAGAAAAAGCAAAACCCAACAATAAACCCTGAGTGGTTTTGCTGCAAATCAGCTCTTTCACTGAGCATTTGGGGGGCTTATTCCTGTTTTCAGGAGGTACGTGCAAATCCTCTGGGGGTATTTTTTGACTTCTGAGTCATTCGGCAATACTGTATCAGCAAGCCTTCTTCAAGCACCACTGTTCTACAGCTTAAGATCATACTTTCAACTTAATATGGACTGTTTAACTATTTTTGTGCTGCCAAGAGTGTCTTGTATTACTCAGATTTCTTTATTCTTGCAAAAAATAAGGACTTTTTTTCTTTCCTATCACTGTTTTTTCTTGCCCTGTTTGTAGATCTTGCAGACAGATTTTTCATATTACCAGTTTCATAAGATACTTTTGGGGAAAGAACATCAGCTTGAGAGTGTCTAACAGAACCCAGCCCACCAACTTCCATGGCTGCTAGCGTCAAGGGACAAGTGGCACTTAAGAGATCACAAGCACATGGAAGACAGCTTGCCACAGCAGTCCTGCTGTCTCTTTGGAGTCCTCCCTGACAAACCAAGACTGAAGGCCCCCCATGATATTTTTGAAGAGATTTGCAATAAAACGAAGCAATAAAGCACATGCACCAATACAAGCAGCACAGTTCTTCCCTTTAGCAATAAAAGGGACAAGGATCAAACTCTTTAAAGTAATACAACAAATATTAACGTAGAGCACACAGGGAAAAGGGTGGAAAAAAGAACAACATTCAGCAGCATTAAGCTTTGCAAAACCAACTTGCAAACGTATTCTGTATACTCACTGAGAAACAGTGTTTAAAATATATTCCATAGAAGCTAGTATGAATAAGGTTTAAAAAAAGCTGGCAGAAGTTGTCTGTCTTTTATTAAGTCACATTTTCTTCTCGATATCAATCATTACAAATAAAAAAGAATTATGTCAAATAGTAACAAATCACATCTGTTGAATCCGATTTGCCAATAGCTTCAGTTTGGAGAAAAAAAAGAAAGGACTACAAGACAACCTTCTAAGTATACAGTAATACTTTCAATCAAAGGAGTACAGAAGTCAAATAATTAATTTGTAGGTTCCCACCCTTTCATAAGCATTAAAAAGACTTAAGTAGTACTTTTGTGCTAGCCGGTTGAATATAAAGTATAGATGAACACTATCCAACTAGCTAGCATAATTGATATTTGATGTATCTTTAACTACCAAACTTCAGCTCACAGCAAAGTTGATGCAGAGGAAGGTAAGTTGTTTCCCTCTGAGACCAAAACTTCATTTAAAGTCGCACATAAGGAAAGCGATCCAAACTGGAGATTCATCACACGACACAATTCATCAATGAGCGCTGTTCAGAAGAGCAACCTGTGAGCGCAGAGGGGACGTGGACAGGCAGCCCGCCCCACCCACGGCAGGCGGGCGCTCTCCAGGGTCCTGCACCCCAAAACCGACAGTGCTCGTGGCTGTGACCCAGTACTCGGCACCGTAACAGACCCAGTCCCTGGGAAATCCCGCATGCTCTCAGCAAGTACTGCTTTGTCATAAAGAAATAAGCCAAGGGAAAATAAAAATTCAATTCCTTCAATCACCAAATGAAACAAACTATTAAAAAATTTGCAATTGTTAAGTTGTAAAGTGTAGAAAAACACTAAAAGGATAGATTACGTCACCTTCAAGGGAGAATTTAAGCTCTCAAGGAGTAAAGTATATACAGTATTTGCCCAAGGATACTTTAAGGTCTAGTAAAAAAAACTTTATGCAAAGGAGTCACCTCTTCTTTAACTCTTCCACTAGCAGCCACAGTTGCGAGGTGTTCACATAGAAAGCATTTTCCTAAGCATGCATAAGCCACAAAACCCACTCAAATTATCAGTTACTGCAGCCTCAAATACTTACATTCACTTTAGAACAAAGTTCTTAGCAGATACTGCTGTAGGAGCAAAAAGAAAGTAGTTAACATTTGTTATCATTTATGATATATCAACTTGTAAACACTCTCTGTTGAAACCCCGTGACCTTGCATTTGTTTTTAAGACAAAGCCAAGCCATTTTTCATTTCTATAAGACACCTTTATTTTTCAACTGCTGACTGACCCTAATAATTAATACAGCCAGGAAATGATTCCTGGAAACAATCAGTATTCTCCCTGTTTGCAATACAGGGCATTGCTGATTTAAAATGAAAGCTCCCTACCAAACTTTTTTTTGGAAAAAAAAAAAAAAAAAAAAAAAAAAANATAATTAGCAGGATAAAAGGTATACTTGTGTTGCAATAAAGTTGAAGCTTGCTTTACCACTCATATTGAGTCGATCGCTTGTCTTCCCTCGCTCGTCGCATCTCTCCAGTTCTTGTATTACATCTTCCTCCCAAAATGGAGAACCTGTACTTTCCTTATCTCTCTGCTGGCAAAAGAGGGGAACAATACAACACTGATAGGTAGAAGATTCGAAAGAGATGACAATTATTGTTATGAGACAGACACCAAGTAGAGTTTCATGTCAAGAATACGAAGGCGAAATCTACCTATCTTAGTAACTGCTCTCAGGGAGGATGCAACCTGCTAGTTTTGAGACGACAGAAAATGTCTATTATTCACTTCTGTGTAGCAGTTATTCACCTGTACCCTAGCACCTGTAGAAGAAACTTCCTTGTAATTAAAAGCACGTTTTCCAAAATACTTAAGACCAGCAAGGCAAACATTTTACTATATATTTTATACAAAAATGGCTGTCATGGGAGCAGCAGTTAAAAGAACAAGAGGTCTTCGCAGTCAGAAATACTGCAATGAAGCCAGTGCAGCCGCAGAGAGCTGTCCTGTCCTCCTCTCCTCCTGCTCACTTACTCCCATGCCAAATGTCTTCCTTGGGCTGGCACAGCCATCTGTACAACTGTATAGACAAGCAGACTGGAGAATGACTTCAACTGAAAATAACCTCAAGAAAAAAAAAAAAGGAAGGAAGAGTAAAGATAACTTTGCCGTAGTTTAGTTCCCCAGTTTAATTCCCAAAACAAACCTCTGTGTTGGCACCAGGACAGGACTGCATCTCCTCCCAACAGTGCTAACTCAGCATCTTCAAAGCATGTCCTCAGACTCCTACTTTGTTCTCCAAAGCCTGCATTGCACACTAGTTGTATTCCTTTTATTAACACCGTCGTTTATTGCATGACCTCCCCCACAGGCCGTCTCACATCTCTCTCATAGTGTTTTCACCTTATATTTGAATATGACCGAAGAACAGCAGGCTGTATATGGAAAAGATAAGGACTTTTTTTCAAAACTGTGCAAATATTAAATTGAAGAAGGTGAAGCAGGCAAGCCTCAAAAGCACAGAGCGCCAGCATGGAGTCAGCATAGCAACATCTTTACAACTTGGCCCATGCTTCTGCAGTGACAGGAATAAATAAGATCTTTTCAGTGTCAAGCCTTAATTGTCTTGACCTCCACAAAGCTTTAATAAAAGACACCTTAAATTCAGGCAACACAGCTTTTCATTTGACTTTAGTACCTGTAGACCTCAGAATTCAAGAATGATCATTTTCATACTTCAGTGCACTGTTTCCCTTCCCCATGCATCTACATTGTCCTTCCCCATGATGAGACATGGTAAGGCATACCATCTTACAGTGGTCTGTTGCCCTCTACAACAGCTTTCTTTGCAACCTACATTTCCAGACAACACACTCCATGTTCCAGACTAGGCTGAATGAAGCTCAAGCAATTGAATACTCTTGTGTTTGTGGTGTCACAGAAGGTCATATCTTTTATTCCCAAATTATGCCTCCTCACTCAACTGTAACAATACTCCCCCCTCTATTCATTCTCACAAAAACATAATGTGCACTTCATGAAGCTTGAACAAGTTTTCTAAAATACTCCTTAGGCTCTGAGTGTTTGCTCGCTGTGTTTTTGACAGCAGGCTTCCAAATATCCACTGTTCACACTAATGCTTCAAAACAATAATTTTAGAGGTAGAAAACCACAGCCAAACTTTGATTCAAAGGAATTGGGGGGGGGTGGGGGTGGGGGTGGTGGTGTGTGTGTTTTAATTCAGGTCCTCATCTGACTTCATAGGACATTATCACATTTTTAGTGAGGCTGGAATTGTTTCCAAGAGCCCCTTCACACTGCTGTACTACTTTTATTACAGATTCCAATTTAACAAACACTTTCTAAAGTCAGTTTCTCTAGCTAAAGCTATGCCTGTACTTAACACGCAAGTAACTATTAACTACTGTTATAAGCTATCCCTGTTAAAAACCATGCCCTTAAAACTGGGACAGATACAGTTTCAGAGAAATGGCAGAGATTTTTAAGCACAAACTACCAACATTATGAATCTCAACGTTTGCATTATTCAGCTCCTGCAGAATATCAAAATATTTTTGAGGTTAGAGAGTTTACAAAGCACTGAAATTCAATTTTTTAAGGTCTGAAAATAAGCATAAAAATTATAACTACTGTAAAGTTTCTTTTGTAAAAGGGTGTTAGTCTTAATTATACATACATAGACAATGATTCAGATAATTCAGTTGTACAATAAGACTTAAGCAAGGTTGGCAAAACTCACAGATCTGCATTATTTTGAAGCAGAAATCAGATTTGCTTCAGATTTTCCTCCATTATTTTGTTCCCTGTGCCTCGATCGGGATTCCAACCAGATGAAAAAAAAGCTACCCTACTTCACTGTATGGATCACCAGAACATATCAACAGATGCCAAGTATTTAGCACAGCAAAACCCAATACGGGCCCAACAGAAATATTTTTTTAAATTAAATTATAGTTCATAGTTCGACTTAAACTCTGTGTTCACTCACTGTGAGAGCAGCTGACGCTGCAGAGTAGCACAGAAAGCAAGCATACTTTACACGCATATGACCTCTCCAAACAGTACAGAGGGAACCCAAAACTGGTCATATGTTTAAGTTCATTAAACTTTGAAGCATTAGCTCAAGATTTAACACCCCTACAAAAATCAACATAGTAAAAGCAAATACTGATTTTTTTTCTATTTATTTTCCATCTCAAGAACCCTAAGTTTAAAAGTCCATGAAAAAATACACATAAATGAAAAAATTATTCATACATTATCACAGCCCCTAAAAAAATCCAACTGAAAGTCTTTTTTCTACAACCCCCTATATTTTGGATGCTGAGCTTGACAGACCATTTTTACAATTAAGACTGTGTTTATGTATGCTGTTCCTCAGATATAAAACCTGAGTCCTTTAAAAGTCAAAAGGAAGTCTCCAGTAAGAGATAAAGGAACTTGATGAAGAATCTGCTCTCATAATGACTACTGAATAAATGAAGAAAAAAAATAATTTGTCGCTGTCTCCCTCAAGTAGACCCATATAATGCTGTTTCCAAAACATATGCATTGTTTTCTGCCTTAGATATCCCCCAAGGTGCTAAACTTTCCTTATCAGGTTTTCTTCTCAAGTCTCTCAAAACAATAGGCCTTTGTATACCATAAGAAACTGGGCTTAAGCATTTTGTCAAAAGCACATTTTTCTTCCCATATTCTTCAGCTCTGGAATACACATTGCAGCTATGTTAACTTTATCCCAGACAACCATAAATTATTTTGTAGCAACTGTCTGGCATCTGTAAATATTTCAGTTTCATACACCCAAACAAGTCTTTTGTGAAGTATCAAACAGAGGAATACTTTTACGTTATTTTAGATGAGGAAGGGGGAAAAAAGTCCTTACTGTAACAGCACACGTAAGTCGACAGAAATGAGTCTCTTAAAAGTAAGGTAGAATGTAGTGTTTGAACAGCTTTAAACAGCTTCAAGTCACATGTAAACGTTGACGATCACCACTAGAGGCTGCTACAGGACACCAGTAAGTTTTGCTCTCCATTTTACGGGAAGAGGCAGAGGACTGGCATATCAACTTTTAGCAAGCTCACACTGAATATGCTGTACTTTCCCAGAAAGGAAAGGAAAAAGATTTCTCTAAGGGTTCCTAATTCCATCGGAGCACCAACAGTAAAAAAGTTCCGTTCTTATTTTTGTTGTGGTCTGAGTCGGATTTTAAAGCATGTGGAATATACCACCGTTTTACTTTATGCTACAAGCAGTTCATGCTCCACTACTTACTCTCTTTTAATAATATTGGAAAGATAAAAGAGCAGGTTAGTTAAAAAAAAAATCAGTTTATGATAGGACAGAATACAAAATTGATTACATTGTTTACAAAAATTTATGCGCGTTAAACCCAGAAGTACCATTCTTTTATAGTGTACTAACACAGTAAGAATGGAAGAGCTTACAGTTCCAGTACTGAATATTGCTTGTAAATCTAGTAATATTAGTAAAGCCCAGTAAATTTCAAAGATTGTACCTAAAATCGTGATTCAGAGTTTTAACAGATTTGCAGAAGTCACTTCCACACACTCTGAAACACCTATCAACACAAAACATTGTCACTATTATTACGAAGATTTCAGCTCAGTCTGCTCTCAGTAAAGCAAGTCACTCCCAGTGAATCAGCTTTACACAATCACAGCTCCTAGAAGCATACAAGCAGTAGGAATGAATGTGACATTTTTAAAGAAACAGAACAGAAACCAACATGTTCTGCATACTTTCTGGCAAGCTGAATGTCCTTCACTACCTTTTGCTACGCTCCGACTTTGAGTTTCTTGCCAGGTAACACTTTCACGTCACTTCTTTAAAAGCGGTAGCATCATGCTCCCAGGTACACACCTTACTCCCACCCGTGCTCGCACCCTCCGTAACTCCAGGCCCGTGAGGCACACCTGATACCCAACGATGGCTCACGCCCACGGGGGCCCGGGGCCCCAGGCCTTCCCCGGGCAGCCCCACACTGACCCGGCCAACACAACCCGGGCGTGGGGCCCACCGACAGGTGCCCTGGGGCCTGGGCCCCGTGCGGAACGCTGACCCCGCACCCCATCAGCGCCCTTATGCCGCGAGGCCCCCAGCCCAGCCAAAGCTCCCCGGAGCCGGGTGCCGGGCCTGCGTCTGCCGGCCTCCGGAGAACCGACCCACCGGCCGACCCCCACCGCCCCCGCGGTACACGCTCAGTGCGCACGCGCCAGGACTCACTCCTCTCCCTTGCCGCGAGCGCCTGCTACTTCCGCTTCCGCCCGGCCGTTCCCGCTCCCCGGCCACGCCCCCCTACCCGGGCGTCGCGCGCAAGCCCCGCCCCTCGGCACGGCCCCTCCTGCTGCCTCAGGCCCCGCCCTGAGCTGCCGCTCGTCTCCCGCGCGGAGGAGGCGGGCGCGAGGCCTGGAGGGGAAGAGTCTGGGTGCCGGGACGCCGCTCGCGGTTGGCCGAGAGAGCTCTCGCGAGAGTTGGGATCCGGAAGCGGTAGCGGGGCCGGTGGGAGGCGGCTGAGGAGGCGGCGGCGGCGGGGCGCAGTCGTCGTTGCCGCCGGTGGCAGCGTCCGTAGCAGCGGAGGGGGCTGGCAGCGGCCCCGGCCCCGCTAGAAGTGGCTGCAGCGGCGGTTCCGCGCAGGCTTTGCCGAGGTGTCGCCTTGGCAGCGGTCGTGCCGTGTCGGGCTGTAAGATGGCGGCGGCGGGCGGGGGCAGCAGCGTGAACCCCTTCCTCAGCGACTCCGAGGAGGATGAGCCTGAGGAGTCTAGGCNAGAGCGGCCGGGAGCTGCCCCGGCTCCGCGATTTCTTCTCCAACCCGGGCAACTTCGAGCGGCAGAGCGGCACGCCGCCCGCCGGCGGGGCCCTGGGCGGCCTGGGCAGCAGTGTGCTCGGGGGAGCAGGCGGCAGGGAGCCCGGGTCCGGGCAGCTCAGTAAGTGACCCTGGCTCGGGGGAGGGGGGGGGCGGGGCGGGAGGGGGG
>VXBL01009005.1:1463866-1483557 GCA_013400195.1 Aramus guarauna | reverse complement strand
GGTGGCGGCGGGGGGCAGTCGTCGTTGCCGCCGGTGGCAGCGTCCGTAGCAGCGGAGGGGGCTGGCAGCGGCCCCGGCCCCGCTAGAAGTGGCTGCAGCGGCGGTTCCGCGCAGGCTTTGCCGAGGTGTCGCCTTGGCAGCGGTCGTGCCGTGTCGGGCTGTAAGATGGCGGCGGCGGGCGGGGGCAGCAGCGTGAACCCCTTCCTCAGCGACTCCGAGGAGGATGAGCCTGAGGAGTCTAGGCCCGGCGGCGGCAGCAGCAGCAGCAACGAGCCGGGCGGGCCGGCATACCCGCAGCAGCAGCAGGAGGCGGCGGCAGCCGCGGGGAGCCCCGAGGAGCTNGGGCGGGGATGCCTCCCGGTGCGGCCCTTGCCGGTACCTGTCGTTGGGGAAGCTGGGCGGGCGGGGAAGGCGTTTTGCGTCGCTTCTTGTTTTCTGTAACCTGCGCCTGAGTCTGGGGGAGGCTGTCGGAGCGGGGCTGCCAGGGTCTCAGACGATGGGGTGTCAGGACCGATGTTACACTGGTCACGCTCGCGTAACTTACCAAGCCTTAGTCTTCTTGTGAAAGTCACACGTGTGCAAAATGTGGAAGAAATGCGAGGGATGGAAATTTCAACCGTAATTTTTAGCTGTCTCGCGATTTCTTGTGTCTTCTTCAGTGCCCGCTGTCAAGAAATCAGTCATATGCTGCTAGGAGAAAGAGTTGGGTGTTAAGCCATGGCTGCTACGTTTGAAGTCTAAAAACTGTCAAAAATGGAGTGTCAGGAGCCAGCATGTTATTTCTGCTGATGCATTGGAATGGCTATGTCATCCAAGGATAGGTCTGAATTTCACAGATCATACACAACTAATACAATTCCTAAAATTAATGCTGCTAGGTTTATTAAGTTTATTAAGTTTATTATTAAGTTTATTAGCCTGCAGTCTTTGGCTAACCATTTAGGGATTTGGAGTTGGAGAGCAGTAAATATACTGGCTTAGTATAGCTTTTGGGAGAAAAGGTGGTGCACATGCCTGGAAAATCATCACATAGCTGGCCTTAAAAGCTTTTGAGTTTTAGTAGTAGAGCAGATGGCTTAGAATAAAGTTACTTGTGTGTCTTATCCATGTTACTGTTAAGAAATGTAGAGCTCTAAAAAGGAGGTAGCTTGTGGAAGTGGCTTTGAGAGAGAGAAGCTGCCCAGCCACCTGGCTTTTGAGGACTTAATGAACTAATGGGAAGGTATTGAAATGAAAGGAGTTGTGGTTAGTAGACAGTTGAAAGACTTACCTGTATGTGTATTCTAAGACACCTAAAGGCATTTTGTAAATAGTCTCATATTTTTGTTTGTTTTTAAAAAAAAAAGTTTCTAATGTTGCAAAGACATGCAGTAAGACTTAAAAATTGGAAATAACTAATAGTATTTAGATGGCTGGGATAATAGGAGACATCTAAACTTTCAACTTGTTACTGCTTTTCAATATCTTTTAAAATGGTATGGTTTTGGTTTTTTTAATTCATGCGGTGTTGTTTATATTCTAGTTATCTTGTTTGTGAATACTTAGAATTTCATACTTGGCTTTGTACAACTGAGAGCTTCAGTGTGGTCTTCACGATAAGGTTGGTCAATGTTGGAAAAACTCATGCTTCGAGGCTTTGGACTAACATAAATTTATATTTCATTAAAAGCAGCTTCCTTGGGGATTCCAGTCAATTCATCCAATCGATTAAACATTTTCTTTTCTTTGTTAACATGATATGTTGTTTCCAGTTATTGATAATGTACATACTCCAGTGGAACTAGAAAAACAGCAGCCCCTGTAACTTTGGTGTTATACATGCAAAAAAAAATGACCTCTTGCGATCCTAAACAAGTGTACACTTGGGTGAGAACATCTTAATGATTATTGTGCTGACCTGCTGAATGAGGGATGGCGATGGGACATCACTGTTAAAAAAAAAAAAAAAGAGGGGATGAGAGGGGACTAAAACTTATTTTGGAGCAGTTTAATAATACAGAGGTGTGCTAAAAATAAATATCAAGCTAGACCTTAGGTTAAAGTTTAAATGAAAGTGTCTTGAAAGCTGCTATCTACAACAGGTTAGAGTGTGCTTTTGAAAGGATTTTTTTGTCTCAGCAATGATTTAAAAGGCAATTCACACTGAGTGACATTGAAAGGTGACAGATCCAGAACAATGAAAAAATAGATATTTGGATAGCTCAAGTAGATTTTTGAACTTCTTGCCATCAGACTTTCTTGCAGTCTGGAGTCTAGCATTGAGCTAGCAATTGTGATAGTGCTGTTCAGCCTGATTCTGGTTAATGTCAGCAAGAGCTTATAGTCTCATGCCTCTGAATGTATGCCAGTTTCCAAATGTTAAAAAATAGATTGCGGAAGACTCCAGTGGGCTGAAAATTGTATGGTCTTTGCAAAGGTTCTTTTCACTTCTCTCTTAAGCATCTGGTATTACTGGATTTAGGTAGAGGACTAAGCCACCAGTCAGATCCAACAGTAAGTCTGAATAGTTTCCTAAGTTAGTCAAAAAGTTCAGATTTGCTGAGAGGTCCAGTCTGTTGTGCCTGCATTTGTGGATCCTCACATGGAGAGTGGCAGAGAATGTATGTGAGAGTAGTGCAGGTACTTTCTCTTGCTTTAACATGCCAAAAGGTATTTGAGAATACACCAGTAGTTTTCTTCATAGAAACAATTGGTGTAGAGAGCAGCAGAGTGTGGCGTGATTGTCATTTCAAGGTCACTTGAATTTTATGCTTCAGTGAAAAAAAAATCTTAATGTGGTCAGATTAAAATTTATTTATTGCTGTTGATGTCTAAAGTCAGACAATTTGTTTTTAGCCCTAGCTTTGCACCTGCTCCTCCCTGCCCCCAAGCTAGAGCAGTTTCTATGGTTGTACACTGAGGTTTTTGATAATTTGAGTGGATGCAGAAACGGGCAATTCTTATTGAATGTGAAGTATGTTTGGAATGCCGCCTGAGGATTTCCATGGAGCAATGGAAAGCTTCGTACTGTGCATTCCTGTATGGAATGGGAGAATTTCAGTGCAAGTGTTCATTGTCACTTTGCAGAATCATTTTAGCAAAGCTAAACTATGAGTACATGCTGGAATTTCTTTTTTCTTATCTTTCTCTTTATAGTTTGCTATAAAGAGATTTTAATAAAGTATCATAGGATTTAAACAACTAACATCATGTGGTCAGCTAGTGACTTAGAAGCTGTTTTGTCTTTGAACCATGCTTCAGAGCGCTTGGTAACAGAAGCAAATGATAGTCAGATGACTAGGATTTTTTAGGTTTTTGCAAAAAACACCCTTCCATTTTCCAGCAGCAGTAATGTCACAGCTGTGAACAGAGATTAAGGTACAGTGTAATGAAAAACATGGCAATGTATATGGTGTCTAGCAACTTTGCTCTTCTAGTTTGAAGCAAATTCACTTTTTGAAGGTGTCGACACTGTTCCTGTAGATGCACAGCACTTGTGTCCAGTCATCCTTCATGGATGTATCCTGACAGCTTCTTCCATTGGTTTTAACAGCAGCAGCTCCACATCTGCTGAACCATTTTGATACCACTTTTCTAATGCTACTCATGTGAGTGGTATGGTTTGGAAGTCCCTCCTTCATACAGTATTCCAGATCTTTTACAAGGCTTTGGTTAGCACCATTTTATTAAATTTAAGTTTGTGTACCCTTGCCTATCATCTTTGCCAAAGAAAGTACAGTACAAATTGAGACACTTGAAATCTAGAAATGAAACTATGGCTTAAATGTCTCATTCGTGTTTGCAAACTTCAAATGTTTTTTGGCATATACATATGACCATAATTCAAGCTTGAGCATAGTGGGGTGAAGAAACCTGGTTTGTGTTTGGGTTTTTTTTTTTTTTTTTTTTATTGTGATTGGTATGATGCCCTTCGATTGCCATGCTTGGTGAATGCCCTTTCCTGAAGGGATGCAGCTTACACTGTTAGAACTAACTTTAGTCTTATAATCTGCCATTTATTTTTTCTTTACAGCTACAAAAGCTCAACATTCTCAAAATTTGACATGGCTTTAATGAAAATCATAAAGAAGGGGATTGAACATTTATGTTACATTTATCTTTTTCAGGAGATTAATGGTTTCTAGTTATTTCTGAAATAAAGTTGTTTATAACTTTTTGGGGACTTAATTCTAGTTATATTAAGCTAATCTGTGAGTACAAAAATATAAAGTATTGCTGCTTCTTTGTTATAAGCTCCTGGCTTTGTTTACAATTTGGGATTCTTTTGTTTCAGATATTGTAAAGTATCTCTCTGGTTTTGGTTGTAGCCTTTGAAATTCAGATGAGTCCTACTGAAAAAAGCCGTGTGGGAAGAGTGTATTGATTACGCCTTTGTGTGAAAGGGATGTCTTGGTAACAGTTCTCAGTCCTGAGTTACAAACACTGTGACTATGTGCAGTCATGATCAGTGTTTCAGCAGAATTTTGTTTTGTATGGATATATAGCAGAACAGGGCTAAGTCTAAAAATTTCATTATATCTCAGTTTAAATAGCAGTCAAATAAGATAGGAAATTGGGAAGAAAACAAAATAACTTCTGTTGTTCTAATGACTAGTTCTTTATTAGATGTTTTGTTCTTGTCAGCTCAAATCTTTCGTTTGTTACTTTGTGAAAGTAAGCAAAAATATCTAGTCTCATTGGTTGCCTCTCCAGATGCTGTGAGGTAGAATGATGACTTGTAGGTGAGAGTGGTTTTAATACCTGATTTGGGAAAGGTGTGTCTCTCTATTAAGGACAGGATGGAAAGGGGCAGATACATAGGTAGTCAAAACTGCTGGTATTGGCAGATGGGAGAGACTGAATGTTGTCTCTTTTAAAGAAGTACAGAAAACAGTTGAAAGAGTAAGAGGTTTGTACGTAATGCTGAATGAAAGAGGAGCAGTTTCCTGCAGACCTGCCAGGAAACAGTAATGCCTGGATGAAACCTGAGAGGTTTCATAGTGCTCTGCTGTTGGCTTTATTGATAGAGAAACCAGGTGAACTTTCTCCAGTTGTGACTGCTTTAAACCCCCCTCCATTTTACCAACACTGGTATTTCTGAAAAGTTTCCAGTGAGATGCACTTCGTAGCTTAAGAGTTTCTCAGTTTAAGATTTCTGCAACTGTTGGGGTTGTCAAAGGAGTGAAACCAGGTCTGCTGGAAGCTCTTTCTGATAGGTGAGTGGAAAGGTTAAGCTTTGGCTGATACCTGTGTTGGGGTGACTTGGGATGTAATGGTAGATAGTTCAGAAGACAGGTTAGTCCCCGTAAGGATGTAACTACACAAAGAAATAACAAGGTAGCTAGCATGAGATAAGCGTGGCATTGATGGACAAAGAATGGCAGACTAGTAGCCACTAATACTAGGCAAGCAAATATCAAGTTATCACTGAGTAGCAAGTATACTGTATGCCCATGTTCTATTTTACCCTGTAGTAACTTGCATGATCTTGTTCTCTTTGGATGTTTGCAAATAGGCTATAGGGAATTTAGCTGCTTTAGTCCTGACTTTGTTCTGTTCCTGTGCCAGAGTTACTGCTACCTTTCTATGTTGGGGAAGGCAGAAGTGAACCTCTCTATATAGGCACTGTCCTTAGTTCGGTTGTGTGTGAGTTTAACCATGCCTTGGTTGAAAGCTTCAGCAAAGTGAGCAGGCTTTGTGCTGAAGCAGCGTGTTTCCTTCTGACAATTTTGCTGTTAGGGACAGGAGACAGGTTTTTTATTTTTTGGGGGGATAGAGAAGGAAAACAACAATAAGATTAGCTAGAGCTTTGCATTTCAGAACCAGCCATGGGAAGCTTGTTTAAACAGTCTTGTATGTAATTTCAATTCTGTGTAAGTTATATCAAGTTTCCTGTAGCTTTTCTTCCTCTGAGAATTATCTTTTTCTTGACTGAAGATGTGACTCGTAAATTCTGGTCAGCTGAGAGAGCACTTACTGGAAACTTTATCTGAGATTCATTTCCTGATATTAAAAAATCTGTCTAGTATTTGCAAGCGAGTCATGATCAAGTAGGTATTGGTATCAGCTGTGTTGGAAGCTGATCTGTGCACAGCCCATCTTCTCTGTTAATTTTAAATTTGTAAATGCTGGACTTGTGTTCTATAAACTCAGAATTAATGGAAAATATGGCAAAAGAATCTTTTTTCAGGAAGTTCTCATACTTTCAAACTAAACTAAGATTTAAACTTTCTCATCAGTATATAAAGATAAGCCATAAAACTTTATGCTGTCGTATGTTCAAAGTTATAACTCTCTGTCTTCAATGTATTTGTTTTCCAGTGTATGGTAAAGATGCAGGTTTGAGAAACTGAGTTGAATTCACCTCTATCATAGGCTAAAACTGAGTGAATCAGTAAATGTCATAGGCCTTGCATTTTTATTTATGATGCACATGCCTGAGACATGGCACAAAGTATATTGAGTTTGTTGGATGAAAAGTTAAAAAACCCCTCTAAAGATTGGGGATTTTTTTTTAAGACTAAGCTGAAAAAGCTCTTGGAAAATACGGAGCTCTTTCCACCCCAGTATGGGAGAGGCAATTCACTTCCTGTCTTCCTGCAGTATAACGCGGCATGATGGTGACGAAACTGATTACTTTGCTGTTGAATTGAAGGAAATACTCTTACATAAAACCTCACGGAATAAGAATTTCTTATTTATAGAACAAGTACTTTTTCATCTTGGTTTGATGTTGAAAGGGAGAGCGAGCTATCAGCTGTTTTGTCATTTGACAAAACTGTTGGAGTAAGAGAAATCATGGCAAAAATAACCACAGCATGGCTGAGGCTGGAAGGCCTCTGAAGGCCGTCTGGTCCAATCCCCCTGCTCAAGCAGGGCCCCCTACAGCCAGTTGCCCAGGACCATGTCCTGATAGCTTTTGAATGTCTCCAAGGATGGAGACTCCACCACCCTTCTGGGCAACCTGTGTCAGTGCATGGTCACCCTCACAGTAGAAAAAGTGTTTCCTGATGTTCAGAAGGAACCTCCTGTGTTTTGTTTTGTGCCCATTGCCTCTGATCCTGTCACTGAGCACCACTGGAAAGAGCCTGGCTACATCTTCTTTGCACCCTCCCTTCAGGTATTTATATACATTGATGAGATTCGCCCCCTGCCCCGAGCCTGCTCTTCTCCAGGCTGAACAGTCCTAGTTCTTTCAGCCTCTCCTCACAGGAGAAATTGTTTGGTCTCTGGTTGCTAGTTTTTAAATTTTTTTAATATTTTTTTTTAATTCTTTATAGGATCTATGTGGACACATGCTCTTAAAACTTAACTAGAAAATTTACTACCATCCTGAGATAAATGTAGAAATCATGGAAAGGGGAACATACTAGAATTGAAATACAAAGAAAACCGAGAGAATACAATGCTTGAGAATTAAGATTGGTATTATCTATATACTTTAATTAGTCTCTCAGTAAAGACAACCATTTAAGGGCTAGATTGATATAATTTTGCTTGATGTCAGAGTATAACAGAAAGCTGGGTTTCTGTGGAGAATGGAAAAACCCTTGTAATGCAAGTTAGTTGATACACATTGGGAAATGCAGTGCTGCAACATCGAGCATATGGAGTTAACTTGATGCTTTTTGATTTCTGTTGAAGCCAGCTGGGGTCTTGAGCTGGAAGAAGTACCTGTGTGCCGTGCTTCTGCCTTAGCTTTTTTGTTTTGGGAAGCTTTGGTACCTCATGCACACTGCAGCATCTATGTAGGGAGCCAGGCTGGGTTTGATGCTTTCCCCAAGGTCATGTGCCTTGGACCTCAGCGTTCACTGCAGCAATGTTCAGACGCCTGTGTGCAGGGCCGGCTTAATTCTTTCAGACTCACCTAATTTGGATGCTGCCTGAGACTTTGTGTGCAGTAAGCCCCCCACAAAAGCAGTATGCTACCGGTACGGATCTCCATGAGATCAGCTCAGGTGCATCTATATCTTAACCTAATTCAGTGAGTGTGTTATTTCTGTGCTAGGGTGCAAGATCTATCTATTTTCTACTTGTAATTTCATCTTTCTCATGAGCTTCTGCTGTGTGCCTGTCATGGGAGTGAGGGTTATATCTTTTTACTGCAATGCATCTGCAAAGTCTTTGGTTTATGTATCTGGTGATAGGTTGGGGTTTTTTTCTGCTGTTCTTGGCCAGCAAGCATAGGTTGGTTTTCTCCAAGTAGCTTTAGGGGGTTTTTATCCTCATATACTTTCTATAAATTTTCATAGCTTGTTAGTAATATGAAGTAGGTAAATGTATTGATAATCTGTTTTCAATCTGGATTGAATTGCCCATCATGGACTAATATTATCTGATCATCTTGAATGTCTGTTCTAGGTAATTTGTAAGTGGATTGATTTGACAACTTGAAAGTTAATTTTATTCTAGTAGCTTTACTTAACTTAGTTTCTGTTTCATTTGATGATGGTCTGAGGACTTCTTTTCAGAACATACCAACTTTGAAAATTCAGCAGGTCTCATTGAGTAACAATATCCAAGAGAGAGCAAAAGAGGCACTTGCAGTCACGAAACAAGGTTGATAGGTTAGGTCCTTACAATTTAGTGCCTGATGCAATGAATTACTTTAAGGCTCTTAGTTCCATCTCAGAGTTACCACAGTGATATGGAATGTGTTGACCTGGTAAAATTTACTCTGCAAGTTCAAATCGGTTTAAAAAATAGATACAGAAGTCTGTTTCTACCATAAAGGTTTTACGCTAGATCAGATATCTGCTGCCATGGATCAAGTTTGCTTTGCTGACTGATCCAGCGTAGGTAATCTTGGAACAAGTTGAAACACATCACAAGTTTTAAATACAGCAGTATTTAAAACTTCTCAAGGTAATATTGCTCCAGAGTTGTCTTGTGACATCATTTATGGGAAATTAGTTTAATTCATCTGTTTGTATGTATTGCACAACATATCTATTTCAGTTGATACATAATGCAACCCCAAATACAAACTGTGAATTGATGATCACTTTTTAAAGTGTTAATGTCACCTGATTCTTTGATTTAATGTAAAAAAAGACTCCATTAAAGCTCTTCAGGTTTTTACATTATTTCACATCTTATGTGAATGCTATCCCTCTTGCCAGTTGCTTTATTCACATATGTGTATGTGCAGTTCAGTACAAACATAGGCTTAAGCATGTGCAAGTAAGTATGAGAGCAAGTTTATTCTTTCTCCCAGATATTCTCTGTCCCCAATTTCCTTGGCTTCTGCTGTTTGGTGCTTGTGATACTGTGCAGGACAGCTGGAAATGCAAGTTATTCAAGGACATGCTTTTCCAGACCAGTATCTCTTGAAGAGAGCAGGCCATCTGTTGTAGGTCCTGAGTATTTAAGGTAGGTAAAATACCTAGTTCGCTGACTTCTTTACCACCAACAGAAACAGATCTAAACAATATATTTATACCCTTGCATTTGCTTACGACTGAACTTCAGCAGTGCTTTTATTGTACCTGCACCACAGAGGAAAAAAAGGAAAAAAGTGGCAGACCTGGGTAGTTTCTAAGGAAACTTTTCAGTTGGGACTTGATATCAGAGTATTTGCTGGTTTTGCACTTTGCTGGTTTAAACTTAAAAATTAGGTTGGATGTCCTAAATATAAAGATAAACTGTACTCTATAAAATATGTTGTAGCATTGTTCTTTCCAAGTGTATATGAAGTTTTTTTCCAAGCTTTGATTTGCAGAGCCCTTAAAGTTTCCACTTTGACATCCTTATGACATAATTCTTTTTTGGGGGGATGGAAAATTTTCTGTCAGAGGCTCCTCCTTGCAAGAAGGGTTGTATGTGTATATTGGGAGGATGGAGAGCTTAGCTCATTACAATAGCACAACTCATCAGGAGAAACTTCTTTATATTTTCTAAAGTTACATGGAACTGCATCCTTCATTATCTTAAAGCTTGCCTTAGTAATATAATAGTCCGTGGGTTGTAGGTTAAAAATCATTACAATGGGGGGCTTTTTTAAGCTTCTCATTTTTCATAGATCTGAAAGAGCATTGTGGAATTAGAAAATTTTGCTTGAATTCTCTCACATACAGCTGTAATTAAATGGTTTTCTGACATTTATAATCCCCAACTACTTTCTTTATATGGTAGTTTATAACATTTGGAGTCTAATTTACTGCCATATATTAGGGTGTAGCATGTCTGTTGATTGAATTATCATGTTTGATATTTTTTTTTTTAATTCACAAGAAAATTAACCATAGCAATGCCCCATTTTAATAATGTTGTTCTAAAATATATTTTTTTTAATCATCAGTTCAAGAATGAAGTACAGCTTATTTCTACAGTTGCAGAGAAGTACATCCTGGAGTCCTATTGTTTTTTTCTCTGTTCTAGAAATAGCCATCAAAATGATGGTGCTAAGGAATAATTTTTGATGGCCTCAGTCATTCACTTACATAACTTTAAACATCTGTTTTTATTCAGGAGAAGCTAGAAGGCATTAACCTGAGATGGTTTGTAAGTGGAGTTGTACCTGAGACTGAACTGAGAGGCCTTGTTAGGATTTCACTAGGGAGAAACCTTGTGTAGTGAAAATTTAATCTAGTGAGAAGAGTGCACTATTACAAAAAAAATTACTTCTGGTGGATCAAGATGCTTGTGTGATACTTGTAACACCAGTGTTAAAACATTTTAATTTTCTCTATAGTAAAAAAGAAAAGGGAAAAAAAAAGTCCAAGCTTCTGCAAGCAGAGCTTATGGAGCTCTGCTTGGATGAATATTCAGAATTCTCTATATAAATCTTTCATTGTATCCAGTAGCATGAACAATGTTCCATAACAGCTTTTTCCAAGCCTGTAGTAATGTTGCATGTTCCTGTTTGGTAAGGGTACAGTAAGTGACAAGTAGAACTATATTAAACAGTCAGGTAAAATGTCTTTAAAGAGTAGTTTTTGTTTTCTTTTTTTAATGCAAAGTAGTGTTTTTTTCTTTCTTCTCCAAATAGGGATATGTGAGGATGGATTTCTGAAGAGTCTAGGTGATGGTTCTGTAATAGCATAATAGGCGTGTTATTATCCAGACTAATGGACTTTGGACCTCCACTATCTCCAAAAAAGGTTCTGTCTTCCTATAATATGTGTGAGCTGTCTGCCTACAGCTGTTTCTTCTTACATATAACCACATATTTCATGTAAAGTCTGGCTTAAACTGGGAAAGATTTTTGTCTAGTCTATGGAATATGCAGTGGAAAGCTGCTCAGATCTTGATTGGGAAGGATTCACTTTGCACTGCATCTTGTTCCATGATTGATGATATGATTTCCTGTGATCTTAGAGAAAATATGACAACTCATTGTCTGGTTTACTAATTACTAATTTTAAAAATCAATGTAGATGTTTGCAAATGAAATTCAAATAGGTTCTAAAAGTTTTGTTTAATTTTTAAATTTTTTTCTTGAGCTTTTCTGTCAAGAAGTAGCATTGCTTGGTTTGTCTATGTTTTTAGCTGATTTACAGTATTATGCCTATGTAAAGATTATTTGATAATGTCTTTTTGTAGGAGACTGCAACTTATTTCTGCTTAATTCATGGATTGTGAAACTATGGCTAATACAATCCCTCTTGATGTCCCTTTCAGTAGTCTGGTAAAAGTAAACTTTTTATCATCTGAGTGAATGAAACTTAACATCTTTCATATTAAGTATATCAGTGGAAGGGGATGTATCACTTTGAGATTTTTTTTATAATTTTCTCCTTATATAGTTATACTCAACTTTCAGTGAAAAAGCTGAATATGCCTAGGGAACAGAAGCTGTCAGCAGAAATCTACATGTCAGACAGGTGACAGTTGTGGGAATTAGAAAGAAATTAAAATTCCTTTCCTCTGGAATGAAGCAATATTTTAAAAGATTGCATAAGTTAATAAGCCAAACATGGTGGTGAAACTGATTCTTAACTTCACAAATGAAATAAAAGCCATTGCATTTTTCAACAAGGGGATTAAAAAAATTTTTAGCTTTGAGAATCTTAACTTTCTGATTTTGTTAATCGTTTTCCAGTGCTAGAGGTAAGAAACAAGAACTATACATAGACTCTCCTTTACTATCCCAGTCCATCTCCTGGCATTTCACTAGTATGAGCTATGAAAAGCTGAAGCCTATTTCACTTTTTTCTGTGTACCTGCGGTACTCTCTCTGCAGTGATAGGCTTTCTGGTGTTTATACTTGCTTGTCAAAACTGTTCTTGTTATGTTGCTTTGCCATTTCTGAAACATTGAAGTGACAGCAATTATTTTTGCACTGTTCACTAGGGAAGCTTTTAACAAAAAGGAATTGCTGATTAAAAAGTATTTTAATTCAGAATACTAGAGAAAGAAATATAACATCCTTGCACAGAAGACTGTTGGTAAGAATGTACATATCATGACAGCAAAATGGCTTCCCACTGCTGTGTCACATCATTGGTTTGTTTTTTTTTTCCTAGAAAAGAAACAGAATTCAGCCAAAGCATACTTCTCCTTTTCAGTGGCTTCCCACTGCAAGATTCTGCTTTGATTATTCTTTGCCAAATAACTAAAACCTAAGATTTTTATTTTTTATTAAAAAATAAAGTGAATAAATATACATTGTTTTCCTAAAAAAAAAAAAAAAAAAAATTTTTTTCTTTTTCCACCATCAATGCAGAAAGTAGTTCTCTTTTAGAATTATTTAGTTGAAATACTTCCACTCAGTGTACTGGAGTACAACTATTTGTACTTCGGAAAAATGATGATGTTTCACATTCCTCAGGTGAGTTAAGTGGCCAAGCACAGCCCTGCCCTTGCCAATTCTTCTCCTTCAAACAGCCCTGCTTGTTTTCCTGGTGAATGAGTCCGTTGTGTAGCCAGCAGGGAAGTACCAGTTCCACCTTCTGATCTGTTGCTGTGCAGGTACATCCTTTATGGAAGCGTAACATTTGAGATTATAAGATGTCATTCCCTAATTTTCTGGGTGGCATTAAGTCTTAGGAGATAAACCACTGATGACTGCCCTCAAAGAAAATAATAAGTGGTGAGGCAATAGATAACGATTACCCCCACAGTGACATTTTAGGTAGGTGAAGCGATGAGGCAGGCCTGTCACTGTTCAGCTTTGGGCAGTCTTCAGCATAGCCCTGCCAGGCAGCATGTGTGTGCTACGACTCCACTGTTGATGTATCTGGCAGGCTTGCCAGCCCTCACCTTCCTGGGTGATTTTCAGTTAACTGTCTCGTTTGGCTTTCTCTTCTCACCTTGTTATCCCATGGCTGATACCTAGTAGGCTCTATCAGAAATCTGTCTGTTGTTTAAACCCTCTAAGTTCCCGTGCAGCACTTGGCTCTGTTCCTTTAGAAGCTTTAACATGTTGTGCAATAACGGCTCCAAAATTCATCTCGCCTAGTCGCAGCAGGGCAAGATCCAGGTCATGAGTGCTGCCATGGCATTTGATAGAAGCGGCAGGTCCCTTTGCTGCCCGCCTTCCCCTCAGCCTTGGCTCCACAGCAGCTGGGCCTCAGGGCAGACACTGCAGCATAGCCAAGACAGGCAGGGGCAATGCAGCACTGCAAGCTTTGTGACATGAGCATGAGGGAGTGGAGCCACCATTTGCACCTTGCCCAGTCTGGCTGTGGTGGAAGCATGTCTTCTTCAAGTAACTGCACCAGCACTGAAGACAGAGGGAGCAGGTCCCATATCACTTCCTTTCCTGCTGCTCGAAGCACCTGCTTCAGTGGGAGCTGTGGCAGTGCAACAGCATCTGTGACTGGGCGTTCCCCATAGCTGGAACTTGATTCATTGATGTCTGTGGAGCCGGTTTGGCCAGGAGATGTCTCAGCCGAAGTGCTTCGGCACTGGTGGCCTCTTACTTTAACAGCAGGAACCACTTCTGTAGCCACACCATGTATTTTAAAGGCAGTATCCTATAGCAAAGCAGTGGTAGAAGTCTTGTTACATTATTCAAGTTAACCATTTAGTTTGAGTTGCATTATGGAAGCTGTAATTTCCCAACTTGATTGAGTTCTGCAATATGTATCACCTAGTGGGATGCTCAGTTGAGAAGACACTGTTCAGCCTGTGTGTATACAGTTGTCTCTTACTGTTTCATTTTCCTTCAGCATTTATTTGGATAGCTGTACACAGTTCACTGTGTAGATTCAGGTTTTGCCAATGTGATACTTAAAGACTGTTTTCATTTTAAACCTTGTCTTTAGATTGAACACTGTGGACATAATGACTTCTAACACCCAAATTGGCTTGGTTTAGTAATGATAGCGTGCTTGGGGGATAATGATAACTGGGGCAGGTACTTTTGTAACAGGAAAGAGGATCCACAGTACTGGGAGAGGGAAATAATGGTAGCAGGAAACAGGCCATGAGGCTGGTGCTCCTCAGCACATCTTCATTTGGTTTAATCAATCTGAATCCAGATATTTGTGTCTCTTTATAATGCCAACCTGTGTGTAAAGAGAGTGTTAGGTGTTCGTGGTTATCATGAACACTGTAACGATGAGGAGGAATCCAAATGGTGAATGTACAAGTTTCAACCCTGCAAATTGCTGCTGTGCATGTAAATGTGGTGCTTAAAAGCATTTTCTGGGTGTTAAAATCTTAAAACCCCTTGGTCTTATTTAGTTTCTATAAGGACCATTCAGGTTGTAAAACTGATTGATATTCACTGGTTGGGAATCATGAATTGCTAGATCTACAGCTGCCAGTATGATCTTAAATGGATTTTGTTGTGTAAATCCTGATATAAACTTTGATTACCCCGTTTTTTTTTTCTAGACAAGTCTTGTGTGGGGTTTGGGTTTTTTTTTCCCTCAAGAAGTTTCTGGCTGCTTTGGCAGATAAGTTTGTGGTTTATGCCTGGATTTTTTTTGTCAGTTGTTGGAGGAGAACCTTTGCCTCTAAAGTGTGCCAGTAGTCATATGAAAAAGGTTTTGTTGCTTACAGCTTTGAATCGTTCAACAGTTGTGATGTGGTTGACTTTACCTGAAAACTTGAGCATTGTTTCTGTGATGTTACGTACTTCATAAGAGAAATAGAAAATTGAGCTGTGAACATAGCAAGACTGCAAGAGAAAAGAGTTGTATTTCTGCTTTTGCCATAGCGATACTATATAAGACACTAGGTCACTTTCCTTAAATATCAGCTTTTCATTGAGATCTCTGAATGTTGTCTGTTTCTTTAACTCAAGTCTTGAATTTCATTTCAAAAAATAATCTTGCAGCTCCCAATGAAATAAATTGAAACAGTACTTACTGAACAAGGTGTTAGGTGTTTTGGAAAGTCAGCTCTGAAGACTTTCATGTTCTGCATGCAAAATCTGTGTTTACTTTTGAACTTAACCACTCTAACTGTGGTTCCCCATATATAAAACCTAGTTTATTTTCACAGTGGTCAATTTTGCAAAGACGCTGTAAAAAAAAAGAGTTTATACTATGCTGCTAAGCGCTATAGAACAGCCTAGAGAGAATTAAGTCACGTTAGTGTCTGGAAAAAGTGCAGTAGATAAGACCAGAACCTGCAAACAAACACTGAGTTTTCAAACTAAATTCTAAATAGAGACTTGTTGAGGAGCAACAGTCTGTTTCATTGCCTGGATGAGAAAGCATAGTCATAGGGAAAAAAAATTATGGTTAAATATAAACGATACACTATCATATACTTTATGTCCATAAAACAGACAAGTTAGAGTTGCCAGGCACTTTAGTTTTCATACTGTGTAACTCAGCTAGATTTGGCAAGTTTGGTATTCTCTATAGCATTTCAAGTGAGTGTAGAGGCTTTATCTGTCTCAATCCAGGTATTCTTACTTCAGTCTAGTGCTGGCCTGTATGTAGAGAGGGTGTCACAAGACCTTAACGGACAACTTAGGCTCAAACATATGAAAAAGAAACTAATTAGTAGATTTTCTTTTTTTTGACACAATGAAAAATTGGAGTGTGTGTGTTAAATACTTTCATGACAGTACTTGACTGACAAGTGATGAAATTGTTTCTATTTCCACTGACAGTTCCAGGGTTTTTGACAGCCATATGGAATTTGTTCTTTGTTAATGTGACAACAGCTCTAATGTAATTAAAATTATTTCTGAAGTTCTACATAGAAATTAGCTTCAAAAGGAAGGATACTAATTTACTTAATATAATTTCTGCATGTTCAGTTGTGTTAGGAACGTGTTCTATTTATTTTGGGTTCTGTCACTGAGTTATTTCTGTGCACATTTTTCTGATGAAAAGGTGAGTGTGTGCTTCAACAGACTCTAAGTTATCAAAACTGCATTTTGTTTGAATTCCCCCCCCCCAAATGAAAAATGTCAAGGTCAGATCAAAACCTTATGCTTGCTACTGAATTTCTTAATCTTTTTTTTATTAACAATTTAATTATAGAGTGTGAATATTACATCTGCAGTAGCACAAACTGTACTTGCTTTCCTTTAATTTTGGTAGGTAATCCATTCCTTTGTAAATGGTGTATTAAAGGGTATATACTTAAGTTACAGGACATATGTAGAAAAGTATTTCGTTATGTTAGCGTGCTTTAAAATACTAAAAAAGGGAAAAGTAAGTAGCTTATTTGGGGCAGTTACAGGTTTTTATAAAATGGGAACAGAACTGCTTGCAGAACAGTTTGTATCTGTTTGGTTTCTTGTGCGTGCTCACCTGCACGTCCCAGCAAAGGCCCTTGTGGAAAAGGGGAAGTGCTACACTGCACTGCCCTTCATCTGCTGTGGACGGGGTAGAAATGCCGCCTTTTGGGGAACAAGGGTGAATTTCTTACCATGTCTGTTCATTGAACTTGCTGTAATGGTTTCTTTCTTTGGGTTTGGTTGTGGGGTTTTTTTCAAATTTACTGACATACTCTTCATGGTTATTTATCTACCTAGAGACAGACTTTTAGAAAATGCAGTAAAATGTCAGTCTTGCAGAACACTTACTTAGCCTTTGATTTATAGTTTCTGAAATGAGAAGATGTTTTTTTACTTTCTCTGTCAAAGCCGGTCAATTCTTCAGGATTTTATCTGATTTCTTTTCTTTTTTTTTCCTCCCTTCCTTAAGATCGTGCTGGAAGCATCAGTACTCTTGATTCCTTAGATTTTGCAAGATATTCTGATGATGGCAATAGGGAAACAGACGAAAGAGTAGCAGGTAAGTTTTTTGTATGATTTAGAAATCATAGAATGCCAACTTTACCATTTGACTTGTTGTTTCTAGCCACACTATATTTAAATGAACATTCTTGAAGATGACAAAGACTTCACTGTGGTGGCTTAACTAGTTACTTAATGATATAATCATGTTTCAGACACTTCTACTATAATTACTGTAAATATTCAGGCAGGTATATTTCTGTGTGATTCCAGATGTCACCAGGGTAGAAGTAAGCAGTATACTTGAAAATTGTGGCCAGTTTTTGACAATAGAACAGTATCTTGATATTGCCTATTGACGGCTACTCTTTACCTGAAACATATGCTAAAATATTGTGTGTAGTAGTCTGTATGTTACCTCACATGAGCGATAGCTTTCTGATGTAAAGGTCTGTAGCAAGTAATCTTAAATATAGCTTAAGTGTAGATCAAACAAGCATTACCAAACCAAGTAACTTTGGATTTTTTCAGTTCCATAAATATTTTTTGCTACAAATCTTTATTGTAGTGCTTTTCTTCCCTCCCATTTGATTTCTTGATTGTATAAGATTGTTTCAAAGTGATGAGGGGGTTGCTTCTTGCAGTTGTTCTGAACTTTAGGAGCCTGTGACATTTTTAATTTCAGCATTTATGAGTATCTCAACAAAGGCAGAGACTGCTGTTCTCTTATATTTGAAATTATTATAATAATCTCTTTTGAATGTGAGCTGTGTTTCTCCAGGCTTTTTTCTATGTTCAGATATTAAATTATTCACAGCTTCTATAGAGAAACCCATAGAAGCTCTCTAGAAACTGCTGTAGAACTCGGTTTACTTCTTGTCAGTAGTGTTTAATATAAGCACGTGAAGGTTGCCCATGTTGTGACCTTTGTTCACATATTTTAGCTTTATGAAACCCAAAATGATGCAAGCTGCTATGTCTCTGCTCTGAACTACTGTGCTTCATTCTAGCCAAAATACTGTCACGTTCTTAAGCAAAGAAAAGGCTGGTGAAGCATAATTCTGTAAAGGGTCTTGATTCTGAAATTTCCTCTCTCAGTCAGTCTGAAATGGCAGCCAGTATTGACCCAGAGAGAAGAAACAAAAGTGTTGGGAAAATCTAATTTTTCTTACCCAGCCAGTGTTTCTGAGATAAAGGACTGGATTAAGTTCATGAACATGAAGCAGATTCAGGTATTTTTATGCTCTGGTCTAGAACTATAGATACTTAGTGTTCTTTGATTTATGTGGAAACTTCCAGATTCTTATTACTATCTAATTACTGTCTTTTTCAAGATACGTAGTCAGTTTCAAGGAGGGAAAAGTTGTGAATACACAGCTAATCTTCTAAAGAAAGTGTGTTTAAGGAGGTCTCTTATTTCTGAATGGTGTCCTGGAATACAAGGAAGAAATAAGCAAATTCCAAATATTTTAATTTTTTCATCACCTTGGTAGATTTTTCCTGTTTCTAGCCAATATTTCTTACCAATAGTATTATTGAGAGAGCTAGTTTGATCTTTGCTTGGAGCTGTCTTTAGTAACTGAATTGGATTAGAGATACTTAAAGAAAGTAAAGACCAGTCAGAATTGACATCAAGTAGAACCATTAATCTTCTGATGGAATATTAATGACAAAATATTGATTACTTCCTGTAATGAAATGAATAATCCTAAATTTAAATATTAAATTTAGTTAAGTACATCCTAAAATAGAGATTTCTGAAGTATATTAATTGACCACTGTCATAAGTAATAAACAAGTAAATTATACGGCAGGATATTTACGTTACATTTCTCTGTTCCTTCAGAGAGGTTTTTCCATGAGTTGTTAAAAAGTGACAGAAGAACTTGAACAAAGCAAGACCAGATATTATTTCTGGATGTTTGTAAAGGCTTGAAGTTTTCCAAAATATCCTATCTCTATTTAAAATTCTGGTTCAATTATGATTGCTTAAAATATTTTGCCTCAATTATGTTTAAAACCACCTACCTAAGCAATAAACTTCAGAAAACTGATAAGTGTTTAGTTTGTACATTAAAAAAAAAATGTCGGTAGAGGTTTCAAAAACTTTTCATATCCGGTTCCTTCTTTGAACAAACTCTGGCTTATAACTTCTGCTTTTGAAGTAGTTCTTAGCTGCAAATGCACTTTGAAACATAACTAGAAGTCCATTCTGCTTATTTCTTCTCATATTCTTTCTTCGCAGCAAAGAGAAAAGATGCTTGTAATTGTAATCTGTTGCAAGAGCTTGAGACCGTGATCTGATAGTCATATTTTTCTTTTGATAGTTCTGAGTGAAGTTTGGGTAGCTTCTTTTTGTAAATGCCTTTTTCATGCTGTTATCTTTGTTTTTTTTACTGTTTGGACAGAACCCGTGATTTCCATATCAATTCCCTAATCAAACATCAAATGAAGGATAGGAAATAAATGCACATTAGTCACTAAAAGAAACTAGTCCTGAGTCAGAAGGACTTTAAAACTTCAGTTATATCCATTTACAAATAGTTTTATACCCTGGCAATGTTAGAAAGCACCAAATCAAAAATATGTGCATGTATGCTGCCATCTTTTTTTTTTTTTT
>VXBL01009005.1:1445939-1463837 GCA_013400195.1 Aramus guarauna | reverse complement strand
TTTTTTTTTTTTTCTCCTGTTATGGATGGTGTTAGACTTAAATGCCATATTTTTTTTTATTTTACTAATCCAAAAATTCCTGGAAATAACTATAAGGACTCTTGTTTGAAATGGATTTTGGTATTTCAAATCTGTTAGCCCAGTTCATTCCATCTGGTGTTAGAATCAAAATTTGGCCAAGAAGCAAACATATTTTGAAGAGTTGGTGTGAACTTGTCGCTTGGAAAATCTGATTAAAAGAAGCTAAGTAAGTCTCTTCTAAAATATTATTATCAGCTTGACTGAAATGATGCAAGTCACAAAAGCCAGTCAGTATGCAGATGAGCATGACGAAACTAACTGCAATTTAGAAAACATCAATTTTCTTCCTCATCTACCTGATCTTAACATAAATATAGAGCTGTATAACTAATTGGATAATACATTTCTAATCCACAAAGAGTTTAAAAAAAAAAAAATGCATCCTTAGAGCTTGCAATTTACTAGATAGAAACAACTTGTTCTCTAATACTAATAAGTCTTGAATCTAGATTCGTGTATTAAGTGCTGAAACAGTTGGTGCTAATATAAAGTCCGTACTGAAGGATTTATTAGGCTTAGTAAACTGTCTCCAAATACTCATTTTCATAAAAGGACCAGAGAATGGAGAACCTGTTCCATTCCTGTGGAATAAGAGAACACCTAACTTGAAGTCAAATAATCACAGCATTTGGTGTAAATAGGTCATCTGACATTCAGTCTAAGGAACTGAATCTTCTGCCACTTCTTAAATGGACTGTGTGCGCAAGTATGTTTGACCTACAAACTCTACTTCCCATTATTCAAAATATTTAGTATTGCTAGCCTTTGACATCCACTGTTCTGAGAATCTGATAATTTTACAAACACAATGCTGTGTTTTCAATGATAATAAAATTAATTATCATAATTAAACCCCATTTCAATCATTTGTGTTCTCAGGTCTCCCTGCATTAGCATTGATATCTGATTAGACTATGTATCTTTGGCAGAATAAAATACTGTCCCTGTCAGGACTTGGAGGAGACAAGTTCAAAAAGCACTTGATTATTTTTTGAGGATTTCATTTATCCAGAGTTAGGTTCACCGTTTCTGCTTTTTATAGAGCCTTTTTAATAAGTACTTAATAGTGTTTTTAATAAGTACTATGCAATCAAAATCAGAGGAGAACCTTCAAGAAAAACAACAAACAAACGAAAACATAAAGGCATCTTTAATACAACAATCACTTGCTCACATTCTGTGTTCAGTATGTTCATCCTGGAAGTGAGTCTGGTTTTGTCTTCCCATTTCCTGTCATAAGCCCTGTTAAGCAGTTATAAGCCTCCTTAATTTCCTTCCAGGTCTATAGTCTCCAAGGGTTGAACCTGAAGCAGGTCTTCTCTGTAGCTGGTCCTGTCTCATTAACTTAAAAGCTTTAATGAGGCTAATGAGTCAAGTGTTGGCTTCCCACTATTAGAATGATAACAAGTTTCCTGTTGGCTTTGCTCACGAACCCTCCTGCTGATCATAATTTTTGTAGCTTGATAGTCATCTCTTGTGCTGTAGTACAATGTTCAGGTCTATTGGTGTTCCATCCTGAAGTGTTTCACACTGACTGCGAATATGGTCACTTCTTAGGACTTGCTTCAGGGAAGTGGGAATTAGGAAACTTCAGGTCTTGAGAAATATTGTGATAGTGGCTTCATTGCTAGCTATTGTCAAAGAATTTAGATTTCTTCTGATTGACTCAAAATGTAAGCACAAATACATCAGATATAATGGGATGTCATACTTGAAATGACAGGAAACAAACAACGACAATGCTTGTAACAGCATGTCCAGATTTGAGGAAAGCTAGGTAAGCACAGGGGCCCTTGATACTTAGACAACGATATTTAAAAGAAAATGCCAGAACACCATATAGTGGCTTCACAGCATAACACTCACTACCTTTTGACTGTCATCTGAAGTACTTCATACTGAAATATGCAAAAGTCTGACAAGATAATTCATATGTAGAATGTAAAATTGTAACATAATTGGAAACAATACTGTTTATAAAAAAGCAAGTACTTGAAAAATTTTATGCCCTTGCCCAACATGACTGCTGTTCATGCAGATTACAGTTTGTTCAATATCCCAAATCACAGGTTGTTCTTTGTAGCTAGCTGATGAATCTATGGTTCAGTAACTTATGAAATCATTAACAAATGTGGGTGAATAGAATAAAATCCTTGAGAAAGCTTCATTTTTAAATTTAAAATCTGAGCGGAAAAGCTACCCACTCCTTATATATGCACTTCTCTTTTAAGGTGTATTAGATTAGCTGCATGAAAATGAAAAATTTAAAAATTGCTAATCTGAAAATCTTGGTCTAATGCTTAGTTGCTTACTTGAAAGATTCAGCTCTTTTAAGTCTAAGCGTTTTTCAGAACAGTAGCTGGAGGGATTTGAGTTCTTTATAACAGGAAAAAGCAAGAGAGCCAGTTAAATGTGGAACAGTTTTTCTCCCCTAAGGCAAGACAGATTGTTCAGAAATACCTTTTCCTTGTAGCAAGATTAACCAACCTCAGCGCTTTAAATTTCTGTTCTCTGCTTTCCTGATGTAGAGGTGAATCAATATGGTTTTTTCCTTTCCCAGACTCTCTGCAGCAAAACTTTTCTGTACATCCTTCTTAAGGAGTGTCAGCTCTTTTCACCAAGTGCTATAATGAGTTTTACATGTTATCAGTTCAGTCAAGCATTAAGTTAAAATTTAGCTGGCTTTATCAGTACTTTTGAAGGCTTAAGTTCTCTAAGGTACATCAGCTTTACAACAGAAGGAGAGGGGGAGAGATAGATCAGGTCATTTATCTTAAAAGTCAGTACTTGACACTGGTTACAGAGAAAGGGGTTAGAGATTGCTTTTTTTATTTAAGAGAATGTCATATCATCAACAAATGGGGATTTCCAGTGTTGATTTCATTAGTACACATGCTGAGTTAAAAATCATTATGTATTTTGGCAGAAGATTCCGTTTCAGTATAGCTCCTAAAATAAAGAACTTGTAATCATAATTTAAAATTTGATTGAAACTAGGTTGTAGCTATTCACAAATATTTATGTTTAAATATAAAAAAAAAAATCCTACAAACTTCTTCACGTAAAAGCTAAATTTGTGACTTAGATGCATCAAGGTTTGTATGGTGACAACTATAATGGTGGCATTAGTAAGGCTAGGAGAGGAGATACAACCGTAATATTGCTGTGTTGTAGTAGAATTATGTGGCTGTTGTGACATGCTACGAAGTGACAACTTCTCAAATATATGTCCAGAATCTTCCACTGTATACAGAGAAACATGCAGCAGAGTAATCTACTTTTAAGGTTGAATGGGTAAAGTCCTAATGGCTTCTAAGAATTTTCAGCATCGTGACAGTTCAGTAAAAATTAATTCTTGCCGTCTGACATGGGTTTGTCTGACATGAGTTTTTTGGCTTTCTATGCCTTCAGACATGTCTTATTCCTATTTTCCTTAATGAGATTCCTGAGTTTTTTCTAGTCTGTGTTGTTTTTCTAACTTTTTTTCATTATTTATATCATTCTAGTGCAGGGCACTCCTGATCTGCAACTGTTCTGGTCTTTGAAAATATTTTACAAAAATAATGTTAACACACAGTCATTGCCATCAGAAGAATTACTTAATTTGAATTTTTTACAATTTTCAAAAACTAACAAATTAGTAGCTTCCAACTTAGAATTGTAACTGTGAATTAGTAACTCAAATGCAAGGAAGTGCTAAAATTATTAGATACTGTACTACAAGAGCATTTTCTAACTTTGTTGCACAGAAGTATTTGCAGATCAGCATTGCTGAATACTAGAGAGATTTTACATGTTTTATTCATCGTATCCTCAGTTGCGCTTTTGTATTGCTGCAGTAAAATTCTGTGCATCAAACAAGTTACTTTCATGTAGCAAATGTGGTGTATTGTAGTTACTCCTTCAGTTTTTATGGATAAATGCAAACTGAGTGAATCTTTTTTCCATGCGTGCTAATTGTCAAAAGAATCTTAGTAACAGATGTTCAAAAGAGGAACTGTTTTATTTGTAGTCTTTAGTAGCATTTCTTACAAGCAAGTGCCAATGCAATGTTTCTGCCATGCATTGTCCTTTGAACATGGCATTTTGAAGTGTTTACACAATTGTTTCCAGGCAATGATTAAAAATCCCATTAATGTTTTCTTATTAAAATTTTTAGTTGTTAGAAAATAGATGTTAGATCATCTATTCAGAATAGTTTAACCTTTCAGTATGGTAGCTGTTCTGTGCTCATTTCTTGTTAAGTACAAGAATCCTTCTTTCTGGTAACTATATTTAAGTATAATTAGATTAATCTGAGAATTCATGAAATGCATGTCATTATCTGGTAATTCCGTAGATAGGTTCCCTTAGATGCTTTAAGTGTAAATGGCTATAAAAAGAACATTTACTATATGTTTTGCAAAGGTACAGGGTTTTAAAATTTGAAGCCACAGTATACATCTGACCTCAACATCAAAACACATGAAATTCCAGTGCAAGCAAAGCACTAGTGGCCCTTTTTGGAGGTAACTTTGGAACATGAGAAACACTTAACAGTGACCAAGGGGCTGGGGAGATGAAGCAGGTGATAACGCCAGCTAGAATTACCTATTTTTGAATCTCTAAAGCTGATTCTAGATCATTGAAAGTGTAGAATCACTGTTAAGAATAATGGAGCAAAGACGTTTTCGTTTCAAGCTTCTCCATAAGTACTATAGGAAAGCTGCATATTTTGCTTTTTTTTTTTTGTCTTGTGCATCTCTTAAATGTATTCAACTAAATTGAAAATCTTAATCAGTTCCAGGGTATTCCTAAAACTCCACCATTTTTAAATAGAGATTTAAAACAAGATTATTCTTAGTAGTAAAATAAAGTATGTTTCAATTTCTACCACTTAAACTACTAAAATTTCAGTGTATAATTTTATTCTAAAAAAACCCCTGTAATCTCAATGGGACGGTACATTCACTTCATGGTTTAAGCTTTGCTACATGGAGGCAGCTTCCTCTGCTGCCAGCATTTTTGCTTCATGATCTGTCCTCTGATTGCCTGCATACTGCCCTTGCCCCAAGAGATCAAAACATTTGACAGTATCAGCTGATTGTAAGAGTGGGGAAGAAATAACAAGCATTTCCCAGCAGTATACAAAGTTAAAAGCAAGGAGAAGAAGAAGGGGAAAAAAAAAAAAAAAGACCCCAAAACCCTACAGCGAGTCCTTGTCAGACAGCTTGAAATTTTGATTTAGCTAACTCAAGGGCATTGAAACTATGGAAAATGTTCACCAGTTTGCTTTCAGACCAACTCTGCTGCATGTGTTCATAAGTTCCATAAAGATTGCATGCTTTCTGTTTAATACAAACTGTATATTTTTTTTCACACCCATCCTTGCTTTTTATATTTTATTTTTGTTTCCCTTGCCTTGGTTGGATGCCTGTGTGTGTTTAATCCAAATCCCTGTCCAGTCCTGGAGTTTGAACTACGGAAAGCCAAGGAGACCATACAGGCCCTCCGAGCCAACCTGACTCAGGCTGCAGGTGGTGTACACAAACCTTTTCTTAAGTCTCTACTTTGAACAATGTAGAAGTAGCTGAGTTCACCCTGTGTGGAAGAGTAAAATTTAGTTACTTTTTTTTCCTCCCCAGAAAATGAAGTTCCTTTGCAGGAACGAAAAAATTATAAATCAAGTCCTGAAATTCAGGTAGGTGGCTGATGATAACTGAGCTTTGCATGGACTTTAAGACGGACGTGCTTCCGTATTTGAAAGGAAGATGAAGCAAAGATATAGTGTATTGTTGTTTTTTTTTTTTTTTTTTTCTTTTTTTTTTCCCAGGAGCCAATCAGACCTCTTGAGAAAAGAGCTCTAAACTTCCTAGTTAATGAATTTTTATTGAAGAATAGTTACAAGCTTACGTCAATAACATTTTCAGATGAAAATCATGATCAGGTAAAGTTTACTTGTGGTTTTTTTACATGCCTACTTTCCATATTCTGATCTTGTCATAAACTCCAGTGAGCTTAAATTGTATTTCCTGTGCATATAGGTCGCTCCATACATACAAGTATTCTGAGAGTTAAATGTTAGTTAGTATTTTCATATATGAACCACATGTTTGAAAGGACAGCACTTTGAGGAGCATTTTCCTAAAATTTGTAGGAAAGAGACGGAATGTTTGCATTTTTTAAAAAGGAAGCAAAACAAGAAGAAAAATACTGAGAGTTACAGGTACTTACACCCTTTCCTGGATTCTGATGGAGACCCTTCCAGTTAAACTCAAGAATGTGGATGTAATAAAATTTTGAATGTAATCTTTTGCTTAAATCATACTCAGTTGATTTGTGCATGATATACAATATACTTATTGCTTGTCATCTCCCAGGCATGTGTATGTGTACGAGTATACTTAATCTTTCCGTAGCATTGAATACGGTAGGTATTGGAAAAGCTCTCTGTAATAAGGTGTTGTCCTGGATATTTCCAAACATAGCTGTCCTGTGATGCATTTTTCTTAAAATGATTAGTTTCATGTCTCTATTCGCTTGCATTTCATGGGAAAAATTTATTTTAAAGTTTGTGGAAGGTTCTGATTGCATTCTGACTGTTACTGGGTGAACAAAACACCCCGTAACATCAACACCCAATATATATTCACAAAACTGGAATATTGCCAGAAGAATCAAATATTGAATTCAATATTAAATATTTAATTTCAATAAGTTCTATTTATAACTGGTCCTCTCATTTTCTTTACACATTACGATATGGATTGTAGGAAAGATATAGGTTGTTAAATAAAATTTCTGGATCATCCACTTAAGATTTGAGTTTAACTGTGCTAGGTTTCATACAAATACTTGTGAGGATACAGCCCCAAAAAGAGAAAAGATGAATAATTCATCCTGACTTTTTACATGTTCTCAACTGAAGATGTTTTATTTTGTGACACAATTAGCAAAAAAAAAAAAAGGGGGGGGAACAGTTCTTAATTCTAAAAAGTAAATATAAACATACTACAATTAACGTATAGAATACACATTTTTTTCTAGATTATTCATGTTGTTCCTTTAGAAAATAATCTTTCTTCAAATAGGTGCATGTAACCAGACCATGGAAAAGTACAGTGAAAACTGTGAACAGTAGGAAAGAAGTTAAAAAATAAAAAAAAATTCATTTCATGTCATTAAAGAGACCATCTCGACTCCTGTATAACAGTGCAGATGCTTGCTTATATATATGGACATGGAATAATCTTGTGATAATAGGATAGTAACATGTCAATGTGAAAAGGAAGGACATATATTGATGGTTTGAGGCAGGAGGCCCTAGTGTTGTTTAGACCTCTACACAATTAACATGGATATGTCCAAATGTCACTGAGAATATGCACCCTGTCTATCAGTCATCTACAGAAGTATTTGACTGTCTGCTTCTGACCTGTACTTGTGAATGAGATGGCAACAAAATGATACCCCTATCAGGAAAAGGCCTCCTATCAACTGCGCTGGCTTCTGCTAGAATTTCATCGATATCATATCTAATTCTAAAAAGTGTTAACGTCCTAGAAAAAAAAGTAAATTGTGATCTATATGTTTTTGGAAGATCCTCTCTAGTGCATTACCTAGATGTGCCTTTAGGGCAAAACTACTTTGGGTCATGAAATGGATCCTTTTTTTACTTTTGCTTCTTGCTATCTCATTTAAGTTTTCTCTTATTTACTACGATAAAATCTTGATGTGATTATTTTGCTGTTGTATGACCTGCAGTCAAATGAGGAAGAGAAAGGAAAATAAAAGGAAGTATATTGTATGCTTTAGTTTCTCTTATTCCTTTGAAGGATTTTGAACTTTGGGATGATGTAGGCTTGAACATTCCAAAACCTCCTGACCTGTTACAACTCTATCGTGACTTTGGAAACCATCATGTTACTGCGAGAGATGTGGTGGACGTATCAGTTGGTGTAGATGATGATGAGCTAGAGGCTGCTACTCCTATACTTGGGAGCGTCCCAGTATTTGAAACAACACCACAGTCAATAGAAGTAAGAGTTTGTACAAAATAAATGTTTCCGCTGTTTGCAGTACTGCTTAACTTTATTGTACTAAACTCTTTTGTTTCTATCTTGTATTTAGCAATGTTTAATAGTGCAAAAATTAGAAGATCAAATTAGTGTGTTAAACAGTGAGAAATGGTCTTTGATGGAACAAATCCAAAGACTTGAGAGGTATGTACTTATCAATCTGCTCCACTGCTGATAAATGTTGGAATAACTTCTCAGTGTTTTTCTAGCACATATATATGAAAACATACAACTTACACTTACAAAGTTATTAGGAGTTCTTCAGAGCACTGACATAGTATTTGATTTAGAAAAAGGAAGAGACTTCAAAGAGACTATTTCCCTTTCATTACCTACATTGTTTAATTTTGTAATGAATTTTGTTCTTTAGTGCAACTTCTTTATTGACTTTGAAAACAGAGTAATTTCCAATGTGTTTTGTGTAGATTTTCTCTTCAGTCAGCTTTATTTCACTCCTTAGTACTATGGAGTGTACAGCTTGCAAACTCTCCTAGAAGGATGTTTGTTCTAATAACTTCTTTCAACAGTTTTTCCTTCTACAGAGCAAGACTAGTAGAAATGACAGTATCTTTAACAACAACAAAAAAAGAGACTTTAAAAGCTTAGTCAAAGCATGTGATTCTGTAAGCTATAAGATAACATTCCTTTTAAGATATACAGCATATGGACAAATGCATAATTTTTAAGTAGCTTTATTGACTTGCATAGTGACCATTTCAAAGCCAGGTGGGATAGTATGTATTAATTCACCACTGCAATAATTTAAGTTTTGCATCCCAGATAGAGTTCTGTCTTGTGACAATTTGTGTCTCAGAGCTTAGATTTCAGCCAGAAGCAGATAACACTATTGTTGTTCACTTATTTCATTGATTCACTTACTCAGGGTGCAACATTTTTTCTACTGCTAATTATTGACTAAAGAACTCCATTAAACCAGTGCTCATTTGCACAGCTTGTGTGACACAAGTTATTTTTATTAAAGGAATTTTTTAACATATTGGAGTTGAAGAGAGAGCTCTTCAGTCTGTTGTCCTTATTTCTGTGCTTCAGTCTTGTGATTCCAACAACCTTATGAAAGCTAAAAAAATATTTCATTCTTTGCTTTTCCTTTTTTAGTGAAATAGATTTTCTCAAGAATGAAAACTTTGCTGTGTCAACAGTTTATGGTGTAGCTCCCCATCCTTCTTTAAATCAAGTGCCTCTCACAGTCTCAGAGGACAATGGACGGTACTTGGATATCAAGAGCTCTGAGAATGACAATAAACATGGAAACACTGAGGAAACAAGCCTTTCTTTATCAACTGAAGTGGATTCAAGGACTTCTAAAGATGATACGCTAAATTCCGTGCCCTGTAAGGAAACAGAGAAACTGTCCTCTTGTGCTCCGTCAACTAAAGCTGCAGTCCACTTCAATAAACCTAATAGGTTAGTGATAAGTTTTAGAGAGGAATGCTTTAATTAAATATTCTTGTAAAGTGGACAGATATTTTTCTAACAGTAAAATTCTGCAGAATTCATACATCGTTTGTGTTTTGAATGCAAATAAAAGACTTACCAGCACTGTACTCTAAAGGTATGTTATTTTCATATTGTTCCTAATCTTTTGAGGAAGCAGTACATTTGACAAACCTACATTTTCAGTATAAAGTTTAAGGGTTTCTTTTCACCTCCTACTTGTTTCTAAACCCAGTCATGTTCCTTGCAAGAACAACAACAAAAAAAGCTAAAATCAAAATGGTGAATGGGAAGACAGGATATTTCTATTATCTTTTAAATTTTAACTTCATAATAAAATCTTGTCTGTTCTGTTTGAAGAGCGGTTGGAAAATTTTTTACGTTTCCTATGTTGACGTGTGTAACTGTTAGAGTGTCTGTATAAATCATTATTATTATTTTTTTTAATAATCAGAAAGGGTATCAGATGACATTCTGATTTTTGAGTTTTGAATTTGGGGCAAGTCTTCCCTAGGTAACTATGATTCTTTTAATTAAAATAGGATATTCATGTTGTATCATTACATGGAGACTGAGTTTGTGTGTCTGAGTGTTCTCGAGAAAGCCTCTCCAATCTACAGAGTCTTTCTAAGCATTATAGTGAAGAGGGGAAGTAACATGTTCATTAAGTAATAGATAAGCTACTGTGTAGCCATCAGGAGTAACACGGACCACAATGAGGGTATGTATAACTTCTAAAATTACCACTGTGGACAAAGATGCCCAAGTAGCTCACCTTTACGGTCTTACCGTTGCTATTCCTAGGGTAGCAGGTAGCCATTCTGCTTTGTATTTTGTCAGTTCCCTTAGCATTCTTTTGCTGCTGTTGATACATTGATATGTTTATAGAATTATCTTCCATCTGAAAATACCAAGTAGAAGTCTATGTGTGATGTTCTGTGCAGATGGGAAATCAACACAAGCTGCAGGGGGGGGAGAAGAAGAAGAAAAAGAGCTGCTACTCCTGCTAGTAATTAACTTTTCTTGCAAACCCCAAGTATCCTGTTTTCTCTGGATTTCCTGAACTTCTTGCACTGAGATCTAGGGGCACGGGCACATTTTCAGTGATATCTTAACTTTAGAATTGAACAGGAAGAAAGACTTCTGATTTCTACATACAGTACTTTAGAGTCTTACTACAAATTTCTTCTCGTTGAATATAGTACTGTTTAACGGGAAAGTAAAACTTGGCTTAGATTTTTCTGGAAAATTTGCAGTGGTTCCATTTAAGTTTTCCAGATTTATTTATTTATTTCATATCCTAGCTGAATATTTAGACTATGCAATAAACAAAACTTATAGCTGTCATACATTGATTGCTATAAACTTGTCTACCAGCTTTTATCTGTAGCTTGTTGCAAGTTTCTTTTTGCTCAGAGTAATTGGGAGTGCTGGGAGACATTAACCACATGAATATTAGATTGATGATTTGGGGATAGTGAGGATGGGTATCAAAATAGGATGAGATCACTGAGCAAGGAAGGAACTGAGTATCTCTGGTGGGACTTATGACAGTAGTCTCTAGAAAAACAGAATTTGTTTTGCTTCTCACAGCTCTTCAAATAAATCCACATGCAGTTATATTTAAAAGTAGTTGAATAAAACCTTGAATTTCCATTGGGTTAACTTCAGAAGTCCCCTGAAATGCAGTTCACTGCAGAAATAAGTAATGCATGTGTAGTACGTAGCTATTTTTGTGCTGAGTTTTGGGCTTAACATGTCAGTGAAAGGTCGAAGGAAACAATATTTGATAGTGTTATGTAGCTCCCTATCACTATATTTTCTTCCTGGATTATGCACTTGGTATGTAATAATACAGCTATTTTTTTTTTCATTAAGAATTATATTATTTGTTAAGTATTTTGAGATCTTTGAGAGAATAAGCATGATAGAAGTGCTGGATAGATATTTATTTCAGTCCAGGGGTGGTTATTTGTAGAAGAGAATTACTACAGTTTATTCCAAATGTATTAAGACATATTAAAACCTAGGACTCTACCCTAAAAGTCAAGATGGTCACTACTGTAGCTAGGGAGTGGGTTCTTGGCATAAATCTTTCCCAGATGGGAAAAGAGGATAGAAGAGCAGGTGAGCCTGCTTTGCGTGACTGTTCTCAGAGCAGCCCTGCGTGCATGCCCGCAAGCGAGGACACCACTGTCACTGGAAAAATGCCTCGTCTGACAGATTGCAGTAGAAAGCACTAGCAGCAATTTAAATAGACTGCACCACCTGTATTTATTCAACTCATCTTAGGTGTTCGGTAGTTTGCACCAGATATAAGGTGTTTTCTTTATATAGCAGTCACTCTTGACTTTTTTGGTAAATTAACTCTTTTGTCCTAGTGTTACATGGAATAGAAAAGTAGTTCTTGGGGCTTATATTCATCATACTTTCTCATACCCGAACATCTTGGCTACTGGCATCTGTTGGCCCTTAAAAAGACTTTCCACTGACTTGTGTGCAAGAGGCCTGGGTCTGTCATTGTTTCTGTCCAGCATAGCCATCAAGAATTTTACTAGACTTCATCAAGGAGAAGCTTTCTTGACTCTAAATATAGGCAGCCATCGTAATGGGACCCAGGCTGCCCAGAGCTTGCTGTTAACTACCCACAAAGAAATTCAGGGACATACTGTCATACTTAGTTTTCAGTCTCTGCAAAATGAGGATAGAACTTTGCCCTTAGTAGGATTTTAATTAAGGTTTCAAGTGGGGGAGGAGCTGACGTTCTGCAGAATGACCACTGAGGTGAAGGACAGCCTGGGCAAAGGGCTGGCCGAGGCTTTGCAACTCTCTTACATTAAGAGCCTGTAAATCTGTCATTCAAGAATACTTCTACAGAATAAGGACTAACATACTGTTAAACAGAGGTCCTTTACAACTCACTACCATCTGAGTTGTTTCCTAACTTTTTTAAAGTGAACCCTTGCACAAAACCACATTGATTGGAATTAAACCAAACTTACTTCATTAAAATTTAAAATGTGTTTTAAAAACACATAGTGTCAAGAAAGAAATTTAAGTAATAAACAAATTCTTTATCATATTTTGTAAATAGTCAGAAGAGGAAAACTACTCTTATATGTTTATCTATATCCTTCTGGATAGTTTAAACTAGTAGGAACTTAAATTCTTAACGTGCTTTTTTGGTTAGAAAAGGGCAAATGAAGATATATTTACTATAAATAGTGTGATGTTTCAGTTGATTAGATAAAAATATATATGTCCATACACCTAATTGCATTCATGTAGGATTTTGCGCACTCAGGTGCATACAATAGTATCTTTAAGAGTTGAAAGGTGATCCCACTTTCCGCATCAAAAATAGGAATTGCCTTCTCCCTTAAACTCATACAGTGTCATTAGAGGATTCACACAGCAGCTGATGATACAGAGTGAGATGCTTTCTGTGCATGTTCTGGAAGGCAAATGTTCTTTTTCCTCTTTAAGCATAGTGGATAAGGCAGTGTTAGATTAGCATCTAAATACAGGCCTCAGATAAGGCAGAGGGGGTTGTCACTACTGGGAAAAATAGGATGCTGCTGCTGCTTGCCTGGTTTATGTAATGGTCAGTCCAGTAATTGTTTTCTGGAGACCATTTCTGCCAAATTATCCTCTTTGGACAAAAGTTGTTTTGAGACTCTTATTGGGATTTTAAGTGTATGCTTAAGGCTTTGAGTAGCTTGACTATGCTGTGCATGGCCATGAGGCAGTACTTCTATAGATACCTGTCTACGTTAGGGATTAGGCAGCAATTTAAGGTTAGTTTTGAGATTCTTGCTATACATTTGAGTCCAATGTTTAGATCTCAAAGTGGCAGTTGAGCAGTCTCTATTTAATCCTGAAGCTTGTGACTGACTGCTCAAATGTTTTTATGCAATGTTCCTAATAAGAGCATTAAGCAAAAATACTGTTTCTTGTGATTTCTGTCCCTTCCCCTGCAGTTTGCATAATTGTATGCTTCCTCTTGTATTGCTAAAGCTTCCTTTTCTTCACGCTTTAGGCCTATTTTTGTCTGTGCAGCAGTTTGAAAGATGTTACGTTTTTCGGAACTAAAAGTAACTTCTTAATTAGGACACCCACTTCTTTTTCTTGCTACAAACTAAACAACCTAAAAGTCAAAGATAATTTTAAACAAAAACTTGTGCAGTATGCTTCACTTAAGACATGCTTTCTGAATGTCACTTTACTTAGCTGGTTAAACCAGAGTGAAAGGACTTGTTCGGTCGCCTTTCTGATCTATGCTTTTTTTTCCCTCTCCCTCCCTTTTTGATGATATTTCAGGAAATTGTCACCAGCTTTCCATCAAGCACTACTGTCTTTCTGTCGGATGTCAGCAGACAGCCGTTTGGGATCAGAGGTATATTTCCCAGTTGACATAAACTTAAAGATCCTTTATTCTGCGTGGCAGCAATAGTTAAACAGGCAGTAATTGCTTTGTAACAAGACTTATTAAGATATATGGAGACATAAACTTATGTGCATGAAACTTAATAAATAAGGATATGCTTTCAGATGTTTAGCTTAAATATGAAACCTAGTGATAGATATGTAATTACTGAGAAATTTTAAGTCTCTACAAGTGGATTCATGCTTTTGAAGTTGCTGCCAGATCAAAAGCTTACAGCTTAATGTGTGTGAGTAAACTAAAATTTTTCTGGTAAGTTATCAGCCTGCTGCAACTCTTATTATTCCTTTGAAAGGATATTTTCCTGTTCCTGTGCTTCATTTAAAAAAATCCAAACAACTTGATTTCCTAGGTATCTCGGATTGCAGACAGTGAAAAAAGTGTCATGTTAATGTTGGGACGCTGCCTGCCTCACATTGTTCCTAATGTGCTGCTCGCAAAGCGAGAGGTGAGAAACCCTGAAATTTAATTTTTATTTTTACCAGGATGATTTCTTGTTCATTTTGAAGATGATCTGTCTAATTTCATGAAAGTCTGTTACTTGCAATCATGTTCTTACTTTTGTGCATGCATCTCTGCTCCTAGAAAATGGTTTTACACCTCTGTCAGGTGAGTTCAGCAAACCTGCATGGTATCCTAACATTTCTTCCTTTGCTTAAGGCACTCATTAGCATTCAGCAAGACTAACTGTTACTGTAGGTCCATCTGTTGGCGGTAGCACAAATGGTTTTGTTAGAGTCTATGCTTTTTTTTGTGTGTTATAAAAAGCAGAGGATATAAGTTCAAACCTTAAATTTGGTTTATTTTATCTATCAGTTTTTATAAGGATTAATGTTCAGGTTCTTTTGCAGCACTATGTACTTCAACAAAAAAAATATTTTACCATCTTTTTCTAGAAGCTCCATGTATCAGCCAAGATAAGGTTCATCAAAAACACCCCTTTGTAAGAAAGTTAGGAAACTTGCTTATATGTTTTCCTTAAATTTAAAATTAAGCTAAATTAAATTATGAAAATGTAATGTTTTTAATGTAAATTACGATGGTGTTTTGCATAGTCATTCATACTATATAGTGTAAAAAAGGAAGACTCTGAAGATGGAAAATAAATGACTGGGTTTGTATTGCTTTGTTGTAAATATTGCACATTACCAAATATGTGTTTTAAAAAAAAAAAATCAAATTCAATGGCCTTATAGTTGACATTGAAATAAAGGGTTTGAAGTAGCATAGCTTGAGTAAATTTTAGCCCTTGTTGAGGGGACCTACAGTATGGTAGACTTAATAGTGCGTTTTGCGTAAATTCATTTTAAGGCTTTAAAAAATCCTCAAGAAATTTGTACTGATCCTATAATCTAAAACTTTATAATTATGAGTACCTGACATGGTGAGTTTGAGATGTACCATGGTTTCAAAGTCTCAAACTTTATAAAAGCTGTTGGTTTGGTTTGGGGGTTTGTTTGGTTTTGGTTTGTTGGTTTTGTTTTTTTTTTCCTTAAGGAGTGGGGGTGTTAACTGGGTGCTCTGGAAATGGTTCTGTTAATAGTGTTTCAGAATAATTCTGTGAATGTTCCTGGATCAGTGCTTAATTTCTGATTTCTTATTTATTCCTTTCCTTCCCTCTGCTTGGCAGGATGTGGTATTTTGGCTTCTTTTCACAGCTTGTAGCATAGTCTGTGTAATGCATTTAATATTTTTGTGAGCTTTTAGACTATTTCCTACTTATTTTGTTTTACAGTTGAAATGACATTTGATTACACGTATTTTTGCCTTAAATCATCTGTTCCAATTTGATTGAAAAAGCCACAAGTGAGAATTGTGTAACTGGATTGCATGGGATGCTTAATGTTCCGAGAATTGAAATTTGCTTTAAAAATAGCTTTTCTTAGTTACCACTCATTGCTATAACTATTGTAATATTCTTTCAGATGTAGTCATGGAATTTGAAGGAAAACTTGGGTAGATCATCTGTTAGTATTAGGAAAAGCTGACCTAAGAACTAGACTCCCTTGAGCAAGGTACAACTTTGGGTCTTGTTCAAAAACAACGTTATCATGAGAGAGTATTAGCACAATTTTACAGGGAAGTGGTATAAAAATATACTGGAAGATCACTAAATTAAGAAAGATATGTAACAGGTTTGGATTATAATGCAAAGTGATCACCAATCTGCTCTGAGCAGATACAGTGGTAGTATTTAAGATCTTACACTGTCAGTCTGTTAGACATGAGAATTAAACATAATTTTGTCATGACTCCCTAAAATACCTGTCTTTGTTCTTTAAGCATCCATCATGTTGCAATTAGTTGCAAAATCTTAAGCTGAAAATACTGTGCTATATGTTTTCATTTTGGAGAAACTGGGTTTGTGGAGGTTGACTATCTCTCAGTAGGTATTGTCCTTTACCAGAGATTCAGAAGCCATTTCACCAATGCTTTTAACCCTCTTAAGGTCAGTAGCAGCCTGCCTGACTTGGTAATAAGTGGTCCAGTAAATATTACAGTTGATATCTGAGCAACCAGTTAGTGTCAGAATGTTTGATGCATTTTTGAAAATTGTTCTGTTATTTTTGCGTATTGGTGCAGCTTTAATTGTTCTTCAATGTCTATAGTTTAGATTCTGATGGAAGATAAGAAAGAAGGAAAAATACAGTATTGAGTAGGGTGGCTGAGGAGATCATTTTAGTTGTTTCCAAAAGAGCAGTTCAACCGGGTAGAGTCAATAATGCATAATATATGATAATTGCCTGAAAGCAATTCGTGGTCATTAAAATTCCATGTATCAACATATAAATTTAATTTTGTTTTTATCCCAAGTGTCTAGTTTATCCTAACTCCTTGAAAACATATATGTCAATGTTTAGATTTGTATGTGAATGCACTTACAAACAAAGGACATTCTGCAAGCCAAATAGTAATTGGAATGAACAGTAACAAAATGCTAAAAACCTATTCTTCAAAAAAAACACAACCCTCTGGCTGGGTATGCAGTCTGTGATAACACTTCTTGCAGATGAGCAGCTAGAGTTCATAAAATTTCATCTGCTTTGGAATCTGCTTCCTCAATTGTGTTTTTATGACTTAAAACTAAAGCACATTTAAGATTAAAAAAAAAAGATCAGCCACCTTCTATTTGTCAAGAGGTATACCATAAAAAGATTCATTTGACTAAGCTGTAATTATTGAAAAGGAATCTTTTACTTTTTTTTGTGATAACTAACAAGTCCAGTATTGATTTCTCACCCTTTATAAGATGTAAAAATCAGTATCTTTTTGTCAGGTAACGGAAGTTGTACATACAAACAAGCTTACTCCCACACTCTGCAGTATGTAGTCCTTTAGTGGAGTTTGGGCCAGAGTAAAGTTTTTGGCCTAATGTCAGGAACTTGTTACTCTTGTTCTTAATCAAGAAACCCTTTTCCTTATTTATACCTTTCATCTCACCTGTTATTCCAGGGTTAGTTTCTGTAACTTTCATTCATGTTACGCAAACTTAGAAAAATTGTGATAGTAGTGGTTTACTAAATGTTTGTACTGAGAAACTGTTCTTTATAGAGAGTTCAAGATGTTAAGAATAGAATTTTGCTTTTATTTCCTTGTAATGCTGAAGCAAAGATAATGCTGAATCTGCAAACTCAGGATGCCATTCTCAACTCTGCTAGAAGAAAGCAGTGCTGTAGACTTAGTTGTTCATGTTAACATGTAGTAACTGCATGTGGGCATCACTAAGGCACTTTTTTTTTTCTCTGGCACTTTTTGTAGGTAGCTGTCTCTTAAAACACAGTAGAACTGAATATCTTATTACAGATTTTCATCTCAGTCCTATCTTTTAAAAGCCATAACATGTTGGCTTTGTTTTTTAAA
>VXBL01009005.1:1351520-1445904 GCA_013400195.1 Aramus guarauna | reverse complement strand
AAAAAAAAAAAAGTAGTAAAAGAATGCAGTGTCAGAGCTTGGCAGCGTATTTAAGTGGCTGTTTTCAGTGGCTGTCAAGTAGATGCCATTCTGGTTGGGTACAGACAAAGTTTGAGGTCCTGGGCCTGAAAATTGTGAGCCAACAGTATCTTCTAAATGACTGTGTGTTCTTCACCGGGTAGGGGAGAACAGGAAAATTTAATTGAACAATTAAAATACTTTCTATTACTCTATAAAATGTAGGTTGTGATAGGCTTCTATCGATTGTATTTCTGAAAAATAGGGATAGTGTTGATCTCAGCCTGTTTGCTGGTTCTCTTCTGGTTTACGTGGGGTGTTGGTTTTGGTTTGGTGGGCTTTTTTGTTTGGGGATGGGGTTGCCCCCCCACCCCCAAGAGCGACATAACCATTTTCTAATTTAAATCCTTTACTTTCCTTCTCTGGATACGAGGTAAAAGTGTAGTTTTCTTAGAATGAAGTAGCTCAATCTCAGAGTATCCTTTTCCTCTCTAGTCTGAAAGCTGATGTCTTTCAACACTGTGTCTTTAAACTTAACATAATTCTTGGATGCAAGGAGTTGAATTTAATCTTTATGAATTAAATTGCCAACTGTTACTAGTTTTGTCACAGTAGTTTTATATGCAGGTTTCCAAATAAACAGTAAATATAAACAAAGAAGTGCAAAGGTTTTTTCACACCCATATCTGCATCGATTCTTATGTAAAAGCATCCCTTTGGGATCTATGAGAGGATTAATTTGGATCCTGGAATAATAGTCTCATCCTATGAAATGTAATTAGGGTTGTAATTTTAATATTAATAAGATGAGTAGCACAAAGTTCTGAGTCATGTATTAATTACATTATTAAATATTTTTCCTTTTAAAACTAAAAGAATGAATTCTGAACTTCCCATACAAACTTTTGCAAGAGTATCAGTAGTTTGTTAGTACTTGCACATATTTCAATTGCTGCAGATAAGATTATTTGCTGTTTGTCAGAGTCTAAGTTACAGAAGAATTTTAACATAACATTGGTTCACAATATAAGCATTGACTATTACAGCAGATTAGAAGGGACACATTTAAAAAGATTGATCATAATGTCATCCCAGTTTATATATTACATTGTCACCTGATTGCCATATTATTACATTAATATTTGAAATAATAAAAAGGTGACTATCTTAACCTGTTGAAGTAACCAGTCTTGACACTTAACACTAATTAAATTTATTCTTTGAGATAATTATTTTGCTTGTGAACACTCCACAAAAAGGCACTCATTAGTGAGAGAAACTAAGATTAAGACGACTACTCAGAATGTTAAACAAAAGCAATTATAATGAAGGCAACAACAGATAGAAAATTCCTTGCTACCTGGTAAGAAAACTGTCAGCAAAATAGACAAATGCTTGCTATAAGATGCATTTTAAAAAAACCCAAACTTTAATATTTTGGTGTAATACTTTCAATATGTAAGAGGAACTGTTTTCCATATAGTTGAGGTGATAACCAGTTACAATGAAAAAGCCACCTTCTTTTGACTATAATGAAGACCTGCTCCATATGTTCATGTAAATGTTGCCTTTATTGAGAACTTGAATCATCTCAAATAGTGAATTCTGATAACAGAACATGCTGTTCTAAGTTAGGGAAAAGTTGTCAAAGGTACAATGGTTAAAAAAAAAAAGTGAGGTTTTCTTTGGGGACACCTACATGGACAGTTAGGCAGAAGTAGAACAGAGAGAAGATGGGCCTTTTCAGTTCTCCTCTGCGTGAGATAGGTCAGCTTTATAGCCTTGTCCATTGTTCACCTGCTTGTAGTTTATGTCACGGTAAAATAACTTTTTTTTCTCTCTGTTCTACATCTGGGTAGCTCACAGATATAAACTACCTCAGATACAAACTTGCCTTTTCATTAGTGGAGGCAAGACCTCTAACGTGAAGTTTTATTTCATCAGGTTGCAAGTGCTGACAATGTTATAATGGCAGCCTGCTTGGCATCTAGTGGTAAAATAGAATTGCGGTTCTGAAAATCACTCCTGCTGGTATTGTTGACTAACACCAACATGAACTAATCAGTTTTTCTAAGTCGGAGGGAAAAGAGGAACTTAGGGACGAACAGGACATTTAGGAAGGATCCCAAATTAAATAAAGGGAGGGTTGTTGGCTTTTTAAAATTTGTTCTTGATTTATGAATGTTAACACAAGTGGTATTCCTTCCCAAGGAAGGCAAAGTGTTTCAAAGAACACTGGAAGTCCTCTCCTTGATTATTAATAATTATATAGAGCCTCCATAACAAAGTTATGAACTTTACTCTTGAATTTAAACAGCCAAATGCTAATATTATTGTGTCTTATTGGAAAATTACCACTTTCTACAGCACTTCTCTGCTGTTTTTTGAGAGTGAAAAAATCTGAGATTTATTAAACAAGTCTACATCTAAGGCATGGCCCTTAGCAACAGGAAGAATGAACTCGAACCTGCCTCTAGGTTGTTATTTTGTTCTTATCCTGAATATCCCAAGAAGAATCTGTCCCCTTTTAAGTCTTTAGGAGGCTTCACTTGCCCTGTTTTGTCTGTCTATGAGAGCAGTTTTGTTCTTCTTGTCCCACAGAAAGTCCCTTTCACCTCCAGTTTTACCTTCCTGTCCATTAAGTCTATAGGGAGCACATAAAACACTGTTCGAGACTTCTCACTGTTTCTCCACTCCCCTTAATAGAAGGAACTGTAGAAGCACTGATGCAGCGATGCAGAGAACACTCTCTTCTCCCATAGTATGCATGAAAGAATGTGACCAATGGACAAGAAAATACAGCTAATTCCATCAGCTATAATAACCAGCTTTCTGCAAGGTAAAGAACCAGCCTTGTATCTGCCCCCATGTGAACGGTGTTAAGGTTACTCATTAGCCTTTCACACACAAGTTAGTAGTATCTAGGTGAATATTCAGAGGTGTTTTCCTTTCATACAGACTCAGCTGGAAAAAGAGTTTAACTTCCTTAAATTTGAAAAGAAGTTGGTGGGGGGTTTTTTGGGGTTTTTTTTGGTTGGTTGGGTTTTTTTTTAAACAAAAGACTTACAGCACTGTTTTGAAATCTAGGGGTAGTTCTGAGTGAGCAGTTGAGATTTTTGAGTAGGTACTCAAACACACTAGGAAAGTGAAGTCAGTGTGGTGGTTTCAAAAGATGAAATAAAAACCCCAGATCATAAAAAAATACACATGACCCATTTAATGGGCTATATTCTTTAAAAAAAAAATAAAATTATAAGTAGTACTTAAGAATAATTGCAAGAGCAGTTGGATAATGTGCACTTAGGGTAGATTTCAAAAAGTTAGATCTCAATAAAGTAACATGGGATTTTTTTGATTTAAATGTTTTTCCATAAGCTATATTGTTTATGGTGAAATTAGTAATTATATGTTGTATCTACAAATTGCAATCTGATTTCCTCTTTAAAAGATTTTAACTTAATGGTATTTAGAGTGGCAGGAGTATTTAGAGTGGCAGGAGTATTTAGAGTGGCAGGGGTTTTTATTTTTATAATACTTTTTTTTAAATCTTTCTGAGTTAAAACTGTGTTTGCAGGAGAGGAAATGCTTCTGAAGTACAAAAAAAAAGTGAAATAGGTTAAGCTCCTTGCTTCCTCAGAGCTTTAAATGGGTAAAACCTGAATGTTAAGTGTACAAAAAATAAAGTCTAACATGCAAATTCTGGGAGGAGAGGAGCTTTCAGCTGACAAAAGTTATTTAGCTCTTTGCACAATGTAATTTGTACAGTATCTTTAATACGGGTTTTCAATTCACATTATTTTGCATTGTGCTACACTTATTTAAAAACAAACCTGAAACCTGGTTTACTTTAAAATATTGCAAAATAGAAATGTCCAAATTGTTCAAATATATTTCTCATTTCTCCTTCTGCACTTTCAGACTTTTTTTCAGTGGTGGATAGAATATTTCCACATCAATTCCTCCATCATAAATTCCCTAATCTGTACCATAATTGGGTTAAATATTGCCAAAATATCTTCCAGAATGTTAAAATACACTTTAGGATATGTCTCAGACATCTTTGGGGTGGGGGTGAGGGGGGAAGAGCACATTGAGTAGAATTCTTGTAATATGAAAACAAAAGCTTATCAGGAGTTGACTAGTTTAGGCAATGCTCTAAAATAAGAGTATTGGTCTATGCTATGTTTATTTTAAGCGTAGAACATTCTAAGCATAGCTTTTTAGGAAAATAGAAGTTGAGCGTTGAGGGTGTCTTTAATGTTGTTTCCACCTCTTTTAGTAGGCTTACTCTCAAGAACATCATTAATAGGTCACTTTGAATGTCTGCCAGGAGAAATTGGCACCTTCCTGCAAAGTTACTACAAATACCTATAGATTGTTCCATGTTTTGTATAATCTTTCTTAGTAACTTCAGAAGTGTTACCCACTGTCATCTGCTTGTTTGTCACAGCTTATTAATTCACAAAAAGCTTGTCGTCTGAAGGTGGCTCAAAAGTATACGGCAGGTGGGAGGGGAAGTCTCCAAATTACTTGCTCATGTTTTCTGTGCAGACACCTAGATTTGTCTTGTTCTTTTCCCTCCACCTCACAGTGTGATGTTTCTGTCCCTAAGATATTAAATCACCTAGAAATTTGTGTGGCTTCCAAATTTGGTTGGAGTAAAGGCTCATGTCAACAAGGTCAAGGAAAAGGGACTTCCATCCATGTTTTAGAAACATTTGTTTCTTCTGGGAATGAATACCATGAGCTTCAAAGGCATATTTAGAAAGGAGATGGTCTTCACTATTGTGAATAGCCTTATATTTTCTTTCAAGTAATGTTTTACGCAGTATTTTCTTGGTAGTTTGTTCCTTAAGGGAATTTAATTGCTCTAAAAAGAAAATTAAGCTTCAGATATTGCCTCTTTTTTGAAACAAACAAGTAAAACAACCTGAACAAACCTTTGGAAAAAAAATCATACAGTTCTCGGTCAACACAAAATAGAAGATAACTGTCTGCAGTCACCTTTACCAATGTATGTTGCTTAGTGCTTATTCAAACTTGTGCACAAAAGTGTGTGCATGCTTAATTGGAAATTTTAATCTTTCACTCCATGGCATCAGAAATAGCTTCTTCCGTAGGAGCTTTGTTCCATAGGTGTCTATGGAGCTTGCTTCAGTTCAGTAGGTATGAAGGCAATTTAAACAATGATTGTCCTCTAATTCTGGTTACAGATGACCTGCATATGTTAATACTAATCTTTGCAGAGCTTTTTATTTTATGTGCTGGTTTCTCCCCTAATCTTTCCTAGCAGGAAACTAATTCTAACTTTTGCAGACCTTCACTTTTTTCAGGTCACTTAAAAAAAAGAGATCAAGACTCTAAAGCATCTTCTCTAACTGTTCTGGTGTTATGTGGCTAGATTTTTCTTCTTAGTTTCTTTTGCCATTAATGAATATATCCCCAAAGCGTTTTTACTTTGTTTGGTTTTCCCCTACCCACAACTTTTTAGGAATTGATCCCACTCATACTGTGTACAGCCTGCCTCCATCCTGAACCCAAAGAGAGAGATCAGCTTCTACACATACTGTTCAATTTGATCAAACGACCAGATGATGAGCAAAGGTGTGTTTGCGTTTGTCTGTTGCGGGACAAGAAGGAACTTTTTTTCTTTGTCAAAGAAGCAGAACTGATAGAAATTGGATATTATGGGATGATTTTAACCAAGTTTCACTTAAGCTGATATTTTGCTGATATAGTGTTAATAGATTTATGTGGACTTCAGGACTTTCCGTTTCCATGACCTGTACTTTCTAGTTACTGAAATGTGAGAATGTGCTTGGTAAGCTGCAGTGTAACATTTCAGTTCCTTGAACTGAAACACTTTGTTAAAATGAGCTTTAAGATCATAATTCCTAGCAATGGTTGATTTAGAAATCAAAACAGATTTTTTTAAACCTATGTTGTAGCATATCTAAGTGATCTATATGTTTCTAAGTTAACTACCATGTTAAGTTGGGGAAAATAGCATGAGAAAATAGTATTCTTCCTACTTATAGTTCAGTACTATGGTAGCAATAAAAATTCTGAAGCAGTGATTTAGTTCTGGCAGGTGTCAAGAGCTTTGTTTTATTTTGGTTAAGACTTTGAAACAAAGGATACTTTTTATTTTGTTTTATAAATTTAGTTCTTCCTTAGTACTCAGGAAATCTGACTTTGTACTAATCTTCATAAGAATATCCTTAAGGTTGAAAGACAGTACCCTAGCTGGTATGTTTCCTTCTGTAACTGTGGAAAGATTTTTCATATTTGATCTGTAGCTCTTCCATTATTTTCATTAGAGATGTTTTGTAAAGCATCTGTATCTATTGTTGCTCTATTCTGTTTCCAGACAAAATAGGCTTTGTGAAATAGGTGGAAAGCATTTCTTTTGAAGATTCTCTGAAACTGAAGTTTTCTGGTGTCTTTCTAAATTGTTCACATGGTAAAATTTAGAGGTGAGGTACAATTGAAAGAGATGGCTTTGGAGACAAAAAAAATGCATAAATAAATAAAAGAACATGCAGATTGAAAATACAAAAAGATACAGTTCTTGTTCTACTTCAGATTCATCAGAAATCTACTTCTGAACCATCTACCATTATCTAAATTGTTTTGAATGTCCCATGCAGATTCAGAAGCTAAAATTGTTTTGTGGTTGAAGGGGGAAGGAAGTTGCATCTTGCTTGCAGTCTCTTGTAGTTAATTTGTCACAGGATTGGTGGCCTGTCAAGTAGGTTTTTCACAGGCCTGTTTAGCTGCAGTGAGAAGAAAATCCAAGCTTCTTTATCCTTCAAGTTGTTTATTCTTTGTTGTGAGTTAGAGATTTATATCTAAAAATAACTCATTTTCATCAGAAATTTGGGAAGACTATTCTGCCATAACCTCCAGGACAAAACATGTACATACATAATACACATTTACATATGTAAAAATATTAATCTGTTTCAAAGGTGCCATAAAGCCTGACTGAAGAATAAGTCAAATTCCATCAAATAAATGATATCCTGAATAAATATTAGATAGAAAATACTTATTCAGAATTTCAGTCATTTTTTTTTATACTTACATATCTGTAGGAAAGTGTATTATGCATGCTTGTTTTTTATCTAAGTAAGTTTAAATAATATTTTATCAGTCTTGTGTGATATGAAGTAAGTAAAGACATTCAGGTTTAGTCAACAGAACAATGGTATTAATTATCTCATGTTATTTCTTTACCTTCTGCTATACTGTACAGGCCTATGTTATATGTTAAAGTAGCAGTTGATAGCAAGTTGACTTTTTTAATTTGTTAACTGCAAGAGATTGAAATGTGACATTGCATTTCTAATAAGGAACCGATTAAAATAAGTATTTTATTTTAAATATTTGACCTTGTAAAGTATGTTAACAATTTTGTGGAATGCCTGTATTATAATTCTTGCCCATGTGAGAGGCTTTTTGATGCATGCAGATACGGCATATTGCCATAGTCTTCTATACTAACATCATATTTAAAAGGCCACTTTTATCCTCAAGGCTTTGCTCATTAATGTACTACTCAACTTTTCAAAATGTCTATCAAATTCTCTTCTGCAAAGGAACAAATATGTGTTAACTTTACTTAAACTTCTTTTTGGATAATTATGTTGGTTTTGGAAGCTAAGGAGCCATGAAGAAATCAGATTAATGTTGGGATCTCTTAGGACAAGGTTAAAACATAGTTCAAAATGTGAACTCTTGAAGATTTCCAAGTAACGTACCCAGAAGCAGCACTCTTAATGAAAAGAAGCTAAAATACATAAAACTTAGTGTATCTAGTATGACATCTGTCTATGTATCTAGCATTTCATCGGTCATGTGATACCACCTGTTACAGAACATATATAACATACATAACTTCCTGACATAGTAAGGAAAACTCCAGTAAGTAAGTTTTTAATATAACCTTTAGGAGTAACAAAAGAACCTTGAACTGTGTAATATAAGATTGAATTGCTTACTAGTGCATGCAGTCACTTTCTAAAATCTCTAGAAAGAGTTTAGAAGTGTTAAATTATGTCTGTTCTGCTCTCACTTCTACCTTGTTCCTCTGGTCTGATTCTTGATTTCACTTTGGTTTCTGTACTGATGAAGCAAACCAGTGCTCTGCTGAATCATATTGATTTGCTTTATGTTCCTGCCTAAGTGATCATAAGTGCAGAACCTGGAGAGAGCTCTTTGGGGAAAGCATTCCCAGCATCTTTTTAACAAAAGAGATCATTAGTACAATGGAAAGAAGTTTTTCCCATATCTAGTCTAGACCGCAATTTTTGCAGCAGCTTAGTGTTAACTTTTTTTGTTTCAATGGCCTGTTGTTGAGACCATACAATCTTTCCTTCCCCTGAAATACTGATTGTTGTCATATACCTTTAAGATGGTTACGGTAGACTATTTAAAATTTTTAATATTTTTGCAATATCGTCAAGTTCCCTACTTTATAGGCCAGGCAAGAGGGAATCGTAGTTTATTTTGAGATTTCATGGAACTTTTTTGAGAAGGTTTGATTTATAAAAAAATTATATATTTTTATTTTCACCATTTCTAATGCAGAAGATTTCAAGTGATTACTGTATTCTGCTATTTGCTTTTTTAATATTTTGTAAAAGTATATTCTGTTGCCCAGTTCTGTGATTAGGTGCAGCATGTAGAACCAAAGTCAGGCATTCAAATAACTATTGTGTTTGTTGTAGAACTCAGAATTACCACAGGCTTTTGTCTCCATATTGCTATCACACATCAGCTGTTGATTTCTTGAGTCTTATCTAATCATCGCATTTTTGTTTTCCCCCCACCTTTTTACCTTGATCAAAGGTTTACCTCTCTGTACGTGGTGGTGGTGGGAAACACAGCACACAACCAAAGAGCTTGGTCTGATTGTTGGCTTAAAGAGNTTGGTGTTATCCATCCTAAATTTCTAAACAAAGACTGAAATTCAACTGTGCAGCAGTGTCAAATTCAGGTATCTTGCTTTAAAGTTAATTTTTTTTTTTTTTTTTTTTTTTTTTTTTTTTTTTTTAATGGAGTATATTGGATAACTGGTTAAGAAATAACCAGCAGAATCTCTGCCTTTCAACCTTAAGGGTGTACTATTAGCTGTAGTAAATATTCAGGAATTTAGACATGACACTAAAATGGTAACAAATTAATTATGGCTTATTTTCCACAAAGTAATAATGAAGAAATTCTCAGTGGTGTCCTAATCTAACTGTGGAGGTGATACAATGAGTGTCTCGTGTCCCCACATTATTGTTTGAAACTGGTTAGTTAAGTGTGGATGTAGGCACTAAAAGTAATTGCATGCAAATTTGGTATCATTCCAATCCTATTAACAGGAGAAATAGTTAGAAGTAAAAAAATCTTAGCAAGATAAACACTCATTAAATAAGTTGAATTATTACAAATGATGGTTAAGTACAATTTTATTGAAATTTTAAATATATCTCTGTGGCTATGAAATTGATAGAACAACAGTGATTTCCTGCAAACTTTGAGGAAAGGTAAAAAATGCAAGAATATGAATACAAATGACTCAGGCAATCGTAGATACTATTGAATGATTAATTGTTTCCCATTTATAATGGGCTTGAGAAGACTTCTGACAAAAGTAAAGTCCAGTATTTTGGGAGAGATTACAGTAACTCACATGTTGGAATGTTGCAGAACCACGTCATAATGGAATTAAGTTACAAGATAGAATCATAGAATGGTTTGGGGTGGAAGGGACCTTTAAAGATAATCTAGTCCAATATCCCCCTGCAATGAGCAGGGACAGTAGTGGCTTTCAATTTCAGATCTAGCCTTTATGTCAGTCGGTATGGTGTGAAATTTTGATTGTAGAAAATTCCCTGTTGCCTGACAGCATCTGCTTTTCCTAACTTGAAGGCTATTTTTAATGTATTACAGCACTTTACTTTCTAAACAGATTAAAGATGTTTTATGATTAAAGATGATTTATGTTTTCAGACAGATGATACTGACTGGGTGTGTTGCATTTGCCCGACATGTTGGACCAACTCGTGTAGAAGCTGAGCTTTTACCACAGTGTTGGGAACAGGTAACTGATTATTTTATGCTGGAAAATTAGTTAACAATTCATAAATGCTGAGTTTTGTTTGAGGGGGAGGTTGGTTTAGTTTTGGTTTTCAACGAATGGCAGTTCAAAGTACTTTTCAGAAAGATACTTGTATGTTCTTTGTCCTCATATATATATATACTTTTATATAACATTAAAAAGAACTTAGAGGCAGATTGCTTGGAAATTCTAGTTACCTGCATATACCTGCTTATGTCTGTTGTACTGAAATGTAGATATGCACATGTTCTTCGTCAGTGTTGCCTAACGTATTGCCAGGTAGGTGCGTTTATAATTTGTACTGCAATTTCCAGACTGTTGGAAATCCATTTTCATTCAAAGATTTCATTTGCTGATTTTTATGTTGTATTAAGTCCCTGGAGGAGTTTCCACACTTCAGCTAGTTTAAATTCTTAAACAAAAAATTAAAGATCAAAGTAGTTTTAGATGGGCACAATTTTACACCTGTAAGATCAGCCTGAAGTCTACATGTGACTTCACAGCGACCTTTTCCACAGATACTCTAAATTAATAGAAATGACTGAACAACCAAACTGAAATGCTCTGACTGTTTCATCTGAGGCGTGGAAACAGAACAAGATGAGTTCAGGTGAAAATGCATGGTATTTTCCTACCATAATGAAGAAAAAGGAGTTCATTATTGCCTAAAAGACGGTGAATAACTAAGCCGTGACAGAGTGGTAATGCTTGCTTTGATGGCACAGTCTTTCGTCTGATAACTGTCTACTGTTTCTTGCATAACGCAGCCATCTGTGTTTCACAATACAGTCTAAGCTTTAATAGTCTTAATGCTTTCTGACAGTAGAAGTACATAGTATCTGCAGCATTTGTGCTTATGTGTGTGACTGTTTTATCTATTGATTAAATGAAGGACTCATGGCGATAGTAGTTGAACACAAGCCACGCTTTGTTTTCTTGCTGTTTCTCATTAAATTTAAACAGTGTTTAAAAGAGAACAAAAACAGCCTCACCTCAGTAATAGCACATCTTCATCATACCAGTTTCTTGCTAATTGCTGATGCAGAAGAGAAACCAGTCCAACTGTAACAGTACAGCATATCAGGCTGCCAAGCCATATGTCATCATGCATTTATTTAATACAGTTTGCTAGACTGTTTGCAGTACTGAAACCAGGTCATTATTTTCTGCAGCAAAATACTGACTGAATCTCATTGTCACAAGACTGAGTTTGCAGAAGGAACTCAAATGCATATAATTTTCTACCTTTTCTCAGTAGATGCTTTAATCATGAAAGTGTTCATGCAGTTGGTCTCCAACCAATATCTGTTAACAGATGCAAAGGACTGAGCCCTCAGAAGATTCAGCATTTTCATCCACACATTCTGGAGCTCGGGAGTTACCAGCCTACCTGGTCTTTGCAGGTAGAATTTGGTAGCTGGCTCATTGAGTTTAGATCACAGCTTTGTGAATGTTAAATGTTCCCTCAGCACTAGTGACCAGTTAATTGGCTTCCAGAATTGTACTACTGCTTATAAAAGACAAAAGGAAAAAAAAACGATAGTAAACATTTTAGAGTTATGTTTAAGTTTCCAAGGGCTAATAATATTCCCTGAACACAAACCTTGCAGAAATTTGAGTCTTTTTTCCCTTCAATGTGTCGGTGTGTCTTTGCAGTATCAGGGTGATACTTATATTCCCTTGCCAGTCCACCTAAACCAGTTGAAACTAGTCTTTGCTGTTTCCCTTGGTTAAGCAGAGCTCTAGAAGGCAAAGCATGTATGTGTTATTAGGAGGGAATTTGCATTTGGAAAGATGGCACGTAAGTCAAAGATACTATAGGTATTAAAGCAGCCTGTTGTATATTAAAGCAACTTCGGACTACTAAAGGCAAGTCTTCCCAGTAAAGACCTAGACAAAGAAGGCAGTGAGTACCTTGGTCCTTTCTGTGGTAAGATGATTGTCTCACCAAGGCTATACACTGCATAGCAAGGGAGAAAAAAATAGTTGTACCACATGCATATCCTTTTTTCTGACAGGATCAAACTATTTACGTTTCCTCTCACTATTTTACCCTAATTTTTTTTATTCACAAAGTATATTGAAATATATCATATTTTGTTGTACAACCTTTGCAGTGGCCGTTAAAGCTGACTCCACCAGGATGCGAATGTGGTTCCAAAGTGTCAGTGTTAAATTTTTAAGGCAGAATTTTTAAACGGCCTTTGAGTGGAGGGGAAGTAGCACAGGATCAAGAGATTCTTTGGAATAGGAGCTATTTTCAGTCACATTTTAGAGGTGTGATATATTTATGCTGGATCTGAGAGCAGAACTTCAATAGCATGCAAGTATTTTTTGTCTTAGTATGTGTGTCTTCTTTTGACCCCAGTTCCTCAGCAAGACCTTGGCAGCTGTGCTACACTGGTTGGCTCAGAGCACTAGAGGGCACTTGTGTAGCTCTTAGAGGAATGGTGCTCCTGAAGGGCTACACAAGACAAAATATTTCACGACATGCCAGCTCAGAAGTTATTCATATTCTTTAGAGTACACCAGCCCATATGCTGCTTGCCACCCTTTTTACTGCATATACATATGTGCTTCTCCTGCTCTTCTCTTCCTGTGAACTCTATTTTGTAGGACAACTCGAGAAGGCTGTATCTGCTTTGCCTTTATGCCTCAGTGCAAGAATTGGAGACTGCGTAGTACTCACATGCTACTTCTATGGGCACAGTCAATGTTTATCTAAGAGGTGCAGACGTATCCCTCTGTTGCAGTTCATTCTAACCACATTTTGAATACTGGTTACTGCAAAGCAAATAACCATTCTGTTTCTCTTCACCAGATCAACCACAAATACCCAGAGAGACGGCTACTGGTAGCAGAATCCTGTGGAGCTCTAGCACCTTACCTTCCAGTAAGTGTTAATACTGGCTCTAAATACTTTGCTAGAGAAAGCAAGGTGAAAATCTCTTGCATAATGTAAACAGCCTTTATCATTTTAAATATTCCCAAGTGTTTATGTTATGCGTAGACAATCACAATGTCTTTTACTTTGTCATGCGCATGAGATTCAATAAATCGCATTAAAGAGGAGACAGTTTATTATGAAGGAGTACAGGTTAATCTAGCTATAAAATGTCTCTAAAAACAGTATGTTCTGAAAACAATCATCTTTGTTTCAGTAGAGATAAAGATAGGACAAATTAAGGAAATAATCTCTGAAAAAATAATTGGCACCCAATAACAGAGTTCTTCAGACACTGTGGAATGTTACATGAAGAGTGCTGCTGGTCAGAAGCAGCAGCAAAATTAAGTCAGTGGCAAACTTGAATTTAAAGTTTCAGATAAATAAGAGAATAACCCAAATTAAAAATCCACTTCTCCAATTTAGCAATGCAGTGATTAAGAATTCTAAGTATAGTAGGTTTTTTGCTGTTAGTTATTTTTGGTTCCATATGAATGAAAGAACTTGAGTTCTGTGCTTATTAGGACAAAAGGCTCTCTAATCACGCTACTGACTTTCTATATTCATTCATCTTCTCTTGTGAAAACTGAATGTGTAATATTTATGAAGGGATTTATGGTTGGAGGAAGGGATTTTGTTTGTGAGCACTAATAGAAGTGCAAATTATTTATAAAAATGGATATAAACCTGCATTTCTTGTGTCATTGGATTTAACAAGTATGTTTCTTGTTTACACACAGAAAGAAATTCGTAGTTCATTAGTACTTTCCATGCTGCAGCAAATGCTAATGGAAGATAAGGCAGATCTGGTACGAGAAGCTGTGATCAAAAGCCTTGGCATCATTATGGGATATATTGATGATCCAGACAAATATCAACAGGTATAATTTGATTCGAGTTCTGTATGTATAAAATATCTTCTATAGTAATTTCATGACTAGACGGATGCATAATTTCATGTATTTTTATTAAATCTTTTCAGATACTTTTAAAAATTTTGATAGTTCATGTGAATGTTGATTTTATTGTATAAAGACCAAAGAGAAAACATGTACTTACAAGTATCATTAGAACCTCAGGTATAATATACAGAAGCTTCTCTAATAATTCATCATAATATACAGAAGCTTCTCTAATAATTCATAATTTGGCTTCAAGAACATATCACTACATTGCCCACCTGATACCTGATTAGCCAATTTGATATCATCACTTCCTAACAGAGATTTGTCTACTACAACAAAACCTACTTGTAGTTCATCTTAATAATGCCTGATAATGTTTCAGATAAGTGAAAATGAAGAACTTCTAATCCTGTCTTTGGGTTTTTGAAGGCAGAGTGGTAAAATCTATTTGCATTGATTTTGATAACTTGACTGTAGAGAAATACGAGCAGGATCATTGAACCACCTACTGTTTACCTTTGTAGACGTGGTGGGAATATCTGTTGAAAGCCCTCTGTGTACTACCTTGTTTTATTTTTATTACTGTAAAGTTTTAAATAATAAATTATAACTTTTTCTAGTCTGCACGTTTTGTGTGGGGAAACTTGAGCATAAATTTTAGGAAAGTAATTACATTCTTTATTGTCTTTTACCAGGGTTTTGAACTGCTGCTTTCAGCTTTAGGAGACCCTTCAGAACGTGTAGTTAGTGCAACGCATCAGGTATTTTTACCTGCTTATGCTGCCTGGACAACAGAACTGGGAAATTTACAGTTCCATCTTATACCTACACTGCTTAATAAAATTGAAAAATTGCTCAGGGTATGTGTTCAGCTGTTTCTACATTGGAGAATTTTCTTTGTATCTTTATTACATATGCAGGCTTTTTAAAAAAATACAAATATCTAAGCAATTGCTACGTAACGTTGGGGGGGAATTTTCTGGAGATTCTTGTTGTACCTCCATAACTTTTACTTGTCCTTTGGAAGAAGGAAAAAAAAACAACACCAAACCCCCCAAAACCAAACATGTTCTTCTTTAACAATGTTTTGTTTTATAACTCAATAATCAAACTGCAGTTCAGAAAACTCTTGCTTGAAGCTGTGACTGGATGATATGTGTTATTCTGTTATTCTCTTATGTGCATTTGCCCTATATTTAAATTATTTTTGTGTCACATAGTGTATTTTTAATAAACTGCAATATTTATTAAACAAAAAGAAAATAAGTAGAATTAAATGGCTTAGGTTGTTTGCGATTATGAACTAGTTTGTCTGTATGCTTGATTTGATAGATATCTGGAAAGTTCTGGAAAACAGGATGTCTCATAGCAGTCTAATGAAGATGCTTGTTTTCAGAGTACAGGCATCTAGTTTATTCAGTTTTTAGATGCATTGATCTCTGAGACCAGGGATACACATTTCCAAAATGGGTTGAAAAATATTCTTTTAGAATACCAGTATGTTCATTGACATGAACTACTAAATGCGAAAGGCTGTATTGCTTGAATCTTTTGAGTAGAAGTGACTTAGAGGTGACAAGGGGATTTGGATGGTGACAGAAAGGAAGCTTGTGGTTAGGATAAATTACAATATAATTAGTGTCTCTGTGTAGAAACTCATTACAGAAGTGTTGATCTCTTGCCAGGGAAGACATGCCTAAGTAACAGATCATCCAAACCAAAAACTCTTAAGTAAACGTCCTGTTTTTTTCAGGAAGGAGAACATGGCTTGGATGAACATAAGCTCCACATGTACCTGTCTGCTCTGCAGTCATTGATTCCTTCACTGTTTGCACTGGTGCTACAGAATGCACCTTTCACAAGCAAGGCTAAACTTCAGGGAGAAGTACCACAAATAGAAGGTAAATGACTGATTTCTTATATATGGAATTTTTATGAACTTAAGTATAATTCAGTGACAAATTTCAAATTACTATTAACTGCAAAGGAAGAACTACAGAAAATAGTCCATAGTCCATATTTACATGGGAATTGTGTGTATTTAAGGTTAGTACATAAACGTAAGTTGCAGAATCTGTGTATAAACTTTAGAATTTTATAGCACACACTCTGGATAATAATGATTTAAGTTTATGTCCCCAGACCTTTTTTTTTCTAATCCACCTGTTCTTTATGTTGCATCTTCATATATTGCAAGTACAGAGAAAGAAGTTCAAGGAATCACTGTCACATTGTGAATTTTCTTTCTTTAATGTTGTTGAGTTGACGGAGAGAATTTTTTTTTTTAATTTTATATATATATTTTTTTTTTTTAAATTAAGGCAGATTCCAGATGTTCTGATTAAGATGTTCTGTTTTTAGTAGAATAAAAGAGAACTAAATGGTATCCTTTTGGATTTTTTTCTGTCTTTACTTAGCAGTGTTACAAGCAAAATGGCTTCTTTGTGCCCAGTGACATAACTTCATGTAATCCAATGAGAGTCTTGCAGTGAAATACTTTCTTGTCCTAATACACAGCATAAATTGTGAAAAAAATACTGTTATGCCTTCTGATTTGCCTTCTAATTCGTTTTTCATATTGGTCTCCCTTAGCAAATCCTTAAGTAAGGCTTCCTTTTTCTACCCATTTCTATGCTTGAGACACCTGATTATCACATAAAAAGTTTTTATTTAATCTCTCATTATTTCTCTCTACTTCTTTAAAAGAAGCTTTTGAGAAAGCAAAGCAATCCTTAATTGGACTTCCTAAAGGTTTCTGAAGAATTGATTTCCACTAATAGCCAATAATAGCTCAAGAAGGCTGGCCTCAGTTTCGGTTAATTCTTACAAATAAAAAAAAAATTATGAAGTGCGAAAAATATAGCCTAGTGCAGGAGGTTCACCATCTGTTATGTATCTATGTAATATCTTAGCAGACTGAATGGCCTCATAGTGAAGTTATACTTAAATCAGCAATCCTAGCCTGTAGAATGTTTTCTCCTGTTACAAATACTTTTAAAAGATATTATTGGTAATACCTGCCACATGCTGATAATAGTGCTGTGTGCAAAGATGCAAAGAAAGGGTAACAAATTTAAAGGAGAATTTGGAAAGTAGCTGGGGGTACTTACTGTATGATATTAATGTGAAAATGTTAAACGTGCTATGGTAAAACTTCTTCAACTGACTTGAGTCATTTGAAGATGAGCACTTTTTCCCTGAGTGGCTACTGCTTAAATAAGGAATTAAAAACGTTCAAACTTCACCCTAGTCTGACAGTTTCTTCCTCCACAAAAGTGGAGGAAAGATAAAATCACATGTACTTTTCACTAATCTAGTAGCATTGCAGGAACTGCAAGCTTGCTTTCTTGAATTTTGCGGTAGGAAAGATGATGTTCTTGTTGCTTAACTTCATTGCTGAATAATTTTGAGTATGCTTGACATGAATAGAGAATAATAAAAGCAATGTTGGTTTAGCAGGCTTTCAATCCCCAGATATTTGAATGGTCTTGAATTTTTTTGAGGTCTTGTTTTTTTAAGTGTAAATTATTCTCTTTGGATAATTCAGATAATTAAGGAGCTGGAGGAGGGAGTGCAGAGTGTCAAAAACTACTTCGTATACAAAGGTTGGAGCAGTTACATGATTAAAGGGTGGCAATAGAAGTCAGGAAACCTTGCCTGCAAGTCACTCTTCTGTAAATCTGTGGTGTGTTCTTTGTGATCATGGAATTGTAGAATGATTTGGGTTGGAAGGGATCTTTAAAGGTCATCTAGTCCAACCCTCCTGCAATCAGCAAGGACATCTTCAACTAGATCAGGTTGCTCAGAGCCCTGTCTAACCTGGTCTTGAATGTTTCCAAGGGGATGACATCTACCACCTCTCTGGGTAACCTGTTCCAGTGTTTCACCACCCTCATTGTAAAAAATTTTTTCGTTATATCTAGTCTGAATCTACCCTCTTTTACTTTAAAACCATTACCCTTTGTCCTATGACAACAGACCCTACTAAAAAGACTATCTGCATCTTTCTTATAAACCCCCTTTAAGTATTGAAAGGCCACAATAAGATCTTCCCAGAGCCTTTTCTTCTCCAGGCTAAACCACCCCAACTCTCCCAGCCTGTCCTCAGTCAGAGATGTTCCATCCCTCTGATCATTTTTGTGGTCCTCCTCTGGAACGANTCAGGCCTGTCAACTGCACCACTCAGCTTGGTGTCATCTGCAAACGTGCTGAGGGTATACTCGATCCCACTGTCTATGTCATTGATGGAGATCTTAAACAGTATTGGTCCCAATACAGACCCCTGAGGGACACTGCTTGTCACCGGTCTCCATCGGGATGTTGAGCACTCTAGCACTACCCTCTGGATGTGGCCATCCAACCAGTTCCTCATCCACTGAGCAGTCCATCCATAAAATCCATATTTCTCCAATTGAGAGATAAGTATGTAGTGAGAGACCATGTCAATGGCCTTACAGAAGTCCAGATAGATGGTCTGTAGATCTTCCCTTGTTCACTGATGTAGTCACTCCATCATAGAAGGCTACTAGGTTGGTCAGGCAAGATTTGCTGGCAATAATAATTCCATAGTCTCCTTGTACTGGCATTTTCTCTTTTTAAGTGAGGGTTATGTATCCTCTTCAGAGATGGATTTAACTCGCTGATTTTTAAAAAACAATTTGATAACCTTACACAGAAGGCACTGAAGAGTTTCAGACATGCTTAGCTATCTTTAGTGACATCACCTCCGAGATATTTTCATATTTTTTTTTTGTTCATGATCACTTGTTCTCTGCTGTTACAGTCACTAGATTTCCCCGACCCGTATCGCCTCTTCAGGATGTGGCCATCATCATTGGAAGCCGCGAACAATTAGCAGTGTTGTTGCAACTGTATGACCATCAGCTAGAACATGAGGGTACCACAGGCTGGGAGACTTTGCTATGGGTAGTCAATCAACTGTGAGTTAATTTGTATCTTATGATTCCTAATCTTAAAATGTGTGAAAATTAATAGTTCTTAAGCATGATAATGTCTAACAATTATTAAACATAAGACTTTTAAGTATGATTGTGTTTAAGAATTATTGAAGAGGAAGGATTGATTTTTTTTTTTAGACATTTTAATTTTCATAGTGAATTGGTTTTGATTTTATTCAACTGTCTAGCAGAATGTGTAGGTAACTACTTGCTCCAAAAAATTGTTTCTTTCATCTTTGCACTAGTGTAGTCAAGTCTCTGTTGAAGTGAAGATTGTTTTAGTCTGAATATCTCATGCAATACACTGTTCTGCAGTAACAGATGTTTGAAAATATAGGTCAGACTTTTCTGGCGCTTAAACCCTTGCTTTCTTCAAGGGTCAGGAATTATACAGAACATGTAGGCAATTTTATTAGAACCAGTAGTGATATGTGTGTATGTATTTTAATATAAATAGTAAATCTATACCAATGTTACTGGAGAGAAACAAAAGATCAGAGTAGTGTTTAATATCCTTTTGTTTCCTGTTTTTTAGGCTACCACAGCTTATAGAGATAGTTGGCAAGATCAACGTAGCATCAACTGCCTGTGTCCATGAGTTCTCCAGATTTTTCTGGAGACTCTGTAGGACGTTTGGGAAAATTTTTACAAACACTAAGGTAAGGTATTACCTTAAATATTCTACAAAAAGAGTACCTTGATAATACATATTCTACATATTTACAGTGTATCTGAATACCTGCACTTTATGTCACCATTTATATTTGCGTGTCGCACCAATGCTTTTCTCTAAGTACGTTTAAACTTGCTATTTTTAAACCTCTATTTGCATTGTTTTGATTTCTGGTTTTGACCATTTTGGAATGGCCTTCTTATCTTACCCAGTAAGGAAGGATTATTTTTTAAACTGTATTCTTCATATTTGCTTTGTGAATAGCATAGAGAGTGGGAGAGATCATCCTAATTCTAGTGATTTAACAATTTTCTTTCTTCAGAACAGCATACTGTCTGGTGTTTGTGGTGTACATAAGTACTCCAGTCTGTACTTGATTGGAATTTAAAATGAATGCTTTCCCTGCCTGAAATATTTTTGAAGTTACCTAAACATTTTAATCAAGGAAATACATAATTTTTCTCAATAAAATAACTTCCAAATATAATTCAAAAGTATTTTAAAGGGAAATTATAAAACACTAGAGGATTACCTAAAGATAAAATTACAAAACAGGATTAGCATTATGTGCTGCATCCAGAGAGGAGATTAAAACCAGTCTCTGGTCTTTGAGGGCCACTTCTATAAGTTATCTTTAGATCCCTTGCTTCTATAAAATTGTTCTGATACTGATTATCACAGCTATATTTTGCAAAGATATAAAACAAAAACCATTTATTGTTTTTACATGTAGCTTGGTAAAACCATAAACTTTCAAGTCCAATGAAGCATAATGCCAAGAGACTTCAACTTTTGGCATCAGAAGTGCTAAATAATGCTACCTCAGTGTGGGTACTCAATAGAAATTTTTACTCTCTCATATCATGCTTTCAATTTCCATAAAAACTGGCTATGCTTTTTAAAGGTGGGGTTTTTTTTATTATTTCTGTGCCTTCAAAATGTCCTTATCCTGTTGGTGGGGGTTTTTTTATTATTATTCCTTATTTTTTCTTAGTTAATTGACACTTGTAACACATTTTCTTACATGGGATTCATCATCCTTTGTATAGGTAAAACCACAGTTCCAGGAAATCTTAAGACTGTCTGAGGAAAACATAGGTAAGTAACTTTTTACACAAATGAATAAAAATTTATCTTAACAACAACTGGAAAAAAAACTGTCAATCTCTTGTTCAAATAACGTTTTCAGACTGCAGTTCTCAAATTTGTCATCTTTCTGAAATGTTGAAAATCTAATCTTAATCTGAATGGAATACTCTAAAGTTGTAGATTGTGTGTGTATATAACATACAAATAAAATCTCAAATCCAAATACTACTTGAGCATTATTTTAGCACACACATGTGTGTGTATGCATATATATGTATAGAAATTCTTTATGTATGTATGAAGTATTTTATATATATTTACCTTTTATAATACACACATATACGTCNCCAACCCAAACCATTCTGTGATTCTATAAAATATATATTACCCACACACATATATGTATATATAAAACCTAAATTCTTCACCATCTTTCATTAGATTCCACAGCAGGTAACGGAGTGCTGACAAAAGCCACAGTTCCCATCTATGCAACAGGGGTCCTTACATGTTATATTCAGGTAGGTTTGTTTTTCTGTTTCTTTGTTGAATGTATAGTAATATGTAACATTTATTCTACAAAAAACCCTTCACTGTTTTCTATGAAAACTTACAGTGCTCTTGTGCTTTGAAGATAGATAGATGAGCAGCTGTAAACACACTTAAAAGCAAAGTTTTGTAGTTAAGTTGTCTTCTATGTTTAGACAATATTCATCAGTGTTAAAACCTGAATTCGGTAAATCTTGAAATGACATCTGGCATCTTCACCACTGCTAACTTTCAGACATTGACAGCTGTCATGTGCCTCTATCAAAAATATTAATGTTATTCCATAATTGGGTTCTTGGCCATTTAACTGTGACCCCTGAAAACATAATTTTGCAAAACTTACTGAAACAGTTAAGCAGGTAAATCACCATTTTGGGCACAGTTGGAGTCTTAAAATTTTAGTGTTACCTGGTACTAAAATAAACACTCCATGAATAATAGTCCAGTAACCAGCAGTTATGGACTACTGTATGCATAGCTTACAGGAAGAAATAAATACTACTTCATCTCATAAATGTTTAGTGGACTGTGGGCAATCACAAACTGTCAGGAGCCGTGCAAGTGTGTAAGTACTTTTTTTAACAGTTTCTTTAGTAAAACAATTTGAGTAATTTATGTACAAGTATGTACTTAGTTGATGAAATACAGAAATACAGTTTCTTCTTGTGTTTGCTTTGAAAAGTTCTTGTTCTTAAACTACATTTTTGCAGTTCCTAAGAAGGTTGTTAAAGGCTAAATCTAGTTTGTTCTCACTCACAGCTTGACCCTTTTGTAGCTGTAGGTCATCACAGCTGCAGCAATACTTCTACTACATTCAACATTGTCCCCTTCTTTCAGGAAGAAGACCGCAAGCTGTTAGTTGGATTCTTAGAAGACGTAATGACCATGCTTTCACTATCCCATGCTCCTCTTGATAGCCTGAAAGCTTCCTTTGTGGAACTGGGGTAAAGAATATACCTTGGAGTTGACTAGATCTAAATACATTAGAAGTTTTTATTCAAAGCTGCTGATCTGAGTGTGATTTTAATAACTGTGACGCTTTGGGTGAATAAAGGGTGTACTTGCTTTTTTTTCCTTGGTGCTTTACAAGCATGAAACTTTTAATCTCTAGATTAAAAATGCAGTGCTAAAAAATTCTGAAGCTTAAAAAAGAAACACCAAAAACAAAACAAAAAACTTCACAAAAATCAGTCATTGAAGATAAAATAGAAGTTCATTTTGTATTTCCCATGCCGTTATGATGTGTTCTAGATGTACTTGCATTCAGTTCAGTGTTCTAATCTATTGAAAATTATATTCTTAAAGGGTTTCTTTTTAAAAAATTAGCTTAAAAATGCAACATATTTTCTAGACAGCAAGATGTTGCATGTCCTTCAGAATGAGATAAATGTTATGTATCCTTCAGAAAGGATAAATGTTGGAGTTTGTTGAATCCATTTGTTGAGCAATGGATTCTTGAGACTACATTTTGTAGGCAAAGAACATATTCAGGGTTTGGGAGTACTTTTTTTTTTTTGATTGCCCGACTGTTTTCTTGTAGTGCAAATCCAGCTTATCATGAGCTGCTATTAACTGTCTTATGGTATGGAGTTGTCCATACTTCTGCTCTTGTTCGATGTACAGCTGCTAGAATGTTTGAGGTAAGTGTTACCCAAATATTTTTACACCTTTTTAAAACTAGAGTTTATTTTTAAAACAATGATTCAGATAACTTTGCTACGTTCTTAAAAATTACAAATGGCTTAAACTGTGTACAGTGTGATGGAGCAGGAAGTTGTTGTGCAGTTGTTTCCATGTCTGTTCTCTGTTCAACAGTACATCTTTCATTAAGCAATTTGTCATTAGCCACTTGCAAGATTTTTCTGTAGTAACTGCATATGTGTTCTTTGATCTGCTGCTGACTTGATTGTTGCATTCTGATTATTGCATGCTGAAAAACATTTTCCAATTATGAAAACAGATTTCATTGCTAAACTGTGTTCAAACCAGAATTAAATACATTGTCAAATGTGTTTGCTTAGGTCTGTAGATAAACATAAACAAGCATCTCTCTGAGCTTTTACATTTGCTTTTGCTATTATGCCTTAAATATTTTTGAGGGTTTTTTGTTTTTTTTTAATCTAACAAGAATACTGTTTATATTTTATATTTATAATAATAAGGGGTTGGGTTTTTAAATAACCATTAGCCAAACATGTGAAAGACTTCAGTTACAACAAGCTGTTGTCTTGAGTGCAGTTTCTTTTCAAATTCCAACTGCATGTTGATTATTTTTAGGCAGTCCTGCATGCTATTTGACTGCTTGTTTCCTAGTATACTTCAATTTTTACTGAAGCATAGGCAACTTTGTTGCGGAGACTTTTCTCACTTGAATATAGTATCATATTGTCACTTCCTTGATAGCCATAGCATACACATTTATACATGGCAATATGTAAATTTGAGAAGTCACCTGTGTAAAGAGGTGGTAAGAGTTCCACTTTTGGAAGATTCCTTCATTCGAGGAATTTCTGCCATCTCAGAGGCTGCTGAATGGCAAAGCCCAGCCATTAGATAACAAGATGAAAAGCATGTCGTCTGCAGGACAGCTGTATGACAGCTGTAAAGATTCTGAGCAGCACAGCGGTCTGCACAGCTGCACACACCGCTGTGACTGGGGCCTGCCAGGCTGCGTTACCAAACCTTTACAGTCTGTTAAGGATTGGAAGGACACAGATGTGACTTGGAGCCATTCCACCTCTTCTCTCCTTCGGGGGCAGGAAGCTTTGCGCTACCCTTTTTAAGGCGTAGTATGCATAAGTAATAATCACACATTCATCTAGAGGAATCAAAACAGGATAAATATTTGCATTGTCTGTCTCACCGTAACCTTACAGGTTGCTACATGGCTTTGTCCATCCAGCTGTTTCTCTTGCTTCTGTGTTCATGTTTTCAGTCAGTAGTTCCTCATTTGAAAGTCGATGCAAACGGATTTGATTGTTGCTGGTTTGAACATGAAGCGCATAGTTGAGTTACAAGCTTTGTTGGTCTGTTTAGGTTCAATGCTAGGAACACTTATGTTCAGAATGACACTTGAATTATAAAGCATGTTTTATTTTCTGTAAGACAGAACGATGCTGTTTACCATGCTTTACCATAATTAGAAGTGTGGTGGCCCGCGTAGTCATTCTAGAGATCATTCTACATTGTTTGCTGATTATACAAATCCCAAGCATTTTTTTTCGAAGCACTACATTACCTCTAGCCTTCTGTCAAAATTAAGATCAGTAAAGAAACTCAAGTCCCTATCTGTTCAAAATTGAAAATAGTAAGCATTCTCTATTTTAATCAATGGGAAAATTGGTAAATCTGTATATGGGAGTAAGATCATCGTAATGAAACTGAGCTATGTCCTTAACAGCTGTTTGAAGAGTAGCCCGTAAGCACTTGAAGCTGTTGCCACTGTAAATAATGTGAAATGAATTAATGTTGTGGTAGTTGAACTGACATTCCTAATACTTTCTGAATAACAAGTATATGAAGTTGCAGCTTTCCCCCTTTGGGTGCTTTGCAGCAAAAATGCGTATGTTCTTATGTAGCTTAACAATTCTCTCCCCGTTCTTCCTTCTGCAGTTGTTATCTGTAAGACCACAATATGTTCAGTGCCTGTGTGCACCCGTGCCTGCATGCACTTACATGCACACACAAATATTGCTTAATAAAAATTACTGCTTTGTATAGAAAGCTTCTGGAAAGTCAGGTTCCTTCCAATCTTTCATAATTCATTTTGTTTGAAATTCAGAGTTGGTAGAGCAGGAATGCTCATACAAATAGCAGAATGTAAAACCTTCTCTAGTTAGAGGGTGTCAATATTGCCTGCTTTTACTACTGCATGATACACTGACAGCTACTGCTTTCTTTCCCCACGCGCTATGGATCTTATTTGTCCTCTTGTTACGCTACTGGGGGGAAAAGCATAGAATTCAATTCGTGTTCATGATGTAATTTGAGTAATTAGAATATAGCTAAATATTAAAAAGACATTTCAAATTTCTCACAGAAACTACTGATAAGTTTTTTTTGTTTATCTCCTAAAACCAGCAAACATACAGACTTCCTTATATGAGATACAAAATGGAAATATCAAGGCTTTCCCTTTTTTATTAATGCAGTCAAAAAAAAAAACCTGTTTTGCTGAATATGGGGAAAGTTTGGAACTTAACATTTTTTAAAATTAGTAGATTTTCTTGTGTAGAAAACATGTAAAGGGCATCTGCTACATATGCAGCAAATGTATGCTTAATATATAGCTACATAAGTAATGTTAAAAAAAAAATCACCTGGGAACATCTAAATTCAAACAATTTCCACATATTTATGGGTAATAAATTTCATTGTGATCTCAGTTTTTAAAATTTGGGATGTTTTACAACAAATATATCTCTCCCTTAGTTTGCAAAAAGACTTGAGGTACATTTCATGGATAATCCAAAGATTCTCCATTTTCTACCTGCATAGACCCGTAAGGGAAACTTGGGAAGTTTCACATATGTACTGCTTTGATGGCGATTAAATCTAAAATAGCCCTGAATGACTTGGTGGAAAGCTTAGTGGCATCTGGGAAGGTGCTGTTTGTCACATTGTAAAAGGTCTGAAAGGTATCACTCAGTGCAGGAAAACTACACGTGTTTGGCCTAGCTGAAGACATCTATTTTGCATGGGACAGCCACCTACTATAATAAATACCATTCCACTGAGTGAGGAACAGCATATAGATTCAACTGTCAAACTCAAATTGGCATCGCTTTAGTATTATACATCATTCTATGCATAATTATAATACATAATCATGTTAGTATTTGAATTATAATACATAATTACTTGCTAAACTTTTGAGAGTTTGAGTTTTAAAATAGCTGAAGTTAGCGAAAACATCATCATATTGTTGAATTTGTCAGGTTTGTGCTGATTGCCAGACCACTTCAGCTTTCTTCATGCCTTTGCATATATGAAGCACTAGTGTAGCCGTATTTGCTTAGCTTCTAATTTTGGTTTGCTTTTTGTGTTTTTTCTTTCTCTCTCTTGGTTGTGCCGTTCTTCTTCCCATGATACTGTGCTCGCTCTTTCCGTGCATCACCTGTGATACCCCCCTGCTCCGACCATTCAGCTGTTGGTGAAGGGGGTACATGAAACTCTGGTAGCTCAGAGAGTTGTTCCTGCTCTCATTACTCTCTCCAGTGACCCTGAAATGTAAGTTTCCTGACTGTCTTATATACTTAGCATCCCTCTTAAAACTTAGGAAGAAATAACCATCAGTTCTGTTTCTTACTCTAGCTGAACAAAAATTGAATTACTTTTAAACAAAGGTAATTTTTAAATCACTTATTTGTAAATAAAAAGGTGTACTGCAACCCCTAGAACTAAACTGGATTAAATTGCTGAATAAACTTGAAATAGAAAACTAAAATCAATGTCATTTAATTTAAATTTTTTTTTTTATATTTAGTCATATTCTCTTACATCAATTCTAGCAGAAAGCTGAATATTAATACATTCTGTAATGCTATCAGCTTTACTACTGCAAAATTAAATATCATCTGCATTACTGAAATGCAAAATAGTTTTGACTCTGATTTCTGATAGATAACCGTAGTACTTCATTTCCTGGACATTCTGATGCGATTATTTCTTTCAGGCTAAGGAGGGATGCTTTGCTAATCTCACTAACAGGTTGTTACTAATAAATGCTAGAGCATGAATAAAGTCTTAATGGTTTTAATGTCTTGTGTGGGTGACTAAACCAAGAAAAACCCCAAGAGTCTGCCTGCCCATCCTCAGTCACAGCTAACCCAGTTCTTCAAGTTTACCAAACCGTTTTTTATTGCATGTTGACTGGTTTACAGCTGACCCTTCGAGGCATGAATGAAGCCTTAGTTGACAAGCGGGTTGCTCCGGCCCTTGTTACCTTGTCCAGTGATCCTGAATTGTGAGTTTCAGATTGAGACCTTGAGTTAATCCTGTCTGTCTTTTTTCCTGGTCTGCTTTTTCGTTTTGTCATTGCTAGAAACTAATGTAACTTAAAGTACTAATTTTTTAATTTTGCTTTATTTTTAATTACTTTTATTCTTAATGTTTAATACATCTTAAAGACTCTCTTTTTCTGTTTTAGTTCAGTAAGGATTGCTACAATTCCTGCTTTTGGGACCATCATGGAAACTGTTACTCAGAGAGAGGTAAGACACCTGTTGTCAGGCTGTTGTTTTTATAGCATAAGAAGTGAGTGATTTTTGATAAATCCAGAAATCGAGTAATTTGTTAGTAAACTTGGAGGGGAATTAAAAAAAGCAGCCGCTTATAAATTATTTCTTCCTTTGTTATATCCTCTTCCAAAAAGTTTTCCAGTTTTGCAATGGTCTTAAAAACATTTCCTTCTAAATAACAAACCAAACATAAACAAAGAAAAACAGATATGTAGAGAGGGAGGCCTGTACTAGAAGATGGGAAATCCCATGCTCAAAATGTTTTTTTGTTTTTTTTTTTAAAACATTCTTCAGTACAGTTGAGAAATCAAAGTCCATTACATCCACATAAAATAGCTTTACTTTAAAGTGCTAACCAAAAAGCACTTTAAACAAAAAACAAAAATCGTGATGGGATTCAGTTACCTCCACATAAGTATATTGTACCATTTCAGATGCTTTAGGATATCCTGCTTGGTTTCCAACTACTTTAGAAGGGCACAGCTCTCTTGTAGTTCCTGTTATATCTGCTGGTTTAGCCTATGGTGTCCAAGATGGCATTAAAAGACATCGTAGTGACAGAACTGAAATAATCCTTGAGGATAATGTAGATACACAATTCCTCTTTCTTTTTTAAATGACAAAACTTTGGTAATAGATCAGAATGCTGAAAAAGACTCCCAGGATTCTGCTGTAAGCATTAGAAATACTGTATTTTGTTTTACATAACTGTATAATCAAATTTCTTCTTGAAGACCTTGCAAATTTTGTAGAGCTTGCATTCTTCCTGTAATTTCAACATACTCTAAAAGAATGTGTTTGAGGAAATGTGAGTAAGAAGTCAGTGATGACTCACAAGTACTTGGAAGATGGAAAAGTTACAATTTTGTAGCTTGGAATGCATACCTATAATCAGTTTGGGAAGAATACTGTTTTGTTACCACATAAAAATTGCTGTATCCATTGCACTAATTATAATAAGCCTTAGAGTACAGAGGTGATATCGCCTTCCAAAATGTATCAGAAAATGTTATTTTTACAACTTTGAATGCAAATTAAATACTGAGGTCATCTTACATATATTTGTCTCTTCAGTTTTTCTAGCCTTTTAGTTGAGAAATCTTTTTAATTCTGTTGATTTTATGATGCTTACTTATGCATCTGTCTTCTGCAGAAAAACTTTCAGTATACTAATTGATATATTAAAAAGTTAATTCAGTTCTAATTAAACGGGAAACCTCCAAAGATATTAATAGTAAGAGCAAAATTTCAATAGCAGGTAAAAAATGCGAGTATTAAAACCAAGGAAACCTCAGGAGGAAAGACTGTCTATATGGAAGCACTTGTCTATTGTTAAAGATAGATCAGATTAAAACACTGTTAACAGTCTTCAACACGTAGCGCTGCATCAAAAAGTTTGGAACATCCTGTCAGAAGAAACTGTAAATTAACAGAAGATCCAAGGTTTATCATCTGAAATAATGGAATATTCTACAAATACTCTGAACTGACCATAATGGTTTCTAGCATTTTCATTCTTTTGTGTACTTTGTATTTCTCTGGGAATATTTAAGCTTCTGGAAAGAGTAAAAATGCAGCTGGCATCTTTCCTGGAGGACCCTCAATATCAAGACCAACATTCTCTACATACAGAAATCATAAAAACATTTGGAAGAGTTGGACCTAATGCTGAGCCCCGATTTAGAGATGAATGTAAGTTGCATCAGTGGGAAGATGCAGTCTTCCTCTTTCTGTCCCAAAGCTAATAGTATACTGGTTATAGTGATTTATTCTTTTTAATTTACAAAAAAGTAGATGGAAACTCTTGTTTTCAGAGGTTGATATGTCCCAGTATTTAAGACTTTGCTAATATAATTTTCACTTTACCTAACATTGGTGTGTGTATATAAAACACCAGCACATGGTGATGAATGATTTCAGAGCTGCAAGAGACTGGTCACTTTCCTGCAGAGTATGGGTTTTTTAATCACTTGACATGTAAAATGCCTTCCTCTCCCCCTTCCCATATAGCTTCACCCCCTGCTGGCACATAAATTTCAAGTATTCCACACATCCTAAATGTAAGTGCATCCCAGATTAAGAAAACAGCTTTTTTCCATGGCCCTTGAAATGTAAAGCACATAGTCTAACAACCGACTTTGCTCTTCTATCTTAAAGATACTTGTAAACAAAACATGGGGAGCTGTAACTCCTCCTAAGTGCAGGCGTATAATTTAGCAGGCAAAACTCATTAAGACAGGCTTCCTCTATAGTCAGTGAAGATTTTTCATGGCATGCATATCTCTGACACAAGCTTATCAGCTGTATTTATAAAACAGAAGCATATTTCAGCATTAGAGTAATAATGTTGCAAAATATTTTCTGTAAACTGTTACTATTTCAAAGGTACTCTGAGGTACCTTTTTATTTTAGGTGGTGATACCACAGTTTTATTTCAAGTTTGATTTGATGAGTTAAATCCACAAGAGCAGTCCCATCAAAAGCTGTTATTTGCAGTTCTTATTTCACATTGATGTGTGATAAGCGGCAATTGCAGGCATTGAAGTTAGCAACTGTTTAATGCTAAGCAAGTCTATGGAAAGCAATTTCAAATACTTATTCCAGTATTTACTTTTGCAGTTGTTATTCCACACTTGCACAAGTTAGCCTTGGTCAACAACCAGCAGTCTGTGGATTCTAAGAGATTGGATATTGCTACACACCTGTTTGAAGCCTACAGTGCTCTTTCCTGTTGTTGTATCCTTTTTTTTTATGGGAAGTCTAGCTGTTAATTCTCTCCTGGGAGAAAAAGATTAATACCTCAGAAATAACTAAGTTTGTCTTTAAATGTGTGATGTAAAATATGATCTGCTCAGTCCAAAGAATAGGTTTTCACAGAAGGTGGAACTGATAGGTACTTTAAAAAAACCCCACAACACAAAACCAAAACCCTTGATCTTAACCAGAAGATTAAAAAAAAAAGGATGAAAAGATATGGCTGTATGAAATATATAAAGGTAAATATGTTTAAGACCTTTTTGCTTTTTTATTAGTCCTGAAGTGGCAAATGCTGTTCTGTTTTCTTGGGTTTTGCTGCTGCAGCTTGTCCCTGTGTTCAGTAGAATAAAACTGTGTAATTTCAGAACACAATCCTTATAATACCTTAACCTGGTTTTTAGTTATTTCAGAGGATTTAATGGTCAATCACTTTTTACCTGGACTTAAGTGTTTACGAACTGACATGGAACATCTCTCGCCAGAGCATGAGGTGAGCAGCTATGTTTACTAACTGAGTATGAGATGCAGGTGGCAGCAGAAGTTGATATGTAATGGCATTTAAAGCCAAAAGTTAAGGAGAGCTACTCCTAAGCAGTATAGCGTTGAGGTTTTTTTGATAAGGAGTAGGTCACATGATTTAAAAACAGTAAAATAATTTAAAATGTATTTCTTAGCTGAGTGCCTCTGGAGAGAAATACTCAACTGTCAGAAATGCAAGTAGAAACACAGATTGTTGCAGACTGAAGGGTTTTTACTATCTGCTTTTTCATCGAGACAAAGATACGTGAAAATCAATGGCCACAATATGTCCAAGGAAATGCAGAGGAAAATTGGTGGAGTGCAGGAGAGAAATGACAGGTAAGCTCAGGAAAGATGATGATGGAAGTATAGTCCTGAAATACATGGGATGGACCTCATATCTGGCGTACTGTGTCCAGTCATGGGCTCCTCAGTATAACAGAAGCATGGACATACCGGAGAGAGTCCAGCAAAGGGCCACAAAGGTGGTGAAAGGACTGGAGTGTGTCTCCTGTGAGGAGAGGCTGAGAGAGCTGGGACTTTTCAGCCTGGAGAGGAGCAGGCCTGGGGGGATCTCATCAAAGTGTATGAATACATAAAGACTTGAAGGGAGGGTGCAAAGAGGAGGGAGCCAGGCTCTTTTCAATGCCAGGCCCAGAGGCGATGGGCACACACTGAAACGCAGGAGATTACCTCTGAACATCAGGATACACTTTTTCACAGTGAGGGTGACTGTGTGCTGGTACAGATTGCCCAGAGAGGTTGCAGAGTCTCCATCCTTGGAGGTATTCGAAAGCCATCTGGACGTGGTCCTGGGCAACTGCTTGTAGGTGACTCTGCTTGAATAGGAAGGTTGGACCGGATGGCCTTCAGAGAACCCTTCCCACCTCAACCATGCTGCGATTCTGTGAATTGTAAAAAGCAGATCATAATGAGCAGACAGGACAACATGGGAACTAACAAGATCTCCCCTCGTAGAAGGCGATAACAGAAAGTAGCAAGAGAAGAGTTAGCAGGAGAAGCTGACTTAAGTAACTTGAAAATTTTGACCATATGTCTATGTACTTTTTTGTAAAGACTTGAAGAGGATGAACACTAAGAGAGATTGAGACACATAAATATTAAGTCAGTAGCTGAAAACAAGAGACATAATTTAGTTGCATGTTGGGAAAATCTTGACAGTATCACACTTCAAGTGATGGAGGAAAAGCTTTAATCAAAATGTGCAAAGGAATGCCTTTTTGGTTTTTGAAGGTTAATACTGCACTTCAGGAATTACTTTGACAAAAGTAATTACTTTTCGTTATGACTGCAAATGTGACATAATTAATAGGCCTATATTCTCTAGGACTTCTAAGTTCTTATACAAAGTCCCTTCTTCCAGTTATATTTTTTAGTCTAATCATTCTTTTATTTGATTTGTATTATTATATCATTTTATATTATTTACAATATGTGGAACTAGAGATTAATTAATTTGAGGAAATTTCAGGTAGGAATCTGACTTCAGAGGGCTGAGCCAGAAGGGACAGTAGTGACCTGAGCATCAAAGGCGACAGAATTGCACTACTTTACCCCAGGCAGCACTGGAGGAGGTCTGGCATTGATGATACTCCAAATTCAGAGAGAGATGGGAGATGTATTGTGTTTTGGGAAGTCTAAGAATACATCTGAAAGCTGAAGGCAAAAGCTGGATTTAGTGTAGTTTTCTTTGTTCTGTCCTATTCCCCAATGGGATAACTGATACAAATACTAATACTTCATTTTTGTTTAGTAGTTAGTGCAACTTATACAATTTAAGGGCATAGTCAGTTCAAAAGATGCCTTGAAGTAGAATAAAAGAGCTTATTTGATTGAGTTTGAGTCTTGTAGCCAGAGCAGGTACTGAACGCTTAAAAATAAAGACAGCTCTCAATCCTCCTTTACCACATTCTAACTCACTGTGATTGATTGGCTTCAGACATGATGTGAAGTGCTTTATTTTTTACCCGGAGGGAAACATAAACTTAAAAATATTTGTTCCTGCTCCAGTGGGTTAGAAAACTCACTACAGCTTTTACTGTAGAAATGAAAATCTGGTGCTTAATCAGCTCCTTGCTACAACAGAGTATTTGTAGGCACCATGATAGAGACCTCTGACACCCAGTTAGTTCTAGTGTCTGTCTTTCAAGCCTTCCATCTTAAAATTATGTTTTCTGAAGTAAATGTGATTTACTGTTTCAAATATCTAGACATTTGCATAAACAGAATTAATCTTTTTCTAATTATTTTGGTAACTGCAATGTTATTCATGATTCAAATGGCATATCAGTTACAAAAATGTATTTTCTTATTCACAGAGCTCTTGTGGCTCTAAACATCAGTACAGAGTTTATCCTCATCTTAGAAATGTAACATTTGCAGAATTGGCATGTGATCCTATCAGGCAGCGTTCACCACTTATCCCTCATGTTTGCTTTCCTTTCATTGATATAAACAAAAGTGCAAGTTGAAAATTTAAGCCAGGCCTTCTCATCTTTAAAATAAACATTTCACCTTGTACAGACATTTCAGGTATTTTGTCAGCATCACTAATTCCATATTAAGTTCCTTCTTCCCCCTTCCCTACTCTCTATTCTCTGGCACTTCTCTACCTTCTGTTTCTTTTCAACACAATTGGATTTTGAGTTGCATGGTAGTGAGACACAATCAGTACTGGATAAAAATATTTAGTCCATTTGCAGTATTGTTTATAATGCTTAATTACACCTTAGGTCTCTTAAATGTCCCTAAATATAAAGTTACATCTCTCAAATATCTCTCTTAAAGGACATCTAAATAATATCATAGTCAGTCCTATGACCAAACAAAGAGAACAAAAGGGAATAGGTGTGAGCAGTATATGCAAGTATCATTAATGTAAAATTCCCATGTGATACTATATACATTTCCTTTGTTTCACCCTGAACTTCAAGACAAATTAATTTGGGGAAGAAGGAAGAATTGCTCCACTTCATACAAGAATTATGCAGCTTTCCCAGAAGGAGCTGTGCAATGGATGGGGTCTCAATCACAGTATTCAAATGATTCTGGGTCCTTGCTGAATTATTCTCACTCTTGATCAAGACCTCATGTTGTTGATGTTTAGAAATCTACATCCCTGTATATCTGAATCTGAATCTACCTGTGCATTGGAGCACTTCTAGAAATGCTAAGTAACAAAAATTATGGCCGCTGTGCTTAAAAATTTCAGTTTTCTTTTGATGCATAAAGAAAAGCTTGCTTCTTCAGTGAAATTCTGAATGCATTTCTCTTGTGCTTCTGTAGTCTTGATTTTAAGTACTTGCATTATATTTTATGCAAATGAAGGGCAACAAATTTAGCAGTGAGAGTTGCAGTCCTGTTGGACTGGTATGTAGGTTCGAATGCTGCTTTCTGAAACATTCAAGGGTATATAACACCTGCTAGCCAAACAGTTTTAAACGTTGAAGTAATATTTTTGGAGAAATAGAGTGAACAGTGGCACGGGTACTCAGACTGGCCCACATCTTACAGGGCAGTAAATGGTTTCAAAGGATATTTTGTGCTGTGGCTGTCTAATAGAGCTTTGGCAGACACCACCTTTTTCACTTATATAAATACATTTAAAAATAGTTATCACTTGGTAGTAACCACTAGCAACTGATAGGTATTTTAGAGATCATAATTATGTTTTTTCATTTATTTTATGTATTTAGGTTTTGGTAAGACACTACTGATTTTAGTTGCTTGTAGCTTTGAGATTTTAAGTTTAGTGTCTCAAAGTGCTTAGCTTTATCCTAAGATGTGAACAGAGAAAGTTTCCATTTATGCAGTGGGGTACATGTATATATGTGTTTATAGTTTCACACTCTGCTTTGCAACTGTTTTGCCTAAGTGTTTCAAATGCTTTTGTCTTAACATGTTAAGGCAGTACTGTTGTGGGCAGGGCAGGGAGTTATATACCTGTCCAATTACTTGTATGGTTTCCTTTAAAGCCTGCTATTGGGAAAGATTCCTTCATTCTTGGTACGCTGGAGAAATGTAAAATGTCAGTGTGGGGTTGTTTAGTCTTAAATATTCTGCAGAAACCTTTAATGCTGCAATTGCTTAAGTAAAGAAAAAAAGCCTTGAGTCATAGAAATCCTGGAAGACACAAGCGAAATGATAACAAGTTTGCTTTAGCACTTCCTTTCCCTTAAGATGTCCCAGGATGGCATCACACTCTTTTTCTTTTCTTTCCTTGCTTTTTCTTTCATGCATAACGTTGGTAAAGATAACCAATTTTAAAAGGCACTTGAAAACTCTCTAAAGAAAAATAGAGGGAAGAGGAATGTGTGTCTAAGTTAATTGCTAACAAATAAAAGTATTGTTGGAAAAAAGGAAGATAAGGAGGTGTGTCACAGAAGTGAGTTTGCTTTTGCTCTATTTTAAAAAGCCAGGGAAGCAGGAGGGAGTCTTGAACTCTTGTAACTATTTAAAAAACATTTTCTTCCTTAAAGTGTTTTGAACGGTTTTGTTGTTTCTAGCCACAAGGCATTACCACATAGCTGGAGTTTAGATGCACTTGAAAAACAACAGAGAAACTTTTAAAACAATTATGCTAATGTCAGAATTAGTAGTAGATTTCATAGGAAGTGTTTATGCAAAAGAAAAAATGTCATGTATATCTCTTCCTTATCTGTTTTAGGTTATTTTAAGCTCCATGATAAAAGAGTGCGAACAGAAAGTGGAGAACAAGACCGTCCAAGAACCGCAGGGGTAAGACTTCCACTTCCCTTTTTTCTGTGCCTCCAGACTAATATTCCACAGAGTGTATTCCATAATGGTGCCCGAGGTTTGTGACCAGAAATAGCACATTGACATATTCTGTATTTGAAACCAGGTTTTAGGAACTTTAATTCAGTTCGTGATTGTTTCTGTCTCCACTGTAAAACACAGGACAACACATATTTATTTGTATCGTAGCAATGACATTCTTGTTTTCCAGTGGTGCTTTGTTCTTAAATTTTTATCCATTTAAAGCATTAATCGAATTTCTGTCCTGAATCTGAGAAAGCCAGGAGTGCTTGGCCTAAGTGCTTAGAGCAGCGGATATGGCATGCACCTTGCAACCCTCTTTCATGGGGGTGGCCTGCAGGCTGAAGGAATTGTTCTGGTCGTGGTAATTGTAATGGTAACACTCATAATCATTCTGCTCCGGGCTGCTGTCTTTGCCTGCATATGACTAGTGCACATGAGAACAGTTTCTCCACTGTATAAACTAACCTACCTGTGTGAATACGCTGTTTAGTAAATAAGTTGGCATTGGGAAAATGCCACGTACGTTGCACTTCAATAAAACACCCATTCTACAAATGCTCAGTAAAGCCAGCTCTCCATGAAGCATCAGGCACATGGTGTATATGCATCAATCCGCCTCATGTGGTATAGAGGTGGTATCATCTGTCTCCTGATAACAAAAGAAGGTAACAGAAGGTAACAAATTTAGAAAGCTAAGCATCATTATGATGTAGTGTATGTGTTCTTATGCCTGCTTGTTGCCTTGGAATGGCATAGCAGCAGGTAATTTCTCATGGATTATTGTATAACTTAATAAATCCTTAGCAGCGTTGCCAGGAAGAATTTGAGAAGAAACAGTAGTGTTTGAAAAAGAAGAATCTGTCCTCAGGCCTGATACCATACTATGGGAATCAAGACAATTACTGAAACTTGGTTTTGTCATGCTTCCGTATCTGTAACGAATTGATAGAATTTACTTCTTGAAAGAGCTCAGGTAAAATCCTGGAAGCAACTGGTAGTTTGAGAACAACTGAAATAGGAAAGGTGTGCAAGAATTGAACAGAAGAGACATGGTACAGGAAAAGAGTCAGTCTCTCATGCACCAAATAAAATATCTCAGGCTTTACTCGTGGTAATTAGCCTGTGTACTGGTGTAGTTGATAATGAATGGAGTGTAGTAAGAACTGAATCCATTTCAGACTTGAGCATCAGGTCAACTCTTAAAGGTGTACTAAAAATGAACTTTAGACTTTGGAAGTGAAATAATTTTAAGACAAAAACCATCCAAATTCTACAACAAATCACAGTCCATAGTGTATCTGTTCTAATAAAGTAGTTGGTTCTGTCTAGACATATAGAACTCCTGTCCAAGGGAGAAGGAATACAAAAATTTAAGATCTGAAGAATGCACTGTTTGTCACCTTCTTTCCTCTTTCCTGTTCCTGTGGCGATATTATGAAGCACGGACCGTACTGACCAAATGTACTTCAGTCAAGTGGCTATTTTCACAATGAAATAGGTATTTCTTTGACATACTAGTTATTCACAGAATAAGAACAGGTTTATTTGACTTAATCACTCCACAGGCATATTTCTTGCTTGCAACATAAATAGCCAGTCAGTCAAGAACCAAAAAACGCAGCCATTCATGCTGTTGGTGTTTTCCCCAGGGCTTCAATACGTCACTTTCTCAAGCTTTGTACTTTAGACCTTACCCGTTCTGCCTTCTCTTAAATAGAGCTTTCTGGCATGCATACCTGTGTGTGTCCCAAACAGCCATATTCTGAATGCCCATCCTCTTCCTGTATCCTTCAAATTCTTCAGCAGCTGTGTATTTGCTTTTTATTTTTGAAGAATGGTCAACGCTTAGCTTGGCTTCAGCTATGTTAAAGGTTAGCATTTAAGCCAGCTGTTTCCTCCGAAAACAACACACCAATGATTCTTGGCAAGATAGAAACTTGCTAGTTGCCCCATTAGACCCATCCTACTTTTTGCAAGTAAGCATTAGTTTTATCAAGGTCTCCCCTTGGTACTATGTACCTTGCATAGTAGGTACCCAATAGGTATAGAATCATAGAATGGTTTGGGTTGGAAGGGACCTCAAAGATCATCTAGTTCCAACCCCCCTGCCATGGGCAGGGACACCCTCCACCAGTTGTCCAAAGCCCCATCCAACCTGCGCCGGGGAGGGGGCAGCCACAGCCTCTCTGAGCAACCTGTTCCAGTGCTTCACCACCCCCATAGTGAAGAATTTTTTTCCTTATATCTAATCTAAATCTACCCTCTTTCAGTTTGAAGACATGACCCCTCATCCTATCACTCCATGCCCTTGTAACCAGTCCCTCTCCAGCTTTCCTGTAGGCCACTTTAGGTACTGGAAGGCTGCTGTAAGGTCACCCCAGAGCCTTCTCTTCTCCAGGCTGAACAACCCCAACTTTCTCAGCCTGTCTTCATAGGAGAGGTGCTCCAGCTCTCTGATCATCTTTGTTGCCCTCCTCTGGACTCACTCCAACAGCTCCGTGTCCTCCTTATGCTTGGGGCCCCGGACCTGGACCCCAGGTATGGTCTCCCAAGAGTGGAGTAGAGGGGGAGAATCACCTCCCTCGACCTGCTGCTCACACTTCTTTTGGTGCAGCCCGGGACACGGTTGGCTTTCTGGGCTGCAGGCATGCACTGTGAAGTAAATTTATTACTACTTGAACAACTTCTTGACAGCCTTTTAGGAGAGGTCATTAGAAAATACGAAATTGATTCCTTCTCAGGCAAGCATTCTGAGAGAAATTTATTTCTCTCCCAGAATGTGGCAAATGTACGTGATATCAAACTGATATCTCTTTAATGAACACTGTTAACCTTAACCTGAAGGTTTTTAAATTATCTTACCTGTATTAACTGAACTGTGAAACCCAAGGTTATGAAACAGAATTCCTTGACTGAGCTCTCCCTAAGTGGTTCTCTTCAGTTGGAGAAGATTTTTAATTTTATTTTTTTTAATGTGTGCTGTCACCTCTCTCGAATGTTTTAACCTATTTAGTTCATCAAAGCTATTCTCTGTGTGGCTAGAGTTTGAGTGATCAACTTTTACTTGCAAGAGGTCTGTATTACTTGAAATCCTTCTTATGAAAATATTCTGAAATCACAGTTAGTACTATTAAACCATTGCAGAAACAGGTAAATGCAAACATGATACAACGTCCACTGTATTTTCTTTTAGAATGCAACTGCTGAAAACTGTAAGGTTTGAAAAGGTTAAGTCTTGGCAATGCGTTGCTTCATTCTTTAATTAGCCTTCCCCTTTCTTACTCAAAATCAGGCTATGGTTGCAATCTTTTACTGTACAAAATTAACGTGAAATATTTTACCACTGAAGAAATGACCTTTTCATATACACGAAAGTCTCCTTTTTCTTGCTAAGCCCATGCCAATTTCAGTTCCTAATTTCAGTGTTAAATATATATTTGACGAAGGATTTAAATGCTACTAGGAGATAAATTACTGATTTTTGTTAACAACATGACAGTACATGCACAAAACCAAAACTGGATGCAAACGCAATCATAAGCTGCAGTTGGTTTTCTTGTCTTTGCCCCTTACTGTTAGAAAAGGTTGGTCAAATAGTATGAGGTCACAGAAATAGTTTTTTAAAGACGATTAAGCTTCGTCTTTTTAAATATTGGACAGCCATTTTTGATAAACATGTTTTTTTTTTTAGCAATTAACAAGGTATTTCAATCATAGGTAATAACTTATGTTACAAACTGATTTTTATAAAATGTCCAGCATGATTTTTTTTTTCTACAGCTTCCCCATAAAACAGGCAGAACTCTATGTAGCATGCAATTCATCTGTTTCATCTATTCTATTTTCATCTATTTTCATCTATTTTTAATTCATCAATTTTTAATTTTTAACATCAGATGGCTGATATCCCCCAAAACTGTTTTGAAAGTCAATCAAACATTTCCTGGTTTTCCTCAAGCTTATTCTGCATCATTAGACTAATGACAGCAAAGCTTGCTTAAAACTGCAAGTTGGTCACCAGTTGCTAGACTTTCTTTTCTGAAGTGAGCAATTTATTTTCTTAATGTTGCTAATGTTTGGCATGTACTATAGTTCCCAAATCATTTTCCATAGTTACACACAACTCTGGGATACATTACAGGCTGGAATAGCTTCTTGTCATTAGCCAGCTGATAGGGTGTATAAACTATTATTTACATAATTTATATGCCCTCGCTCTATCATGAAATCAAGGGAAATTGTACAAGAAATCCATCTTACAGTAGTGATAACTTACCTGCTAAGTTTTATCAACTGGAAATATGCAATTCCTTAGTTGACTGTAGATGTTTAATCAAGCCAAAGATGTCTGGCTGTGATTTCACCTAAAATTTATAAAATCACTTCAGAATCAGCTATATATGTTCATCACTGGCTGCTAAGTAGACTAAAAAGATTATTATTTTTAAAATGTCAATTTTAATCAGGTGTTGTCTAAAAAGAGATATAACCTGAGAACAATTTTCAACATTTTAAGCTTTACTAGCAATTCAGACATCATACTTTCAATACAGTGATACTTAAGCACCAAATATTAGATAACGAGGAACTTTACAGAGCTTTCAGAAAACACCAGCTAGTAGTAAGATTTAAAATGAGATGGTTGACTTGAAAAACCTGTTCCATTAATAGAAGAGGGACTGAAAAAAATACCTAAGGGTACGCTTTGTGATTCTCTTTGGTATGCTGTGTGAGGTGTTCCTAAGGCCTCTTCAAGGACTGAGGTCCATTAGGCACTGTGGAAATGCGGAAGACACGGAGTCACTTCAGCTTACAAAGTACAAGGGATGGGGGATACCTTTTCAGGGGATATAGTTCTGATACAATTAAGCTATCTGTAAACCCACAGTACAGTGTTAGTGAGAAGCTTCTCTTTTGGTTTTTTTTCAAGTTTTCTGTTTAAAAAGAACCAGAATTCATTACGACTAAGCACCTTTCTTTGTGATATGAAATGGGAGAAAAATACTGAATGCATCCCTGCTACCTTTGAAGAAATAATTTAGATTCTGTTGAAGCAATTTGGAGTTAACTTCACCTTGACCTGCCTTGATGCAGAAGTGTCTAACAGAACATTTTATAGCCTTGCAGACCAAAAAGTCAGTTCCTGGAAGCTGACCTGTGCCAGTAAGACAGATCTTGTGATCTTAGGTGCAATTTTGAAATGCAGAGTCCATGCTGAGCTCACAAGGGAGAATTTCACTGTTTTGTAAAATTGGTCCTGTCTAATGTTGAAAAATGTTTGCCATTTTAACTACAAGTATAGGAAATATGGAATATTTTTTAATATGCCTGCTATCATACATTTGCCTTGTTGCACTCTGTCTTGAGACAGATTATTCCTACTATGCTAAACAGTTACATATATCTGAAGTTGAGCTCACTGGTATGTTGTAAATTAAAAAAAAAAAAAAATCAGTTAAATTTGCAGCATTGGGATAATTTCTTAAGAAGTTGTTCGAAGTTGTAGGATCTTGTAGGTTCAGCGTTGATTAGGTTGTCTCTTCTAGTCCAGTCTGTATGAAGTAGGAACGCTCAAGTAAAGGTAGTAGGAGTCACATTCACAACAACCAGGAAGAGAAATCTCTTTATCCAGTGAGGGGTAGACCTCGTAGGACTCAGTGCCCCAGAGTGGGGTTTACCAAGAAATTTACAAGGGGATCAAGGGAAAGCTGAACAAGTAGTATACAATAAAGATTCACTGGGAGTGACTGGATTAACAGTCCACACCTATTTTAAACTCTACTCAGGTGGAAATATTTGGAAAATAGAGTTGGAAATTAAGAAGAGAGGTCACCATTTTTTTACATACCTTGTTTTTACTCTTCCCAATATGTCTGCTAGTGGTCACTGTTGGAGGCAGGATACTGGGGCTAGATAGATCCTTGGTCTGAACCAGTACTGCTTTTCTTATATTAAATAAACAAGGATTGACATTTCCAGTGAGAAGGAAAAGCTGATCTTTCACAGATGTATTTGTCACTAGAGCAATTGCCAAGTAGCTAACAAATGCCAATGTGATGACTTCTAAAGGTAGTAAAAAACAGTGTGCATGAAAATAGTTTACAACTTTTCATGAGGACTGTGAGGGAATACTAATTCATTTAACAGTGTATATTTGAGCTGGATGGTGATGGTTTTTCAATTCTTCTTGCTGGACTGGTCTTCTGTGATCTTGAAACCTCTAAAAAGCAAAGACAATTCAGTTTATTAAACAACAGCAGAGTGTTCTTTTTTCTTTGTAGTCTTATGTCACTAAATCTTTTACTTGCCTAGCTCAATGTCGATTGCAGCGAGCCTTGTGAGTGAAGATACAAAGACCAAGTTTTTGAATAAAATGGGCCAGCTGACTACATCAGGTGCGATGTTGGCTAATGTGTTTCAGAGGAAGAAGTAAGATGGGAAAAGGAACTCCCAGCTAACACTAAGATGGACCTCACAGAGACTGGTTCCTGTACTTGAAGTACTTGCCTTTTAATTTCTTCTGTCTTATGTTCTTGTAGTATAATTTTATTCTAACCTCCAAAGATATTTGCACTGCTTTTGAATATCGCTGTGTATCTGTTAATTTTGGGTTAACTGTGGTTGATATAAAACTGAAATCATAGTCTGTACCAAGTCCCTGTTCTGTGTTCTTGTCTTTCCAGCATAATTTTTTTTATATAGTGGAAGGTTTTTTTTTTTTTATTTTTCTGACAGGATATCAGCAAATATCTGTATTATACATGGAGCTATTATGACGGTACTTAAAATAATGTAAATTTGAAGTCATTGTCATGAAGTAATAAAAGTGGAGATTACTTATGTATTTAAATTATGAAAGAGTAATGCAGATTTTTTTATTATGTTTCTAAAAAGAAGAGGAAGAGCCACCAGCATTTGTCTGTGCTTCTAGGGGTGTTTTTGTAAGTATTGTGCATCTTGAATCCAGAGGAATTGCAGTATCTAATGTATGAGACTGCTTGCACTGCATCAGTCTGCAGGGAATGCTCATGTTTCAGATGTTTTATGCTGACATTGTAAATGCTGTACAAAGTCCTTCAGATGAAATTCTCACATCTGTTGTGGGGTTTTTTTGAGGGATGTTTTCTTTTGTTGGGGTTTTTGTTTTATTTTAAAGCACTTTAACAACCAGTCTACGCATCCAGAGGCACATCCACTAAGTAAATGATAAATTAATAACTGTTAATAAATGTATAATCTACTTCACAGGGGTCCCAGTACAGTTCTGCAGGCAGAGAAAACTTATGCAGGAGAAAGTGTGCTTTCATCTTGCACTCAGTGTGCAGTTCTGTGTATTGTGAAAGCTAAAATTAAGATATTTTGTTGTTTGGATTGAATCTCAGTCCAAATTTAATTTCAGAGTCTTTGATATTATGTTAAGAGAGTTTGACATGCAGTTTCTTTTAAAATGTTAAGTAGGCTGCATACATACTTTATAAAAATTACTTTATAAGGAGTATCTTCAGCAACTACCAAATATTTGTGTTAGCAAGGAAGCATTAACAACTAAATTCTTTTATGCAGCACTTTTTTTTTTTTTCCTTTTTATGTCAATGTAAGCTTCCAAAAGTAAACTCAAGTGCATGCATGAACTGGCATGAGGTATCAGAATATAAAAGCTCAGGCATTCTCTGACACGGTACCATTCAGTTGACGTCTTTGAGGACAGGGGAGGCAAAAGGAGTGAGGGAAGAAAGCGTTCATTTCTGAAACAGAATATGGATGGAGTAGCACTTCAGGTATTGCCCTTAGATGGAAAGAACAGAGATAATTTGAGGTATCTGACTGCTCCGTGTCCGTGGGCTCCGCACACAGCGTTGCCTGCCATATTTGTGTTGTGACAGGGCCTGCTGCACACTTGCACACTGTCGGTCCCTTTACACTGCCCTGAAACATTCTTCTTGAGGTTACAGACCGCTCCATGCCTTCGTGTTGCTTGTTACCATGAAAGTATACTTTTAGCAGACTGACTGTGAAATGGAGACATTCCTGAGGAATGGGAAGTGGTGACGTTCCTCTCTATTGTTCTGTTGTCAATAAAAAGTTTTGTATACCTGCCTTGTCTTGTTACTTCTAGTCTTCTCCAAAAAAGATTATCGTATCAAACCATCTGTCACAGGAGACAGGTCTAATGTGCAGAAATTCTTTAGCCTTAACTGTTGGGTTTTGGGGTTTTGGTTTTTTTGTTTGTTTGTTTTTACATAGCATATGGCAGACTGAACTTGCTAAATTTCCCATCTCAATGAGCCTGTTTCACTCTGGCTTCTAGACATGTGGTTTTATTGCCATTTTCATGCAGGGTCTCCTCCTCTCCTGTGCCGCACTTCTTTTTAATTTTTTTTTTTCCCCTATGTCTGTTCCAGTAGTTACAGTGCCAGAGATAGCTCTTGTAGTCATGAGACCAAAATGACTTCTTTATGGTTACACTACTTTCCGAAGCGGGGCAGCTGCCTGCAGGCCGCCTGTGAGAGCAGCTCCTACCCCACGCTGAACTTCAGCCAGCGTTTGGAAACCTGCTAATGGGCAGAAGCCAAAAAACTGTGACAGCGGTTTTTAACTATGGATGATTGTGGGATGAGACTCCAGTTTGTTAGTACAAATGTAGCATCTTTATCCAGCTAGATCCAGTCTCTCCAGCTGCTTGCAGAGTTTAGCTTTTGCTAGTCAGCATTTTACTTATATTGGTTGATCCAAGCGGGAGTTTGAGTGAGAATTCCAGGAATACTGACTCCCCTGTCACGGTAACTACTGAGGTGGAAAAAAAAATAAATCTCTGTAGGCAACAAACCTTCTGCAAGGTGTCTTCAGGAGTTTTGTCTCCTAAATTTCAGGTGTCTGTTGGTATCTGTTGGTTGTAGGAGGTTTTTAAAATGTTTATTAATTTACCAAATGTTGACAATTTTTCAAGAAGATGGCAAGAAGTTGTTCTATGTATTAGGTCTGTTTCTGGTTTTGTTTTTCCTTTCATCTTCCTCCTAGCTATGGTACTGTAGCATTCAGGAGTGGGAAAGAAAAGCGAGAAATCTTTAAAGAAAAGCATATTTTAAATTAACTTTTTTCCTCCTGTTGCTGCACAAAGCAAGTTAAGTAAACCTTTTGGGACAAAATGCTTCATTAAAAGATGACAGTTGGGTATCGAGCGTGGAAAGCAATTAATCCCCAAAGAGTTATCTTCAACTGCTTATGATTTTCCAAATATAAGGATTCTGTAAAATAATAAATAAGCAGAATGTTGGCTTTGTTAGCTCTGCCTGAACTTCTACAACTTGTTGGCTTTAAATATGGGATATGTTGAAGGTCTCATGCTGGCCCTAGTGTAATTTCAGAATCTTAATGTCTTTTATTTATCCTTCATCCTTTAAAGGACTGACTCTGGTGCTTTTAAGCCGAGATGATCAGTGGGCTGAAGGTACATGGCCGCCTGAATGAGTGTTCATGATCTAAATGTATTTTCTGTAGATTAAATGTAAGGCTGATTGGTACTATGCATATATTTTGTTCTGAACGAGTTTGTTTTCTGAACCTATAAATGAGGCAAATTCCTCTTTTCCTATCTTCTAATCAAGGCGAATAAAGGGAGTTCTTTAAGAAAAGCTGCACATTCTTCTGTCAGTCTCTTCCACTCCCCTTCCACATACACAAAAAAAAAGAAAAAAATAAAAATGGTGCTATTACTGTATGTAAAAGTATATTCTAGTCAGGAGAACTAAAAGCAGTTTTTGAATGGATTAGTGGCTAGAGAAAATGAGGAAGCTGATGTTTGCAGATTAAAATGTTAAGCTTGAAAGATAAAAAGTTATCCATTAAAAAGATCTGTTGTGAAGAAAAAGGAGGAGTTTTTGTAATACATTGTGGGAATTCATTGCTACATATGGATAATAAGATGATTCAAAATGGTGCAGAAAAAGCAGAAGTGCAGAATGTTTCTGTACTCCGTGTTGGGACAGCATTAATGGCATTTTTCTGTTCCAGGAGTAAGTGGCTCTAAGTTTTAGTGTAGTTTCTAAAGGTGAGTATGGTGCATTCAAAATGTTTTAAGTAATTTCCCATGTGAAACTTACTGATGTTGATACTGAAGTAAACCACAGCGTTACCAGCAAAGCTTCCTGGGGTAGAAAATCATTAATGTCCTGAAACAGCTGATCGGCACGGCATCAATCCAAGGTAGAGTCACAGAATTTCTTGCATCAGATGTAACCGCTGATGAATTACAGGATTGCAGTATGGAGGCAGGCAGCGGGACTTCAAGGGGACTGCTGTGGTGGTTTGCTGAGTCTGTTTGGCTAATGTTTCTAGTGAACACATTTGGATACGTAGCTGATTTGTTTTAGACTAAAAAATCGGTCAGCAGAGGCACAGAGGAGTGCTGCTGTTGAATAAGTAGGCTAAGCGAGTCCTGGATTTTAGTACTGTATGCTGATATGTCACGTGTTAAGTAATCTCAGTGAGTAACCATGAATGAGTAATCATTTTCCAGAGAAGCTGTTTCTAAAGTGTTCTGCCTCTAGATTTAATGCTGGTCAGGTTTCCTTCTTATAGGTAAACCGTAAGAAAAAATTATTCAGCTTTTGTATAGCTTGTAAAAGGCTCGTTGGTTGCAAACAGCCTCTATCTTTGGAGGCATCTGCGCTACAGGCTGAGCTTGAACTTCCCTCGTACTTCCAATGGAGTGAAAGGATTCGTTACGCTGAAGATTTCTAGTTCCTAGAAACTTGGAGCATGAGCAGTTCTACTGTAGAAGCCAGTAACTCGAAAAGGTGACTTGCAAACCAGCATAAGGACCAACGCCACGACAGCAGCCTGTCAGGTCCCTTTCCCAGCACTGGTATTGCGTGTGCCCCCTCCCCATGTCTCAAAATTACTTTGATCGTGGTCTTGTGCTGCTGCTCTTTGCCCTGCACTTTAATGGAGATTTGTCGTCTTCCTCAAAACCTGAGAAACTGCTTCAGCTTCAGTTGCAGCTGAGGTGGAGATGGTACAACGGAGTCCTCCTGAAGTTACAGCAGCTGCGGCATGTGCCTTGTAATATCCAGCGTGTCATTCTGCCCGGCCTGTTGCACCTTCCCTTTCAACGTGCTGCAAGGCGATCGGCAACTGGGAAGGGGGAGGAAGCAGCTGTAGCATTTAATAGGCAATAAGTGCCGTTTAGGTCTGATCCTTTGCTGCGGGTGAATGCGCTCCATGGACGCAAGCTTGAGTCATTTCAATATTCAGGTGAGTCTTCAAAGAAGTTCGAGATGGTTAATAGTGCTGTTAGATACAAGGACAGGGCGACTGCAGAACTGGCAGTGGGGTGTTGCACGCTGTCTCAAAGCACCTGTGATCTCAGCCCTCTTGCTGCGGCCTTGGTGGGCGTTTGCCGTGCTTAAAGACCCCTCTCCAGGCCGGACAGAGCAAACTCCCCAGTTTGTGCCAGTGTTGCTCTTCTCCTAAGGATGAATATATGACTTTCATCAGGTTGGTGTCTGATAAGCGTGATCAAATATTCAAAGTTAAAAATTCACCATGACTCTCTCTTTCTTTCCAGAAGTACGTAGGCATTATTATTGCCACGGGGGTTGGTGATAACCTATCAGTTCAGTGCGTGTGTGCACGTACTTCAAATATTTGACACATCAGCAGTGGCTGGTTGTGAACTTTTTTCTTCTAATGCTGCAGGCCAGGTTTTCAACAGGCATTCAGCACCGGTACGTTTTTGTGGGATGTAGAAAGTGTGTTGTCTAAGCCATGCCAGTGGAACTAATGAGCTTCGTTGTATTTGCTGTGTCACGAAAAAGTATTGGTGTGCTTGAAAATCTCAAGGACATTGGGCAGTAGTCTGTTATGGAAACCTGCATTTCACAGGAGGAAAACACTTTCAAGCTGATGGCATGGTTTTGTATATGACTTTTTTTTTAGGTAAATAATAAATATTTTTTTTAATGGATTAATAGCTAGAGACCTCAACTGAAATTAGAGCCCCCTGTGATAAAAGCATGCAGATATTTTTCTACCTTTTTTGTCTTAAACTCAGTGTAGAAAGCTCCACGTGTTGGATGGTCCGGGAGGGCCCTCTCCTTGTGGTGGGTGATGAGGCAGCCTTTCTCCCTGGCCCCGTGACAGACTCTGTGCCTGGGTTGCTGATACTCCATAAGCAGCACTGCAACCCACCTGCCCCCGCCCAGGCGTCCTCCAATTTAGAGGGCTCTTTCTGAGAGCTCTATCCTTGCATGTGGTACTGGGTTTCTCGCTCACCTGCTAAGAGACAGGTGCTCATATTTACAAAGCCTGTATTTAGTTCAGAGTCCAAAACCCCAACCAGCCTTTACAATGTCTAGTGGAAGAAAAATGTTGATCTTCATCCAACAAAACTCTTCATCTCATCCCCCATCTCTCGACAGGATGTGAGAGGCAGGGGGATGGAAGCACCTTCACAGCCCTTCTGTGTGGCGTGAAAAGGCATCCTGGGGTGCGACCCTGTGCCTTTCAGTTTTGCTTCTCTGCACAGGTTTCTTTCACGTCGTTGCGAAGACCCAGGTTTCACACGCAGCCTCCTAGTTCTCCCTGCTGGGGAAACAGAACATCACGAGGGGCTGGGGCCCTCATGGAGGTGAGGGGCAGGGTTGGTCAGCAGCATGGATGAAGCGAAGGAGTAGCGAGGGACGTGAACGTGAGCTTACAGGTGCTGTTCAGGTGCCCAGTTGACCGGTGTATCCACCAAACTATTCCTTACCTTTGCTTTTCAGGTTGAAACTTTAGGAAAGAAGGGAGTCAAGAGTCAGGGATTTGCTGGGGTGTCATTTATCCAAGCTCCTGGAAAAGAGACATTCTTACACTGATGCCAAAGCGCTTTCATTTTCAGACAGTTACAAAACCTGCAATATTATACTGAATGCTGTAGTTCTTTTAAAATATTATTTAGTATGTACTTTCCACTTTTCTCTCTTCAGAGAGGAGGTAAGATGAGATCCGTGCTGACCGCAGAGCTGCTAAGCGGTCAGCCATGCTCACTGTTTGCTTCCCACAGCAGGCTTCACCAGGGGAGGGATCCTGGTATTATCCAGGGGAGTACTTTGATTTTGTCGTAATGCTACGGCTGCACATGGTTTTCCAGCTCTCCTCTCTAGACAGAGCATCCCGAAGGCCGGTCCAGTTTAGGCTTGCATGCCACAGCGGTGAGCAGAAACAGGAGACGCCCAAATGCCACCGTAAGTGTGAAGCTTTCAGATTTCAAGCATTTTAGTTTTATTCAAAATAGGTGTTCTATAATAGAAAAAAAAAATCTTTCCTGTAAAAGAAAGAGCCGACAAGCCAGTTTTGGTGTAAATTTTTAGTTTTTACCTGTGCTCCATAGAATGATATATGCCATAAATGTAAGAGCATTGACAGCGCTTTCTCCTATACATTCCCTAGTTGATATTTTCGAGCATTCATATTTCAGCTTCTAACGATCTACTGCAATACATAATTAAGACTATAAAGCACCCAGCAGTGGCTTCTGCGGGTTTTGGCTCAGAAACATGAAATTTAACTTGGAGGAAAATGTCTGAGCCTTCAAAAAGAGGCTGTTTTCACATAGTGGTAGAAAATGAGAGAAATTTCAGGCTGAACAAGAAATACTTCAGGGAGGAAAGGGGTGAGAATGCAAAAGTAACAGCTAATGTGCAATACTGAACTGTCTGGAGCTCCTCTGACCTGAACAGGGCTTGGCTTTACTCAAAGCCTTCAAAGCCTTTACTCAACACCTCCATCGTGAGCTGATAACGTGCCTAACTGCTCACAACAGTGTGAGTTTGCTCCTGTAAATCAATAGTTAGAGTGAGCAGCTGGTAAATAAACACAGCGTGTAGCCTTGGTATTGTGCTAAATGTGAAAAGGGGAAGAGACTTAACAGACTGTTCTGTTTAAAAAGAAACATTTCCTTGTACCTTAAATACGAGCATTTTAAAACAACCGGGCCAGCACAGGGCTGTGAGTTTTTGGCAGTGGGTGGATGTGGCTCTGGCAGAAGGATCTCCACCCGGTGCCGCTTTGCCATCTCACCAGGCTCCCTCTAGGACCAACGGGGCATAGCACAGGCACGTACCGTACCCGCACCTCATGCCTTGCTTTGCAAAGCCCCCGGTGAAGTCAGCTTTGTACGTGTTGCCAACCAGGCGAGCTGGGTGCCGCGGCCATCCCTCCCACCCCTCGCCGCCAGTTCAATTTCTGTTGGGTACTAGAGTTGCAGCCTGTCCAGCCCAAGCGTGGTGAGACCCTGACTCCTCTCACAGGCCAACAGGGCTCTGAGGCTGCAGCTGCAAACTCTGTGGCTCGCTAAAACCCATCAGCATGTCCCCGGCCTTAGTTCTTCTTGAGGTGAATGGGCAGCAGGACCAGCTGCTCGCCCTAAGCCAGGCACATCGTGCCGTGTCATTTTGTCCCATAGCCCGTCACGAAGCATCAAACCCACCCACGTAGGGGCCACCAGTGCCCAAACAGCCATGCGGTGTCAGAGGCCAGGCAGGGAAACGTGGGCACTGAGACCCGCTCGAGCACAGCTCAGGCCGGGCCCGGTGCTCGCAGAGAATGCTGAGGTGTGAAGTGTTGAAAAGAACTTTCAGAAGATTACAAAGGTCTGGCTTTATGGCACCTGGAAACTGTGCAGAGGCGAAGTGTTAGCTTTGTTTTGCCATCCAGGCAGGCCCTCCGCGCTAGCTGCAGGAGAGAAACCTGGCAGCGGCTTCTGTCCTGAAACGGCTTCTCCTCTGAGCACAAATCAGATCACAGCAGCACAGGTAAAGGATTTTTTTTTTTAAATACTCTCTTCATTTTTTGTGTTTGAATTTATTTACTTATTTGCAAACGTAGAGCAACTTATAAATAACTTCTGTTTTCCTGGTCAAGGGTTAAATCTAAATACACAAGTGAAAGAACAGCTTCCTTATTTGCTCAAGTCAGAAGCACGCTCCCGGCTTATTTCGCAGCGGCGTGTGAGCACGGGGAGGCAGAGAAGGTGTAACGACACGGTCGGCTCTGCCGGATCCTCAGCCCCCGTAAATCGGCGCTGCCCTGTCCTGCCCCGCCACAGAGGGTTCCCGCTCTCTTTGCGAGACGAGGGGCATGGCGCAGGCCGTGCCCGGGTTTGAACAGCGTGCCACCAGCTGCAGCCGCTCTTCTGCCAGGCAGGGCAGTTGCTGCTGGGTCAGTGGTGTTGGCGACGAGTCTGTTTTCGGAGCTCAGGAGGCCACTTTGCACGGTCCTGAGTCAGGTCGCAGGGACTGACCCCATGCACCGCGTGGGGTGTTTCAGGAGAGCTTCCCAAGCTCGTCTTCCGCTTTTCTTTTCCCTGGCAGCAATCCCACCCGCCAGCTCCTGCTGTCAGCCAAAGCGAAGTACTTGAGGAGCCTCGAGCCGTGCCAAAACGCCGAGGCTGGCGCCCGCGGGGCTGTTGCGCGGGAGCGGAGGTGGGGTAGGGGATGGGAGGGCATGGGACGGGAAGCTTCCCCGGTGCCGGGGGCAGGTGCCGGCAAGAGGGTGGTTGTGCCAGGGCGGATCAGAGCGCGAGGTGGGAGGCCGCCCAAGGCCCAGGATGTCCTCTGACAGCGTAAGGCAATATCCAGAGGTGCTGAGTAAGAGGGGGCGATTATGGGGCAGATGCACGGCGAGGGATGGCGCCGGGTAAGAGGAGGGCTGGGAAGGGAGGGCACCCAGGCTGGGAGGCAGGTGGACGGACGGATGGCCCCGCTGGGAAGGACAGGGAAAGCAGTCTCCATCGGCAGGAGGAGGGACGTGGGCATGGTGACTAAACTTCTTGTAAAAGGGGGTGGAGAAAGGAAAGGGAGGGACGAGAAGAGGGGGGGAAAAAAAAAAACCTGCATGTCAAGTCTGAGGAAATGCTGTGGGAACTACGGCCGGGCGCCTTTTTTTTTTTTTTTTTTTCTCTCTCTTCTTCTTCTTCTCTCTTCTCCCCTCGTGTAGCTGAGAGGAAGGAAAGGAAGAAAGAGAAGTAGCTAGCTCAAATGTGCCTCGCTCTGCTGCCGGGGTGCGGGGGCTTGGCTGGAAGGATCTAGTTTCTCTTCGGTGGCAGGAAAAGGAGCCACGGGAGGAGGCAGAGACGGACACCCAGACATGCCCGTCCCGTCAGGCTCCTGGCTTCTTCTCCTTTGCCTCGCTGCCGCTGGCAAACAGGTAAGGCTGCGCTGCCAGGGCTGGGGAGGGGGAAGGCGGGTGTCGCATCTCACCCCGGGAGGTTTGGTTCTTCGCCTGTTGCTCGGAGGAGACGGTGAAGTCGCATCTTGCGCCGCCGGCGCTGGCAGAGTGGAGTTTAGCAGAACAGCTTCGCCTGCCTTTTTTTTTTTTTTCCCCCCACTGGTTGTTTAGTTTTTGGTTTTGGTTTTTTTTCCCTGCAACTCGCCCTGTCTCACACGCTTCTCTCGCTTCTTTAAAATCAAAATAGCCCCAACCCAAAGCTCCAAAGGAAGCCAGAGAATCTGCAAGGAAAACAGCCTGCTCCTGCCCAGAGCAGGGTGTGAGAAACCAGAAAATATTTGCAGTGAGGTTGCTGAGGGGTATAATTTGCATGTAGAGTAAAAATAAGGCAGACTCCACCCTACCGAACAGATTTATTCAAGAGAGTGTGAGCACACTCGTCCCTCAGACGTGGGATGAGTGCGTATAGTCTTCGCAGCCCAGCTACGGCTCTCGGCCTCTGGCAGGGTGCTCTGACCGCCCTGCCATCCCGAATGTAGGCACCCCCTGAGCAGCCCTGGGAGGCGGGACAGCGTTGTGACCCCAGGTCCGCAGGTGGAAGACTGAGGCCCAGACCGGCGACGTGACTCCCTTGGAGGTTCGCTTGCGGCTCATGTCAGAGGCAGGAACCAAACCCCGATCCCAGATCAGCTGCCCCAAAAGGGCAGCCCTTTCCTCTCAAGGGGAAAGATCTGAGCGAAGTTTGGCTCTGCGGTCCTTTGCAAACAGAGCGTGCTCTTTTTGCAGCTTCGTGCAATGCCAGGTGGCTAATGGTCAGCGTGTTTTACGGTTGGGATCGTTGCTGGTCTTCCCCTGTTTTCAGAAAGGCCATTTTCTACGGCCAGCTCTTGCTGAACCTTGTGAATGGCATACATTGGGTTTCCTCCAGTGGTTTAAATTTGCAGAATCTTGCTTTGCTTTTTCTCATGATACTGCTTAAAAACGATTCCTCTGCCTTTGGGTCATTTAGACCCTTCTAGACTGGCAGGCTGTTTGCAAATCCCACGCTACAGGCACTGTATTTCCTCCATTAACCAATGCTTGGCAGCCTCGCTACCATTTGTATTTCTTTCATTTGAACTTCTAGTATTTCTCAGTGTCTCATTATTCTCGATTGCTTGTGTCATTTTAAGCGCTTCCCTCAACATAGTGCTATAACGGGGCTATGGCTGGGTTCCCTGAGAGCAAGGTGCAGCTTCAAGAAAAAAAAAGATAACAAAACAAAACAAAAACCCCTCTGCTGTCTACAGCTTACAATTTAATGTCTGACCGCATAGTCCTGAGAGACTTTCCTCTGGATCCCTGGTCCTAAATATGTTGCCTAAAACCACACAGGCCTTTTTTCCCCTCTAAAACATATGTTTCATTTTGTCTACCCTTAGGCTTCTCTTAAATTGCTGCTTTCCAGGTGTCCTCCATATGTATATGAATTGAGCCTGCGTATTTCAAAAGTGATTTTTACATCACAGCTTTCAGGTGGTTTGTCCTATTCCTCGGTATCCTCTGTATCTGTCTTTTTTTTCCCTGCCCTGATGTTCAGGACTGTGATCAATGCAGCATGATGAGAAGACCACAACATTCTATGTACCTTTGCTTCAGGTCACTAACCGTTATGTATTTGCTTCCTTCTGGAACCACTTGAGTTTGGGTCCCTTTGGAATCTTCTCATTGCCTGGAACCTTCTCAACTCTCAACTAAACCTTGGAAATTCATATTTCTGTGCTATAGCTCCCAGCATGTTTCAGGTACCCTGATGTAGGAGCCAGGAGGAGCTCCTCATTATTTCTCACCTCTCAATTCATAGCATTGCAGAGGGTGCAGAACAGGGAACTTTTATTTGGAGATGACACGTAAAGTCTTTCCACTGCATTCAACACGTGCTTAATTTTGGGTCTATAAGTGGTGAAACAGGGTGCATCTTTCCATAGCCAATGCTTTGGACAAGTAGCAGTACAAAATTGTAGGGGGCTCAAGGAAAGCTGTAGTGTAAGCTTACATAGGAAAAGCCATAAATTGTCAAAAGAACCAGTTGATCCAATATCCTGTCTGCAACCATGAGCAGGACCTGCCAGTCAAGAACATGAAAGGAAGGCAAGGCTGGAGAGATGCTGCTCCCAGCCGGCCTTTCAGGTTCTCTTTTGCCTCACTGATTTGAATGGTGGTTTCTTATGAGAGCTGTTTTCTGGTGGAACAAACGGTGGGAATAAATGTGGTAGGGCTGAAGTTTGTCTGATGCACTTGTGTTAGTTTTAGAGTTGATAATATGGTGGGGTAGTGTTAGGGCAGTGATATTTGCAGTGCGTTTCCTGCGAAGTAAGAGAAACATTTGGAAATGTAAGTTAATGAGTGTTCATAATTCTGCTGAGAATAGACGTGATCGTCGTCATCATTTTCACCAAAGAGGAAACAGGAACAGAGAATTCGTGACTTGCTCTAGGTCACACACCGAGCGTGGAGCAGAACTGCCAGGGGCAGAGCTCAGCCCTCCTTGTCTTGTGCTTCAGCCACAAGATGATCTTTCCAAGTGATTCGTCTTGGGCACCTGTCAGAGGACGCGGTATTTTGCTTTCTGAGGCATGATCTGCTCAGCTTCTTTACACAGAATAGTCACATCCCCTTCCTCGCTTAACACTGGTGAAGAGCATAAATGTTTCTGTCGGATGGGAGTTATGGCCTGTGAGAAATTGCACGTTTGCAAATATGTAATAAACCAGTTGCCTGGTTTAACACCAATGACTCTTCTTCCCTTGTGTGGCAATGGGATGGATTCTTCCACTGCTCCGTAATATTTATTTTATAGGGAAAGTTTACTCACTGCAAGCATGTGGAATTCTTTGTAATATAGAAAAGTTTTGGCCAAAAATATAGATTATCTTTAAACTCCCTAAAATACACAGTCTTTATGATGAGAGGGGAAAAAAGAGCATAAAACTGTCCATACTGTGTTATATCACGGGCTCTCCTGGTCCAGTATTTGTGCTCTGATCAGGGCCAAAGGAATCACTGAGTAGAGTAAAACTTCTACAATAACAATCTAAACTCCTGGATTTATTCTGTTGCTCACAGCATGAGTTTCAAAGTTACTGCAATTCAATTAATTCACTTGCCAAAATGCCTGTGCAGGAACACTTCCTGCAAGAGAAACTGGAAAGCTTTTCATTGCTTTGCCGTTTCCCCCCAACACGTGAAAAATCTTACAGCACCTCATATAAAAGGAATTTAATACGTATAAAACTGAACCAATCCACAACTTAACAAACCTCTGCCACTTCTCTTTTCATGTTAGACATCATCTTCCAGATGTAATTTCTTCTTTCCCACAAATGGGACCAAAACAAACCTTCACCACATTTCACAAGTCAGTAGAATTCAAAGGTTATCAGCCATCTCGAGGGTACTGACCAACATCGCTTATGGCACAGGGCTTTCTTCATACTCTGCCAGAAGAAAAGAAAAATGCAGGTCAAGCAGAGAGGTTAACTGTGGCCCTAAGGATCTGTTTCTATTGCCTGTTACTGTCACCCTCAAGCTCAGAAAAGCGGGATGTAATTTCACTGCTCTACAAGAACCAGTGCGGACAGTAAAAGGGATGCGTGCATAACTACAGCGTAGAAAATCACAAAAACCTCAAAGTGGTGCCCTCTGGCATTTATACCTTAACGCTATTTGGAGGAATCATATCTGAGTCACTTTGCTGTGTTTATCCACCTGTCCCGTGGAGTTTGAGCGGCAGAAGTCCCTACTGTGCTAGGTACACACGTAGACACATCAAACCCCTGTTGCAAGGCTGTCTTCCTCCTGCTCGTCCCTGCCAACTGCCTCTCTGTATGACCGGGTCTCCAGGAGATGTTTGCAGTGAGCAGAGCCAGGAGGGTTCCTGCCACCGCGTGCTGTGACCGCTGAATCCAGACCTCCTTCCACCCCCACTCACCGTGGGGCTGCTCTGCAGCGTGAAGGCTGCTGGACACTTGGAGGGGGGTACTTGCTTTCAGGTGCTGTTTTAGCTTACTGGAGGTGGGCAGTGGGGAGAAGAGGGAAACGGGGGTGGCTGGTTCATCACGTTCTCGGCTGCTACCGTGCCTCTTGCACAGGCTGCCCCCTTCCTTTCAATGGAAACTCAGCTTGCCGGGCAGCGCTGGCTTCTGCTGCAGCTGCTCACCCTCTGGTTTAAGTGCACGTTGGTTGGTGTCGCCTGCGTGGAGAAGCAGCTGCTCTGAGGATGATTCGTTATTACCGATGGAAAGCGCAAAGGCAAATATTTGTGTTATGCAACATATGCATATAAATACAATATAAAAATTAAGTGCTGTTTAACCAGGTTGCACTATGGACTTGGGTAGGCCTCAGTCTGTATAACACAAGCCTGCCTGCAAGAACTTGCCCCTTTTTATGACTTACTCTTCTTTGAAAATGGTCCAAAGTTCACGTAGTAGGAGAAAGACAGTTGTTGGACCTCCACGGGATGAAGCCGAAAGTCGCAGGGTGGGCTGCAGGAGAGTCCTGCTCTGCAGGCTGTGCTGGCACCCAGGGCAGTCTGCTGATGTGTCTGCTCCGTGGCGGCAGGGTTTGGTGTGACTCTTCAGCTCTGGGGAAATGCAAGTTTCCCAATTTTTTTTTCATTTGTTTTGTTTGTGTGTCACCGCAGCATGCAATCGTATTTGTGATGCAGTGCTTTGCAGAGGGCTCAGCAACACACCAGAGGAGTGACGCTGACTTATGCTTGGTGCTCCAGGACATCCTGGGTTTTGTCCCATACCTGTGTAGCCACCTCAGCTGCTCTTCACGGCGCTTCCCTTGGTTACCTTTTTTTGTTTGTCTTTTTAGGGTGTGAATTCTCTGGGCCGAGGGCTTGGCTTTCTTTGGTGTTTGTATAGCGCTCAGGATGTCGTGGCTGCAAACAAAGCCAAAGAGTCATTAATCACCACAGGATAGAGCCTGGTCCGTTTCCCACCAAAGCTATGGGGCGGTCTGCCCGTGTGGTCCCAGGAAGGAAGCAGATACATGCCCCCATCTGTCTGCCATCACATCAACAGCAGCATCCAACCCTCACCCTTATTCTCAGAGTCTTCTTCTGCCTGCAACCCCACCAGCATCCCCGTGGCAGGAGCATGTTCCCCGTGCCTCTCAGCCAAATATTGTCGTGGTGGCTCCTCACCTCTTCCCTGCGATGTCCCTGGCAGAGGCTGGGGCAGGGGCTGCGGCGGAGGGCAGTGGGCAAGCATGGAGCAGAGACCCGGAGCTGCCTCTTGGCTCTGCAGAACTCGCTGACTGCTCCCCCTCTTAAAATTATCTAGATAAAAGAGCCCAGGAAAGGCTGTGTTCAGTAAAAGAGCCAAGCTGGCTGGTTTAAATCCACCCTGCAAGAGCCAATTAGCCAAGGAGGGGAAAAAAAAAAAATAAAATAAATGAGGTCATTCACCCTCACCACTTTGTGGCTACTCCAAAAGAAAAAAAACTATATAGGGTCTGTTCAAGAATGACAAAGAACAACATTTGTGACTGCAGATGGGTGCAGAATATATTTAGTCAGTGGTCAAAGTGGAGGGAAAAGAAAAAAATCTTGTACGGAAAAAAAAATACCGTGAAGTTTTGTTAGGCAACCCATTAATCTGGAATACAGATAGGGAAAAATGTGCTACTAGGTTCATATGGAGTCCTAAAAATTGCTTATGTAGCACGCAAGGGAATCTATTTTGAGCATGTTCTTTTGCCACAGCAAATAGTTTTGCCTTATGAGCATCATGTTCTTCAGTAACTTTTCATTGTTCGGTAGCAAGAACGATGAGAAGATTCCTTGAATCTGCTCTCACAGGGAAAAACATCTCCCCTGCAATACCAGCTGCAGTAAAAAAAATAACATACAGAAACACGCCAAAGCCTGTTCAAATCAGGGAGGCGTATTTCCACCAACTTGACTGCCCCATGGTCCCCGGCAGAGGTGGTTCCTTGTGTTGACACCTAAAGAGTAAATTAATCCATTCTCAGCCCAGTCCTGAGCCCTTTAATGCAGGTGACAATTGCTTCCTGCTGGAGAAGGTGCGGATCCGATCATGCAATTCTTGCTATAACTCATGCCAAGGCAGAACAGTCTTCAGGTGTCCCATGCGTCCCCTCTATAAATCCATTGTTCAAAGTAAGGGCTACAGCCCTACCGCTACTCTTTGTATTTCTACCTGCAGAATATTCAGCATTTGTTCCATGTGCAATGCTAAAATCCAGGAGAAGGAAGCCAAAGCACAGCATCAGGAGGTGAAAGCAGGCTTCCTCTCTTCTGTACAAGCTTTCTTATTCTCCCTGGCAGCTCAGCTAAGATTGCAGGGTCTTGCCTCGCATCCTAAGAGATTAATACATTGTGTTCCACTCTGGTGGCATGCTGGAAGGTAAGGGCGCAAAAACATACAGATGTTTAGGCACAGAAAGTCCGCACTGAACTCCTAATCTGGTGTCCAGAAATAGCCCAGCCCAAGAAATCTCTCATGGTCATTTCTTCATTAAGACTTTACTTCAGTTGATGAAGCATAGAGAAACAACCTGCTGAACTCAAATGCAAGAGGAGCGTGGTCCCCATAAACAATTGTGTCTTTAGTACCTTTTAAATTACTATTTTAGTTAAGCACGAATGGGTGTAGAGTTACTCATGGTGAGTCACTGAGACTGTACCTGGAGCGGTGAGACTGCTAAGCTTTCCTGTGGAGTGGTGCTATGGCACCTGGTTAATCTAGAAGAGATTTGCCTTTGCAGGCCTTTTCACAAGCATATCTAGGCATTAGCTTTGGTAATGTCATTGTTCTGCATTTTTTATTTCTGCTTCTTATGGACTGTTGTCTTGCTGTCAAGCCTTTTTGTTAAATATTTTGGTTTGATTAGCTTTCAGGGTTTTACTCTCTGATTCATCTTTAAAATATTCTACCTAGTAGCTGTTACTAATCTTTGAATTGCTGTGGCAGTGAGGACATGTAGGTTAAAGCACAAGGTTTTGCATCAAAGTGCAGATAACATGCAGACGCTGCTGACCGCCGGGCTGATGAAAATGTTAGGTGTACCCTTCTGGCTGTTGTACAAAGATGACTTTGTCTCTGAATGATGAATACTGTGCACGTGGTGGCGACTTTTCAGTCCGCAGAGGAAAGCTGGCTGATTCACACGTTCTGTCGGTAGCCGTTTCAGCCCTGCCATCTATCACCTCCGTCATCTCCCATCTGATATACCTGAGGTTCCCGTCTGCCGTACCCCCACCGTCCCACTGCGAGAGTGGTCAGTGTGGCACTTCTCCTTCACGTAGTCTGCTGGCTAGAAATAACTCTGGTGGGTTTGAGATTGATGAATGGTCCTTCCCGTTGGTGGAGCAGCACCAGTAGATCAGGTGTTTGCTTTTTGCTGCGCACTGAAACAGAGGGGCAAGAGGAATAGTCAGGATGGGGCTTTTACCGCCATTTCCCACTTCCTGGCTGCAAGGTACAGTTTTCCCTTGACCTCTTTATTATTGATTTTTATCCCTTATGTTCTTTCTGGCCTCTTTAGGTATTCAGGCTCTAGCAGGGTTTCAAGGACCTATTTTTAAGAGTGAAATAATATTTAGTTTTTAGCTGTTGCCATTTCCCGGCTATATTTTACCATGTGGTGGTAGTTCTGTGATGTGGTTTACTGGTCACTGGAAAGTTGACATCACCAAAAAGCATTTCATTCACAAGCTAAGATTTTCGTGATGAATTACAGACCTGCAAGCGAATAACTGGAATTGCAAAGCTGTGATTTGTGTGCTGCTTTGATTGAGTTTTTATCAACAGTGAAGACTGTGAAGGAACTGTTGCATTCAGCATCCATGTGATTATGATTAAGTCTTTAACATCAGACTCCTCTTTCCCCTTATAAACTCACAGTTGTAAAAATTTCCAGAGTCGTTCATCGTGTGCATTACTATTATGTGCCTCCATAGAGTGCCTGGGAGCACCAGTCACGGAGCAGCGCCCGCGGAGAGCTAGATTCTTTTTTTATTCTTAAATAATTTTTGAGGCAAGCCTCTGAAACTGGCAATTAGCTGAAGAAATCTTCTTTTTGCTTAGCAATACTGCTGGCCCAAATCAGTTAGGAAGCTGGAGGGCTGTGGGCGCACAATTGCTGTGAGAGGAGAGGGAGCAGCTTCTATTTGAAGGAGAAAAATCAGCGGACGACTGCAGAGGCCATCCTAGCTGGATACCAGGGTGCCATGCTTGCAGGGGCTACTTCAGATCAGGAAATGCTGGTGAAAGCTCAGTCTTCGTGCCAAAGGCAAATAAAGCCCCAAATCCACAGAAATATTATAGTACTACAGCAGGCAAGACTAAGGATCTGAAGTATGAAGGATCTGAAGTATGAAGGATCTGAAGTATGAAGGATCTGAAGTATGAAGGATCTGAAGTATGAAGGATCTGAAGTATGAAGGATCTGAAGTATGAAGGATCTGAAGTATGAAGAACAAGTGGTGTGCAAGGCAGGACACACCATAGTTAACTCTCCCATAAGTGCTTTGGTTCTGCAGTACTAAATGGAGGGAAAAAAAATTGTGTTTTGCTCAGTGAAATGATGACAGATAACTTGAATACTCTCCAGAAACAACTACACTGAGCAAGTAGGTGTCATCTTAAGATAGTTATGCCTTGACGTGTCCCTTTACGTCTCAATTTTTGCAAAACTAAGTTTAACGCTAATGAGCAATCCTCATTGAGGCCTCAGCTTCTTGTTCAGAAGTGGCATGGGAAAAAGACTGTGGAAACCCCCGAGCTTGTTCTTCCAGATTTTTTCTTTTAAAGGAGAGAGGCCCATGCAACTCTATCTTCTCTGAAATGTCTGTCTGAATATTCATTTGAGCGAGAAAGTAATTTTAGCATCCATGACACACAGCTTCTGCTGCCATCCGATTGCTCAACAGCACCAAGAATAAGTATTTCCTTAAGCCTGAGGACAGGAATCTGAATGCTGCTGGTTCCCCCTTCAGAAGCACCTGTGCGTGTGTTTTTTCAATGTCTGAGTAACACAGTGGTGCTTTGTAGCTCTGAGTCATCGAAGCTCTCCGACCCTACAAGCACGCTCTTGCTTAGCGTCCGTTTCAACAAATGGAGGGGAGGAAAAAAAAAAAAAAAGGCAGCTGAAAAGGCTGCCTGCAGCTCAACACCGAAACACAGTCCTGCAAACCTTGACATGAGCATGCCTGTTTTTCCAAAGAAGTCGATGGTGCTGGTCATGTGCTTAAAGGTACGCAGGTGTTGGCGTGCTTTACCGAACCGGATCCACCAAGCCCAGAGGAGGTTTGTCTTTTTTTTTTTTCCCCTGGATTCTTCCCATGTCAGATGTATTTGTGCTGAGGTAATGTTAATCAAGCGGGAAAGCTGACTGTTTTTTAGGAACTGGTGCAAACTTGTGTGCTTAGCACACTTTTTAAGTGACAAATTAAATTTACACAGGATGCCTAGAGCTCTTTGAAGCATGCATTTGCATGTGGTGGTGGCATTTAATGGACAGCTTCATCAATAGCGAGACCATTAAAGGAATGACCAGGCTAGGTTTTGTCTTGTTTAGGCACTTCAGAGGAGGTTGACGCCTTTGCATTCATTGAGGCCCCTTCTCTCTCTCTAGATAAGAGCTCAGTGATGTCCAAATCACTCTGACCCACAGGCCAGCACCCGATGAGAGGAGGGATGTTCCAGGGGTTACAGGGCGAACTTGGGAGACTTGCTTTGGTTTCCTGTCACCTCCGTAAAGCCAGCCAGCCTCTGGGTGCGAGTTCCTCATCTGCAAAATGAATTGCACTTCCCCGTCTCAGAGGGACACTGTGGTGGGAATGCAATGGTGATGGCGAAGCGTCAGGTCATCGTGCTGCCAGCAGCACGAGCGCTTCTCAGCCCACAATGGAAGCTGATGTACAGTTTGACAATGAGACACCCATGGTCCTCCAGCAGAGGGTTAAACAACAGGTAACGTGAATTCAACAGAGCTGTGTTAGCAAAAGGACCCAAGTTCACGGGATTGTCTCCCACCCTAAGAAAACCCCAGGTTGCTTTTGTTTCCCGTCCTGCCCTCTGTCCCCCTAGCTTTCGTGCTTGGCAGGTACAGCCAGTCCATACCAGGCCAAAATCCCTTGCCTTCGGGAGAAGGGGTGTGCTCACGTGGGGGTTAGCACATGGATGCCGAGAGCCTTGTCATTATGCTGTTGAGCATAAATCAAAGGAGGGAGTATTGCAGCTCTGTGAATGTATTGGCTTGTGTGAAAAGGGGAAGGACATGGTCGCAGAAGAGACTGCTTATTGACGTAGAGCGTAGATTTATGCAGCTGCAGCTGTGAGTTATAACACAACAATAGCCCTCATTGTATGGTAAAGCATGGAGGTACAAAACAATCTCCAAAAGGCAGCCGAGCAGTTAGCCTGCTCCCTTAGCCTCGGCACCAGGGGATTGCTGTTTCTCCTCAGGCTGAGCTGTGATTCTCAGAAATTATTCCAGACCCTTTAGCTGAATGCTCTTTAGCAGATTTGCATATCCTTCCTTAAAAAGGATGACTTTGCCCTTGTTTGACACTTCAGTAATTTTTTAGTCTTTTCTTTTAAAGAGGAACTATCAAACTGGGGCAAACGAGGAAGAAGAGGACATTCTGTTACAAAAAGCGAGTGACTGGCCCCGTTGTCGTCTCATCGCTTTTGCTGCCATTTCAGATGGCTGGGAGTAGGGAATCAGTTGCTCAAGACCTTCTCTCTGCTGCTCGGTCCTGCAATGTCACCTCAACCCCATGCAGGCCAGCTTGGTGTTTTAGCAGACGTCGCCTGAAGCACAGTACGGAAAACGAGCTCCTTTGATTACAGGAGTATTTTCAGCGTTTCCCCGGGACACTGAGCAGTGTTACTGTCCAGCTGCCAGGCTGGCCCGTCTTTTTCTTTCCTAGATCGCCTCTCACCTTGCCAGCACTGATCGTTATCCTGTGCCCCTCCTGGGAGGTGCTGCGCAAACATGAAATGCAATGTTTGTTCCAAAAAGTGTATAATCATGAGAAAGGTACTACTAATGAATGAATGCAAGGGAATAGACAAGGAAACAATGAGACAGCAGAAGATTTCTTGCAAGACTGGACTCTTAATTTGACCTAGGATTGTTGTAATGAGTAAAAAAAAAAAAAAGACTCTAAGTTGTTTAAGTTGCTTATAACATGCAAAAATACAGAAACTCAAGACCTCAGACTGGGGGTACTTACACTGTTCTGGACACAGCTAGTGCAGTTTTGATAAACAGAAGTTATGCACCAACCCATGGCTCAAACTCCAGGCAAGAAGGTGGTGTTTTAAAGAAAAATTTCAACATTTTTGATCGTCTTTATGTTACAAGATCCTTCCCAGCATTAGAAGAGGACCAAAGTGCTTAGAGAAAAATATTTTCCGTTTAAAGAGATTGCTATTGCTGAAACTAGAAAAGGGTGGAAGAGGAGAAGTGAAGACTTGGAGGAAACAAGGGGAGAATGCTAAGTAGAGGAATGGAAACCAGTATCAGTTAGCACACGGCTGTCATATGCTATTAGATGGCAAAAGCTCCCTTTAACCAGCAGCAGAAGCTTTATTGCAGCTTTCTCCAAGTAAATGAGATTGTAACAACTGTATCCAATAACAAAGGTTTCCTTGCTACAGGCCAGATTTTGAAGCATCTTATCTATTGCAAGATCAACAACTGGTAGTAAGATACTGAGTTTGCCTGGAGGACCGCTGCTGGGAAAGTCCCGGGGAGCCAAAGTGGGGTCAGTGAGGGGCTGGGCATGGTGCTTGGCTGGCCAGGACCCCCCGCACAAGCCCTGCCCCAATGACCGGCCGAGGGAGCCGTGCGTGCCAGGCTGTGGGTAGGACCACTGTGGGTCCAGGCAGCCCAGAACAGGGAGGGGATGCAAAGGCTCGTAAGAGCTAGATGCAACACTGCGACCTGATTTGCAGATACCCTCTCGTGTAACAGTTTCAGCTGGTTTGGGGAGGTGGTTTGTGTTGGTTTTGATTTGGTTTGGTTTTTTGAGAAGCAGAAAGCTGTTGGCTTAATTGTATCACCTCTCTGGATGGCTGCCTCTGTGCCATGTGACTACCTCTGCAGGACACACTGGGAGCCATAAAAAGCTGCAAAATTGAAGTCAAATATTTTCTGGGACTAGCCAGGAGTATTGTGTATCCTGATGGGAAGCTTGGAACTTCTTCTTTTTCAGGAGTATAAATCGTTCACCTCAGTTGTTTGCTTAATGCTTATACATTAAAACTGTCAGTTGCCCAGGTCTTGGTGTGAGGTCACATCTGTGGCACAGACTACAGAACTATCTCTATGCCAACTTTTTTTCTTTACAATTGTTTTAAAGGCATAGATTTCAAATAATAGAGTACTGTAAGAAAAGGTTATGTAGCAGGTCAAAAGTTCGTGCCAAATTGTAAGATTGAGTTATTTATTTATGACCTGGCTGTTTTACAAGTCCCTGTGTGTACAACATCAAGTACATATTCTTAGCGTGTCTACAAAGCACCTTTGAAGTCATAAATGTTGGGTAATTTTTACTGCTTAGCTGTCCAAAAATGCTATACAGAAGAAACATTTTCCTCTTCTTTGCCAGCACTGTGACTAGGCACGTCTGAAGCTCTCCAGGTGTATTGGTTCTCATGTCCTTTCTCTCCTTCTCTGCTCCAGTTGTCACTACAAATCACTCCACCGTGTGAAAGCGAACAACACTATGAACACTCTGGACGGTGCTGCACAAAGTGTGAGCCAGGTATGTGAGCACTGGGCTGTACCGGCTTCACACCTGAAAAGCTCACTGGGTCGGTAAGGCAGCTTGCTCTCGCAACTCTGCTAATCTGTTGTCACACACATAGCCTCGCAGGTGCACGATTTCAGGCTTACAAGTGCTTTCTAGTGCAGGAGTGGTCCTGCTGACCTCAGCAAAAGCCATAGCAGCTGTTTTGTTGGGATAGCACTTAACCACTGTGGGAGACAGAAAGCAGCTCGATTCTCCTGCGCATAGATAGGACTGCTCCCAGGCCACAAGCTTCATGGATGTTTCAGTGCGACGTGAAATGGGGGCCAGACTGAGGAACTGGAAGGGTGGCAGGAAGAAATTATTGTTCACAGCAGTACAACAGTGTTAGCCCAACCTGTTGTTTTCCCCAAGCTCCTTAGACAGCTGGTGTGCAACTTGCAAACGACCTACTTGTCCTTTCCTCGTTCACAGGAAAGTATATGTCTGCTAGATGCACTGGTACTTCTGACAGCGTGTGCCAGCCGTGTGGCCCAAATGAGTATATGGATGTCTGGAATGAAGAAGATAAATGCTTACTACATAAAATATGTGATCAAGGTGAGCTGTTCATACTGAAGAACCTTTTAATCCAAATTAGTGAAGCACAAAGATGGGAAAGCGGATCTAGGGAAGCTGCTTCGTTCAGGTAGGCAACACTGGAGGCTGGGCTTGTACAGGAGCCTGGCAGAGAGAGAGGGAGGTCCGCAGACAGCAGATTCTGTGCTGTGCTGTGTTGAGCACCATGACCATAGTCTCCATGCTGCTGATAAAGATTATCTTCACTGGGGTCATTCACTTCTGTGAGTTGGATCTTAAAGGTTGTCCTTTTGCCCAGCATACTGCGCATTCACTTCCCCTAACACGTTTGTCTGACACTTGCAAAAGCTCTGTTTATTTTCTACAGAAGCTACAAGGAAAAGTATTGCTCAGGAGTGCAATCAGTGAGGAGCCACGTGCTGATCAAGGGTCTCCTGTGCTTCTTGAAAGATAACGTTTCCTCTAACGTGAATGGCTTTGCACTTGGCATTCACACAAAGCAAATAAGTAGAACAGGAGGCTTATAAATTTGAGGCTTATTATCAAAGAGACTTTTGCTCCCATCTGCTTTCTCTTTTAGGGAAAGCTCTGAGAGAAGTGAACCCAGGGAACAGCACGTTCCAGCGGCAGTGTGCTTGCACGATGGGCTACCACTGGAATGAAGATTGCGACTGCTGTCAGCGAAATACCATATGTGGTCCAGGATTCGGAGTTGAGCATCCTGGTAAGATACAGACAGGGGATGTGCGAAGTGAAATGTCCAGCTGAACCCTACAGGATGAGGACAGCATCGTGTGGGTTGTGACATTAGAGAAGATACTTTAGACTCTCCGGTGGCTGTCAACAGAAGATGCATGTCTGAATTATCCTTACTACTGTACATAACCCTTGCATTTAGGAGGCTTCTACCTCTGTAGTTTAAATAGTATCTTGGTCAAGTGAATTTTGCAAGATATCATGTGGACATGGCAATAGTAGCAAGGTGTTCAGTGCGCTTCTAATGTTTGCTGAGGTGTCTGGCTGTGAGTCACTAGGTCACACATTGCTCCAGTATTCAGAGAAGCAGTCCACTGGGGATTGTGCCGAGGTCAGATTTGAAATCAGTTTTTGTCCAGTGACTTTGCTTTGCCATTTTATAAGTTGAAAGTGATTAACGCCTTTCAGGTGGCACAAGTATTCTGTTTTAGATGACTTGTAATGCAAAGATTTATTACAGACATTTAATTTAGTCTAAAGTCTTGATCAAAACCAAAATGCAGGTGTTTTTTGGGTGGAAAATAGAGACAGTCAAGTTCAGAGTTGTAATGAACACTGGGAACAGCCATGCCAAGCATGAGGAGCCCCAAAAAAGCAGCACATAACAGAATAATGGAGAATGAAATGTTGCATGGGCCTGGAGCACAGTGGTGCTGTTTTTTCTCCAGTCTAGCAAATCCCGATACAGCATTTTGTTTACTGTGGCTTCACAGAAGTGACAATACCAGTTAGTGTGGCTGGCTGTGGCATAGCATTGACAGGAGGAAGTTAATGGAAGGGGAGGGATGTAATAGCTGTGTGTTACTTTACAATAACTGCAAATGGTTCCTGGTCATTTCTCATTTTGATCATGTAGAGAAGTGCTCAGGTGAGACTAGCATATGTTTTTCTGCTTACATGGGACTGTCATTGCTGCTCTAATATAATCTAAGATCTTTCTCTCTTCAGGGAAGCTTTCAAGGGGATTGGGGGGTGGAGCGGGAGGATGGGGACCATAGTCACCTTCCCCTCACCTGAAAGGAACGCCCAGAAACTCAGCTATGAAGTTTTTCTTCCTTTACTACACACAGTGCAACAAGACAAGGACACGATGTGCAGACCATGTCCTAGAGGCTACTTCTCAAAGATCGCTTCATCCACCGACGAGTGTAAATCCTGGACCAAGTAAGTCCCTGTATATTGTAAAAGGACTGTGACAGCCAGAAGGCAGGGAGAAGCTGGAGGGAAAGCATTTTTCAGTGAGGTGTTTCAGGCTGTCTGCAGAGGGCACAGAGCATCTCTGATGGCTGTGCAGCGATCAAGGCATTCTAACACTGAAGCTTGAATTTTCCTTGTGGGGGGAGCAAGAGAGAGAAGTAACAACAGAACTGCTGAGCTAACACAGCTGAAAATAAAGAAGGTATCTGAGCTTCTTAAGGGTGGAAGAATGCAGGATAAATGTTGTATGCTGCAACAGAAAGTACTACTCTGCATAAGTGTAGGAACTACAACAAGCTCCCTCTTTGAGAATCTTGCCTCTTTTGTCTGTCTTTCAGCTGTACAGCTCTAGGAATGCAAGAAATAGTGCCTGGGACTGACAAGTCAGATGCAGTGTGCGCAGAACGGAAGATGCCTGAGCCATCGGAAGATGGTATGTGTCCTTGTACGGATTATCTGTGAGAAAGTAGGGAGGAAGGATGGATTTACTAGGAGTTTTGGCTGGCTTAAAGCTCCATTCCCGTTGTGGATGACTCTAGGGGTAACAGCTGTAGACCAAAACAGTGCTCTTGGAAAATCCCAACTTTAACGATTACTTTAAGCCTGGCAGCTCTAGGGCCCATGTCCACAACTAAGCAGAGCTTTACTCATGACCTCCAACACATTTACAGCTCTTTCATTTTTTCAGCCTGCTAATTTTCATACACACATTATCTGTACAAAGGCTTCTCTCCATGCTTCTTTTATAGCAATGGATACAGACTCAGCTCAATGTAGCTCTCCCTTCTTGCCTACTGCCCATTCCCTTCTCCAGCGTGGATATGATACCAGGGAGGCTGCTTGCCTGGCATGCAGTGATCATTCATAAGCTCAGATAAAGGACAAATTTTGCCAGCTGAATTCCAGTCTCCATGAGATGTATGTCCTCCATCTCCTGAGGGAAAGCAAGCGCAGCTCATGCAATGGGACTTCCAGAGGAGTGTGACTGGATCACATCTCTCTGAGACACCAAGACACTGTTTTTTCTGGAGATGGCTCGGTACCAGGTATCTTCAGTAAGGCTGCTTGTCACAGAACTGCATGAGTGCTAGAGCTGTCGTCCTTATTACAGAAACTGAAAATCAAATAGGAAGGAAGAAAAACAGGTAAAATGAGCAAGGGTTGTCATACTGCTGAGTACAAGCTGCATGCTGATGGCACTATCTCGTTTACATCCTGCAGGAACAAACAGGATCTTATATGTGTTGATTGTCATCTTGTTTTTTGTGGCACTAATTGGCATTGTCATCTTCATCGTATACTACAAGAATAAGGGAAAAAAGCTGACAGGTACGTGCTGATAGCTAATAGCTAATGATATTCATGAATATGACAACTGCATTGCTGTCCGTGCATTCTGATTTCATGGGTAACCACCAGGTTAAGAAACTCAGGAGTTATTTTGGAAATTCTGTGCGATCCCTCTATCTGTCCATATGGATAGGCTGTAATTAGCACAAAACCAGGCTTCAAATTCCCTTCCTTTAGGCAGGGAGCATATGACACTTATGCATAATGCATATTGCTTGGTATTCTCCTGCAGCCCTGACCGTGGGGTGACCGCCTTTGGGGCAGACGCAACCTCTGTGCGGATGAAGGAGGGTTGGTGGTGGGGGCTTTTGTGGCAGCACAGCCGCTCTGCACCATATGGCGTAGCAGATCACATAGCCGAGGGGAAGCAGGGAAAGACACAGGGGGCTTTCACCACCTCCTCTCTCCTTCTCCCCTCTTCCCCTGAAACCTGCATCTGGATGGGTTAAAATACAGGTTTCGAGACAAAATGTGTTTTTGGAAATGTGATGGAGGCAATGTTTTTAGCTGAAGGTCAAAATTCTGATGAGGTACAGAAGAAATACCGGAAGGAATAGAATAAGTAATGAAAATAGAAAAATTCTAGCAAAGGCATACTGGATAACAGTGGGACATTGAATGTATTATAAATATGATGGAAATACATCCAATAGTTACCCAGCTCTGTTAAGTACTGGATCTCTCTAGTTAAGGACATACTCCTGTTGTTCTGTTCATTTTTTATTTTCTTACACATGGAAAGCTTTTCCTAGTGTAGTTTTTCCATCGTCTCCTTTCCCAAGCCCTAGCAATTTATGAAATGTTTTGGGAGCAGTGGAAGGGAAGACAGTAACTGTCTCTTGTAAAGTATATTTCAGCCTGTGTTTTAGAAATAGACAGCCTCTGCCGTACTAAACATGGGTTGTGCTAAATCTGGAATTCCTGGGATGGGCTGGAGGAAATGGTGACTCTCCTTGCAAACCAAATACTTACGACTCAAAGCAGGTTGGGGGGGGGGGATGCTCTTTATTTGGCATTTCTAGTGCCCTGCTGCTCGGCAGTGACAGTCCTTCATTGCCTTTGCATGGTAAATCCTGCTAACCAGAGCCCCCAAGACTTGCAGGCTCAGGAAGAAGCTCTGCCTACTTGGGGACTGATGGTAATTGTGCAGACTTAACATCAGAGAAACAGAGTCATTGCTGGGAACTGGCAGTGGCTACATAGCTGATCCATCTTCAGACATACAAAACCAGCACAAGCTTCAAATGTACACTAGACCTGAGTCAAAATCTCCTGAAAGTACAAATAGAAAACAAGAAGAATTGCTAATTCTATTAAAGTGGCAGTCTTTGTCTTAAAGCATTGTGAGACTTAAAACTTTTCCTTGGGAGATATTCTAAGTGAATTTCCCCGTGAAGTACACCCTAATGAAGTGTAATACGCTGTATTTGAGCCTGCCATCCTGTGGTTTCAGTGGCTTACCTTCTTCTCTCCAGGCTCCTCACTCCTGTCTGAGAATGGTCTTTGGGCCATCCATGTGACTTCCCTTGAAATAGACTGTACGGCTGCAAGCGGGTCGGTATTGGGCCAGTCATAGCTTGGTGTGACATATGACCAGGAAAGAAACCCCATTTGATGTGGAACACAGTTTAACCGTGGTCTATTTTAGGAGCTTGGAAACATTTGTTCCATAGAAATATATCCCTGTTCCAGTTACAATGAATCCTCAGCTAGACCAACACTGGGACACTTGAACAGTCAGTAAAAACAGTCTTGCTGGTTTTCATTTAATATGATATTGTGGATTGTGAATGACTGTGGGTGTTTAGGTCTGTGGCTAACTTCAGTGCCTGCTATATGTTACAGCTACTCTTTTTGTTCTCCCTACAGCAGATCTACAGAATTGGGCTAACGAAGTGTGCAGCCAAATAAAAGGAACAAAGGTGAAGTCAAAGACACTAACATTTTCTCTCTGTTTTATGTTTTCCTCATGGCATTCCTGAAACCCCTCCTGAAGCAGGCTCCATGTCAATGTTTGGCTAGAAAGCAAGTTTCAAGTTCCTCAGCAATGCTCACAGCTTTGGCTTTTTCAGTCTGGTTTTCTGTAAATGTGAGGTGTATGAAATCACCATTCTCAAATAGCTTCTGAACCAGCTGTCTGGTGTCAGCCAGTTTTAACAGTGGTAAAAGTCTCTGTGATGATAAAATATTTATGAGGAGAAAGTTAAACATGAGCGCACCGGTTGCTGAACACCTGAGACTCTACCTTTCTAAATCTTAAGAGCAGGAAAAGCTTTGCTTGAGTTTGCACCTTTTTACATACCAGAGTCCTCACAGGGGAGAAACCTGGATTTAAGGCAACACCAAGAATGCCAGGCATTAAGCACAGAGCCATCAGATGAAGAAATTGGCTGAGACACCCCTTAATTCTAGTGCTTGTAGAAATCTCTCTTGTCATTTGGCTATGGAAAAAAGTAAGGCCTTCCAAGGGGTTTTGCTCCAGAATATCCTCAGATTCCATGCTTGAAACACTCAGATGGGGGCACAGATTCAAGTTCACGTGCATTGCCTGCTTCACACCATGGACATGGACTGAGGTGTCTCACGTGCATGCTCTCCCCACCACTCCGTCTAGGAGCTCTGTCTTAGCTATCGGAAGTCTCAAATTCCATTGCTACCAAAAATCCCCAAATCACCCAAACCCACCTTTTTGAGCAGGCTGTTCCTCTTTTGTCTCGTAAGTGTTCAGGCAACCTCCTGCATTGGCAGCTGCTCAGATCCTGCGGGACAGAGGAGTGAATCAACAGCAGTTAGTGGCTGGCAGCATTTACACTCTCTCCTCCATCCTGGAAGATCTGAACAGACACTAGAAATGAAAGGTAGCAGTTCCCAAATACCCATCATTACAGCACAACTTGAATGAGCTGAAGGGAACCCTTGAAGTGTTTCCCAACCCTTTTTTGCGGAGCTGTGACCAAAAATACAGCTTTACTTTGACAGCTACTGGCAACGTGACCTCATGGGCCTTTGTGTGTGTTTGTCCTAACATTTTCCAGGTTAAAGCAACATTGCCCATGTGACTTTTTTTTTTTTTTTTCCTAGCTTGTCTTGGGCCCTGTGAATCAACCCTGTTTCTTTCTTCAGTCATTACTGATAATAAAGATTCTGCTCCCAGTAAGGCCTTAACAGATCAACAGCCCTTCAGACACATAGGTGATTTAGGAAATTTCCAAATCTCACAAGCAATTAGGTAGGTCTTACTGGTGGTCTAGAAGGAACAGCAGAATTCAGCGACTTTTCTAGATTTATTAACTCTCAAGTGCCGCCTTAAGAACTAGGAATAGTTGTCTCCCCAAATTAAATGTTATTGCACCCCAGGCCACTGGATTTCTTTTCTAAACACACACTGAGCCCAGCATCACTGGACACAGTTTCACAGGACAACAGAATTACACTACAAGACTCAGCAGCTCCACGCCGAGGAGGAACTGAGATCTGCCCATTCCTTCTTTATCTAGAAAATAACTTTCTGCTGCTCTCTTCATTAAATATGTTTTTCTTTTTAATTTCTTTCAGGAGCCCCCCAGAGATGCATTTGTTACCGTGAACATCACGAATGCTGCTGTCCTCCAGACCTCTGAAGGTGTATGTCTCCTGGGCCCCGCTGGCTCTCCAGCCTCTGGAAACTCATGCTGCACCGGCAGCCACGCTCCTTGCAGGAACGGGAGCCCCAGCATGGCGCTGTGCGAGGTGGGAGGGAGCCTCCAAGAGTTTTCTGTGGTAACTGAGACTGATGATGACCATTTCCCACCAGTTCCCACAGAGGATGAATACACGGATAAGGATCTCAATACCGCTGATTATTTATCTTTACTGAGTCGGACTGCCAGTAAAACAGTGTCATCATTTTCAGAACCGATGGAGGCAGGGGAGAATGACAGCTTAAATCAGTACTTCTCAGGGCTTGGGAGCACAGAGGACGTATCAGTCTCTCAAGGTTCTCGCCCTTCCTCTGACACAGATGGAGCACACACTGCCACGGACAAACTTCTTCAGAAATCTTGCCACCATGCCCACAGTTGCCTGAAGGAAACAGGCAACAAAGACACAGATTGTTTTACAACAAACTGTGACTCAGAGAAGACCTGTGTGAGGTGTGGCATTTCATACAGGGAATCTCCCAGAAAGTGGAGCAAGCCCTGTTGTGCTGTGGCTGACGGTGCCTCCACCTCCCCAGAAACTGGATCCCATGCACAGTGCACCTGTGGCTTGAATTTTCTCTCTGCTGGTCAGAGCACTCTAGCAACCGATCACGGTATGGAAGATGCATCTTCAGATAGTACCAACGTGAAGTACCAGAACACAAACAGAAGCACTTCAGGGGCAAACAGCAGTGCTTCAGACCTCCCTCCAGCATCTGGTAAGCCCATTAGGTTTGACCTGTACATAGTCATATAGGATTATTCTCTGTGCTAGTTCAGTACTGTTCAAAGGGTCTGATTTAGGAGGAGAGAAGAATAAAATGATGTCTTTTCACTTAATTTCCCTGAAGCTAATCTGAAAAACAAAAGTGAAATAGTAAGGCCATTTGGTTTGTGGTGAATTCTGCAAATAGTACGAGCACTGTGAGGGACCGTTGTCCTGCCCTGATCTAACCAGCATGCAGAACCCTTCTTCTGACTGTCACTGCAAAGGCCAGGCAATTCTGGTACTGCAGTATTTTGGTGATAGCAGGTGTGTATTGAAGAAAACTTAGAAGGAGGAGAGTATAGGAACCTAGAGGCTGAGTCAAGAAAGGGTGCGTAACGCTCAGACAGACAATTTTCCATTCAACAGTCTGCACGTACATTTTTGCCATTAAGTCCAGTTACATTTATATGGCGGTCATTGAAACTCCAGCCGGAGCTGTAACCTCTGGTGGCCGCTATTGAGTCTAAGAGATTATGTTCTATTTTCTGCTTTTATCTTTTTCTCTTTGTTTTAATTTGCTAGTGTTCCCCTAAAAATAATTTCATATAGACGTTGTTTCTCCATACAAAAGTGCTCTGTCCCCTAAACAACTCTGAAACACTGTCACTAATTTATTAATTGACTAACAATTTACTAATTGAGTAAATATATCAAAATTATCAAGTGAAAGTAGGGAAAAAAAAATCACTGAAGCAAAACTAGCAGGAGGGAAGTTATGAGCATTTACTGGATGAAACCTTCCTCTCTCAGACTTTTTTTTCAGTATAAAAGTCTGCCATCTGCCTGTCATGTGTTATTAGTCATTTTAGATTATAATCTCTTAAAGTCAGATGCTCTGTTTAAGTTGGTGCACTGACGAACATAATGATACCATAGTTTAGACTGGGACATAAGTATTACTGTGATACACACAGCAGTCGTAAGCAGTTGCCCTTCTTTAAAACCATATTGTGCCTTAAAGTCTGCCAAAGCCCAAAAGCAGCACGGTGAAGGCCCTTCCCTTCTCAACCATGGGGGAATCTGAAAGTGTGTAGCATTCATCTTTCGAAGAGCAGATACCCTTTCTGCTGTTTCAGTTTCCTGAAATCATGGCACAGTTTCACTGCCTGGTCTGTACAAAATGCAGCAGCAGTCAAGAGAACATAGATTATCTTTTTTTGTTGTTGGAAGGTGACTTTGAGGTACAACTGAAAGTCAAGTCGTATTTGGCACTGCAGAAGTACAGCTTTTCTTTCTATATCTGACACAAAGGCGAAGAGAAAATACTAAGAAACAGGAGAGCTTGGATTTAAGCGACATGCTAGAAAGTGCCATCTCAGATCTGCAGCACAGTTCTTTACATGGGATTTTTATTGTGTCTGTGCCTTCGGGTACATACATGCTATAGTGCCATCTGGTGAAACGTGAGCACAGATACAGTGCCCTAATTTGCCATTTTTTAGGCAGGACTGCCAGCAGGTACTGACTGAGCTGTGGGCAGTAGGAGAGCCAGGGTTAATTAATCTGTAGGTAACCTGGCTTGCTGGCAGAGGGTTTTTTTCTGTCCGCAGAATGGCCGTGCCCTGCTGGCGACACTTGGTTGCAGAAGGAGTGAGACAGGGCTTAGCCATAGCTTCCACACTGAAGCACCCCAGCCACGCTGGGGCTGCAAGTGGAGCTGCACCAGCATCGGTCATTTTCTGGGCCATGTGGAACGCCGGGATGGAATAAACATACAGGCAAAATAACTTCCTGTAAAGTTTCTCGAAGCAAGTGAAGCCCTCAGGCTTTGCACACAGTCATGCTAAGACAGAGCAATACAAAAGAGAGTGGATGAAAAGTGGGGAAAAAGGCCATGGGCAATTCCAAGAAGTTTTGGGTTTAGTTCCCTAACGCTCAAAATGACAACAGAAATTGAAAACTCTGTCCTTCCTGTGAAACAGCCCTAGAGGACAAAAGTAAACCTCTGGACAGGTGCCACTTACTGGGGTTACTACCAGAGACGGAGGTAAGCCTTCAAGTGCCCTTTCAAACCTCCCCCCAAGCCTGGAGGCAGTGAGAACATGAAGCATCAGTTCATAACCACCTCGCGTCATGTGTAGGGCTACAGCATGAGTGCAGGAAGACTTAGGTGACTCACGATTAGGAATGGTTTTGCAGAGCCTTTCACTTCTAGATCTCAAACCAGCCCACTTTGGCAGCAGCAAACAGTTCTTAGCACCTAAATGCCATTAGAAGGCTCAGAGAAAATTAATCACCTGCGTTGTTCCAGTTCTTAGTGAATAATTACCACAAAAATTAATCTGTTCTTTTAATTAATATTATCAGGTAGTCTGAAGAGATCAAAAGGCTGAAACGTTGCAGAGCATGATGCCTTCGCTTATCCTCTGAAGGTGTCCCTTACGCTTTCTAGGTTGGAAGCTCAACTCTTAGTGTAGTCCAGGAAGATCCGGTGTCAATTTTCTGTGCTTTTGGGCTTCAAATATCCTTTTGTGTCAGCACAGTGTCTTCAGAAAGCAGTGAAGATTTGCCAGCCATATTCAACTAAACATTATAAACGTGTTAATCTGCTCCCCTCCCCCCTCCCCGCCACTGTCACACACGTTTCTAAATACTTGATCTCATACTGAGCACTGGTAAATTTATCTGCAGTACCTTTTATGAGTGACAGGCAATCTATATAAAGGCAAATGCTTATTTTTGTACTCCCATTATGCCTAACAGTTTTGTTGATGGCAAGCAGCCGAACCAAATCAAACATGGGGAAGCAACCGGCAGGGAAAAACCTCCCGCAGAGAAAACTCTTAGTGACACCTCATGTTAATCCACATCACTTGGAAAGAAAGCAAAGAGCTAGCAACACAGTGCTTTAGCTAAAATAAATAGGATTGCTTGAGGGGGTGTTATTAGAGAGACACTCAAGTGCTACCCAGGCTCGGTTATGAGCAGACACAGGTCCTAACTCAGCGCAACTGGAGGCAGTGTCCATTGCTGATGTGCAAACATCACCTGTGGCCGCTAGAAAAAACAGCGTTTCTCTGGGCTTAGCTCCATGCTTAGCTGCAACGAAAATGGGAACATCTCAAGTGTTGAGGAACATAATGAGGAAAGGCACAAAATGTCTAAAAGGTTTCAGATCAGTCTGCAAGTAATGATTAAGTGAAGCACAGTGGGAAAAACACTTCTTAGGAAGGTTGTTCATAGCCTAGGCAGTTTGGGTTTTTTACTTGGTTACTTTGGTTTGTTTAATTTTCAAACTTTAAGTTTGTTAGTTTGCTGTTGAAAGTTTGCTCTCAGTTATATTTTTTTATGCTCTGAGGGAAGTTTATTAATTCCCAGAGCCTGGTCCTGCTGTCACTTGAGTCAGCGACCCAGTCCTTAAATGGCAGTAAGATTGAATTTATACCGAAAAGTCTCTAACTGCAAGCAGACTGACTGAAACCGTAACTCCATTAGGTTGCTATCGTATAGACTCTGTCTCTTCACTGGAGTCAGCATCTATCCGGGTAAATCCATGAGGGCACTAGGTGAGTACTGGAGTGTAGCTACATGGACGATCAGGACAATACAAGATAATCATATAAGCTCCATGTCGTTTGGACACTGTGTGACTGTATGGTCTGATGTTAAGTCTTACAGTATGTATTCAATAAGCCTGCTACCTAGCCCACACAGTAGGATTGATTCTTTACTAAAGGGGAAAAAAACCTCAATGTGATGCCCGGGACCCTAAAAAAAAAAAAAAGTAATAATTAGAAATAATGACCATTTCCTCACAAACTGCGGGCAGAGGCAGTTTGGACACAGCTTGTGCATCGAGCAGCACGGGAGCATGAGATGGCTGCACTCTCTCTTCCTTTCTGGAGGGCAATCGAGAGAGAAAATGTTTCCAGGCCTTCCAGACAGGCTGTCCATGGATGACAGGCTTCGTCCTGAGGAGGCAAAAATGGAAATAATGAAAAGATCCAGTGGAAGGCATTGATTATAAGAGCATGTCTGTGTCACAGGAAAAAAATAATGAAACGAGAATAAAGCCACCACAGCGGGTTAAGTTCACTGCGCTTAGCATCCATCCCATGAGGGGAAAATACTAATCACGTGTGTCTTCTTTTCTCCCCCCTCCTTCCCCAGGAAATGTGACTGGAAACAGTAACTCCACCTTTATCTCAAGTGGACAAGTAATGAATTTCAAGGGCGACATCATTGTTGTCTACCTTAGCCAAAACTCCCAGGAGGGGGCAACGGCCTCCGGGCTGAGTGAGGAGAATGTGGGCAGCCCGGTGCAGGAGGAAAACCTCAGCCGCTGCGAGACTTTTGCTGGCAACGCCCAGCACTACAAGGAGAAGTGCGCCGAGCTGCAGGGCGTCTGCCCGGCGATGGGGAGCCGGGGGCTGCGGCGAACCGCCGGACACCTGGCCCAGGAGCGGGGCCCATCCTGCTGCGGTCAGGCCTCGCAGCCCGTGCAGGAGGAGGGGAGGCTGGGACACTTCTCGGAGAAGGTGTTGAACTGAGGCGAGACAGTGTCCTTGCTGCAGGCCGGGGCACCGAGGGGCAGCTCGCTAGAGGGTGTGGGGCTGCCGCAGGGCTGCCGAAATCCCGAGTGTCGCGACAGATTTGGAAACTGTTGCTGCCCCTGGTGTCTGGTGGGAAATTTTACAGCTGGAAAGGACCCTTGTGGCACACGTGGCGGTGGTGGCGGTGGTCTCGCTGAGGAGGTTACCGGTGAGGACAGGTGCACGTGTGAAGCCGGGCGTGCTGCCCCGTTGCAGAAGCAGGGGCAGAGCTCTCTCCTCTCCCTCACCGGGTGGCGGGCTCCCCGCCTGCCCCCTGCTCCCTGGCACCTCTCCCCTGCAAGCAGCAAGGGAGAGTTGAGGAGATCCTTCGGGCCGGGGGCTTTGCGAGGAGAGCAGCATTGCTGGCCGGGTGCACGAGGTGCTCCTGGAGAGGGGACAACGTGGTGGAGGACCACACTGAAAGGGGCCCCTGAGCTCCCCTCGGGTTTTTTGGGGTTTTTTTGCAGCTAAAGTTCACCTGTTTTGCTGGGTCTTGGGCCTCCTCGATGCTGCTGGTGGTGGAAGGAAGTGGTGGCCACGTCTGCCGCTCAGCCTAGTGCCGCTGCTTACCTTCACCTCCCCATGGGGATTGGGCAGGTGGTGTCAGCCCTTCCCATCTTTCCCCAAGGGACCAGAGGCTCCAGTCTCAAACCAGCGCCAGAGCCAAGATCCTGGTCTGTCCCTTAGTAACTTGTGGGTATGAGTAGGTGTGACGCTGCCCCAGGTGCACAATAACAGGCAAAACAGAGCTGATACGCCTTACAAGCATATCAGATTAATCCTGAGCAAAGAGCATTTATAGTTTTGGTCCCTGATTCACCGCTGCCTTATTGCAGCTCACCAGGGGATTTCAAACCCCTGAAGATGAGTGAGGTGTCCCTGGCACGCTGCTGCATGAATAATGTCACTGAAGACGCTGTGCTGCTAGCAGGTGGAGGAAGAGTCTATGCTAACCAGCTGTGGACATTTTCTGAGTGACAGGAGAGAGAGGGATTACCCTAAGATGGAGAATTTAGAGTCAAACACTTGTTCCTTCATCTGCTCAAACAATTTTGTCATTCTCTCTGGTATTTTCATTAGTAAAGCAGAGCTTTACTTAGGTAGCATGAAGCTATTTCCTGTCTGAGCTGACATCAGAGTGTAGCCACTGTCACATTGAGAACTGATAAGCAATGGGACCAAAGAGATGGATTTAAAGAATAATAGTAGTTGTAGTTAGAAAGGAGTCTCAGCTACTCCACTGGCTTTGGTTCAGGTCCTGTATCCTGCAGCCTCCTCCAGCAGCCGCTGTGCAGAGAGAGGTGAAAGGAACAGACTCGAGGAACTCCCAAGAGGGAAAGATAACATTTTTAATGGTTTCCTGACAAGGGGTAATTCTCTGACATTCTCCTGCATGTGTGAGTGCTGCAGGAGGCTGTCTTCATTCTGAGCCTTCAGGAAGGTCAATGCTGTGTATCCTGTCAGACGGCAAAGGGATCTCATCTGCCCTGGTGGAAAAGATCTCTGGTAAGGAGGGGTCCTCTCCAGAGAGGTTTTTAAAATTGAGGGCTTCACTGCATGGCTGCTCTGTTTGTAATAGTACTGCTCAGTGGGTGCAGAGCACCTATAGAGCTGACAAAGTGACCACTGTGGCATGATGAGCTTCTCATCTATAAAACAAAAGGATGGCCTTAGCCCCCTTCACCTCTCAGGACAACCATTCTGCATTATTTGTATATCTGGCATACAAAGTTCAGCACAGATATGCAAGACTCTCAGTTGGGTGGCTGGCAAAAATGGCACGTGATCAACCAGTCTCCCTTTCACCTCTGCATGGCCTTCAGAAAACTAGACCATCCTAGCCCAGACTTAGCCAGGCAGGTAGGTTGTCCCATCAGTGATGGCCCAAGCTGCCTCTGCTTCTTTGAAGGCGTGCAACTGAGGCACTCTCTTATCTGTGGTATTCTTTTGTCTTTCCTGCTGGATCCTTTAACAACCTTTTTCTAGCCTCTTCTGGCCTGTATCTGTATCCCCTAGGCATTGGTGCAATAGGGACAAGGAAACAGAGCCACCATCAGGTTCATGCAAGGTGGTCCAGATATTTTCCCACTTCATTTTTTGAGTCATATTTTCCTGGAAAGCATTCAACCAGCCTCACAGGGCAGGAAGGACTGAATTCTTGTGTTTGGCTCTGGGTAAACTACCTGTCTGTAGGTCTGTCTCCTCCTTCTTCCTCTGCAGCTTCTTTCTTCCCATAGTTTGTATCTGTGACCAGAAAGCAGGCTCAAAATCCTGATTTCACAGAAGACAATGGGAAGTTTACTGCGTGTCCTCAGTGAGGACACGTTTTTCACTCACTAAATCACAGAATCCTACTGAGCAAGGATTGAAACTAGGATCATCAGCAAACGTGAAGGAATGGGTCATAATGATCACAAGCACTGTGGCTGCTCCCTTGTGGGGAAATGCGATGTGCCAACAGATCCGATTCTTTGTCTTCCTCCAGAGTCTACCCAAAAGTGAAGAAAATATATCACGCTCATCAGCATGCTGCACATTCCCTGGGTCTCTGACTGGCTGCTTAGACGTGGACCCCAAAGGAACTTCTTCATCCTCATGATTTCATTTGTCATCGGTTTGGAGGTGGGGCTGGTTTTTAACGTCCATTTGTACAATGGGGCCCTATGCATTGGGCACTAATTTGGAGGCTTCTGGCTGCTATTGTAATACACATAATTAATGATAATAAAAATCTTAAAGATCTACTTGAGTGAAGATTTTAAATAAATTAATGAAGAGAATCAAATACTTTATTATATGCTCATTTTGATTTAAAAAAAAAATCAAATGCGAGTATAAAAAGCATTCCTGGTTAGGCTTTTGTAACATTTTTTGTATGTAGAATCCTTTTAACAAAAGGTGCTCCCCTTCCCCAGTACATGCTGCAAAAATGCACAAGCGCATCCACGCACATGCGTGGAACCGAGCAGGAGCTCTCGTAGATCTGGTGTGGGTAATGCTTTACTGCTGAGAAGTGGGCGCTAATTCCAACTCATTCCTGAAGTCTCCTCCCGCACAGCACGTGGTTTTATAAGTCTTTCAGTCTGAGGAGTCCCAACATGCATTATCCACAATGGATGTGCTAGATGGTCTTGAAACACAGCCACTTCAGGCCTGGAACGGCAGCAGCAATTCTGCATATAACCATGGGGAAACGAGGAACAATCTTTTGCTCAAGGGCATTGGAGCAACCCTTCTTATCCCCATGGAAAACAATATGGCTTTAAAGATCAACACAGACAATAACTGCTGTTCATCTGTGTACTTTGCTACATGTTCACACAGAGATTAGAAATCACTCTGCAAGGTTTACAGCATACCTGGGAGTAGCATCACTAAAATGTTGTAATTTCTACTCAGCCATATAGGTTCACTTCCTTTTATCGTATTGATGGTATCTGAGCAACTACACCCCTGTGTCTATTAAAACAGAATCCTGCTGAAGGATGTCTTTGTGCTAATGAGGTATTTAATAGACTTATAGTTTTATCAGATACTTCCATTGAACTTAGGCAGTAGTGCTGCCTCACCACCACCCTTAAAAGCCACCTACAACAATAGGAGAATTCACTTCTGCCAGCATGTGATACTGGACGTGGTAAAATGCCTGCAAATTCTTTGTGTGGAAAAGTTACTTCTGGAGTATGTAATATATATTATTAATAGACACTTAATAATAGACACTGGAAAATTGAAGTGTATTTGACCAAGCTGTCTGAGGTTTCTTTGCAAGGAATGCTGAACCACTCCAAACCTTGTAAGCTAGTTTTCCAAACCTCTTTCCAAAAGGCTGTTGCCCTTTTCAGGCCATTAGGGATACTTTTGACCCAAAAGGCATGTGATAGGGCAACGTCTCCACAGCCTGCCCAGGGCGCTGCTTTGCAGCACTCTCCCGTGGAGATGCAAGCACCACAGAGCTCTGCCTGGCAGCATTTGGCCTGTGAGGATCCCCACCCCCTGCTTCCCCACGATGCTAAATGCCAGTGATTCACATTCACCTTAGCTGAGTTGCAGTGGTATCTCTGGAAAAAACAGACTGGTAATCCTATGGCGGTCACAATCACTGCTGAAGCAAGGGGCATACGATCCCAGGTTGCTGATGGCAACAAGTCCCATTTCAGACCAAAAGATTGTGTGAAAAGTGTTTCTCCTCTGTTCCTCTTGCCCGGTGCTATCCTGACTTCCAGAATGAATGTTGCTATACAATAAATGGTTTCTCCTAGAGCTCTGCCATACAACTTTACTCTGTGCAGTGGTATCAGTCATCTTTTTGAGTGGGAAGGTTGATGCAGAAAGCAAAACACGTACAATCAGCTCCTTAAAATCCCAGTTTATTTAACCCAATTCCATGGTAAAAGGTACTACTTTACATATGATTGCTGGGTCCACGTTGTAAGAGGCAAATCAAAAAGCAGCATTTCTCCCCCAGATTCAGAGGAGGAACTGCTGTTGTTTAAGTGGTGTTGCTAATCGCACACGGTATCCTTACCCGAGGAGAGGGTGCAGGAGAAATTATTTTCTCTTCTTCCTTTTTTCCTGTTCTTGTAGGTGTTTTTATACCTTCTTATTTCCTCCCAATTTGCACCACGTATGGGAAGATTTACTTGAGCTGCATATATGTTATTTTCAGCCTTTGTTATGCCTTCAAACCCATTCTACCGAGCAACTGAGGCTGCACTCCTCAACGGGCAATGTGCAGTTTTTGCACATACCTTCAAAGGCTTCTGCTGTCATCCAGTATTGGTACCCCAAGGGGTCCCCATGAGGATCTCCCCCTTGACAGACCCTAGCAGATACCTGTGTGTCCCATTGCTCTCCCTTCAGTAAGTCTAGCTGCCCGGTCTTGCCTTCTGCAAGGCATCAAAGCTGGTTGTGGCCACCAAGTTGTCCTGGCTCTGGCTAGGATAGAGTTAATGTCACCAGGAGCCAGGCCAGGTGAGCCAGGCTAGCTGCGGGCTATTCCATACCATGTGACGTCATGCTTACCATAAAAAGGGGCTAGTCGGGGAGGACTGGATTCAGCATGGCTCCCTGGGGCGGGCTGAGCCTCTGGTGGGTCGGTTGTTGGATCAGTAAATTGCTTTCTGTTATCACCCATTGTGTATATCTGTTATCAGTAGTGTTGTTGATTGTTTCCCTCTCCCTTGCTGTCCCAGTAAACTGTCCTTACCCCAACCCATGAGGTTTTGCCTTTGTTTTTCTGTTCTCCTCCCCACCCCGCCAGGGGAGGGGTGAGCGAGGGGCGCATGGTGCTCTGCTGGGCCTAAACCACGTCACAAGTGATAGCATCACCTCTGCATCAAAGCTTGCTAGCCTTCCAGCCTCACCTTCAGGCCCTCCAGTGCCCTTGTCACATTGTCAAATATTTGTTGGTTTGTTTGGGGGTTTTTTGTGATGGTGGTGGTGGGTTTTTTCTAAAATGTGAGCATACATGAGCGTGAACATAGGAAAAAATACATTATTACAATTCTCTCTGGTTTATGAACAAGGCAATGACAGCATAACATTAAGGAACCGTGTCGCAGTAGATAAGTATGCCAGAATGTCCAATTAGATGTGTTTTAACACTGCTTTTTTTTTTCTTCTTTGTCTTCTTTTGGCTAGCTGGCTTATGGTTTCTTTGTTTTGGCTGAGGATCACCACAGCCCTTCTGGCTCATTCCTTAGCCTGCCTGACCACTTAACTGATCTTGCACCAGCTTTTGCTTGCATCAAAATTAATGGGTCTGTCGCATAACACATTTCTATTGGCTGTCTCAGAATTCAGTACGTTATATGCAGATGATCATGCACAAAATTGTTTCTGATTTCAACCTCCCAGGAAACTGTTAGAAAGGTTCCCAAGGAAGGCAAAGGAACTCAGGAGTGTTGGGGACCACCTGTACAAGCTGGACATATACAGAATGCATTCGAGACTGCTGAGAGGGTTGGCTGACGTCACTGCAAAGCCACACGTTAACATCTTTGACAGGTCATGGAGTTCAGGGGAAGTCCCAACTGGCTGGAAAAGGGCAAATGTTACACCCATCTGCAAAAAGGGCAAAAAAGAAGGTTTGGGAAATTACAGATGAGTCAGCCTCACTTGAGTCCCTTGAAAAATTATGGAATGAGTCCTTATGGAAGCTATTTCCAGGCATGAAGGAGAAGGGAGAAGCCAACATCTACCTCAGCTAATTCAACCCTCTCCCACTGTCAGCAGCTCATTGTTTGCTTCACCATTGCTTCCATAGAGACTTGGGAGACTGACTGTACTCGTGAAGATCATGGCAAAGAGGGCATGAAGGAAAATCTTTAGGTTTCCCTCTGTCCTTTGTAACTAACTCGCCAGCCCCACTCAGCAGTGGACCTACCTTTTCCTTGTCCTTCTGCTTGCTACCACACATACATGTTATGTTACTACTTTCTTGGTACTCTTGACATCTCTTGCCAGGCCCTTTAGCCTTCCTCTCTGCATCTCTGCGTGCCCGAGCGGTATTTCTATATTCTCATTTGGAAGCCTGTTCCCTTTTCCATCTCTCATGTTCCTTTTTTTTGCATCTCAGTTCTCTCAGTAGCTGACTGTTTAATCAGGTTGGTGTCTTGTTGTGACAGCTCCCTCTCCTGCTTAGATGGAAGGACTGCTCTTGTGCTTGGAGAAGGCTGTCTCTGACAGTCTCCAAGTACTCCTGAACACCTTTGGTTCCTGAGGCAGACTCTTCTGGGATGCCTCCTAACAGCTCCCTGGGCAAGTTAAAATCTCCTCTTATGAAGTTCTGGGGCTTTATTTTGCTACTTGCCTTCTTCACACACCTTAGATGTTAAACTCTGCGTTCTTATCACTGCAGCAGAGGCTGCTGTTGTCAGTCTTTGAGTGGTCTGAAGAAGATTTCGTCTGTTTCTCATTTCCTATCATGTCGTCCATAGTAGACACCCACTACAAGCATTCCCTTTATGGTGACACCTCTGATTTTGACCCAAAGGCACAGCTGACCTCTCCTCTTGCCCATGTCCTCAAATCACTCTTTTACATAGAACATAACCCCTCCTCCTCTTCCACCTTTTCTGTCTTTCCTCAAAAGCTCACAAGCTGTTGCTTTTGTTCTAACAGCTATTTCCTCAGCCAGTTTCTAAGATGACAGAAAAAAACCCAACGTTTCAGTGAGTTCCCCACTGTTGTGCCTTTGTCTGGTTATAGATCTGAAAGCTTTCTCTTGCGCCCGGGGATGGGCCTTCAAATTTCCCACCTGTAGGTAGGGGATGGTGAGAGGCTGGAGCTGGCACAAGGAGGAGAAGCTGAAAGACCTGTGCTCCCTCTTCTCACTGCCCTGGGAGGATGGGGGGAGAAGACAGCAGCTTGCTGCTGCTGGAGACGGCCCCTGCCCCTCCAGCGGAGGTAAGCTGGGCGGCAGCATCCCAGGGGCTTTGCCGTCCCTGGTGCTCAGCACCCAGTGAGACCTGGGTCCCCTCTCTCCCGCAGGGGAAGAAGCAGCCAGCGAGTGATTCAGGGTTTCCATCAGATGAAATCAGCCCTGTGTCTGCGTGTCTCAAAACAAATCAGTGTATACAAAATGAAGTGAAATTGTCCATAGGCAGCACATGAGGACCAACCATTTCAAATGCAGAAACCGCTGCCCTAATAGGTTGTCCCTGTTGATCTTCACCAGATTTTAATGGCAGGCTGTTTAAATGAAGCCTCAATGATTTGAAGCACCTTAAATGAGGATTTAGAAGGCATTTTTCAGCACACAGATCTCAATTACTTAGTCTATATTATTACTTATGCTTTATTCTCCCTGGGTTTGATCAGTTCTAACATTTATTTCTCTCTCTTTTAGTGTTGTAGGTGCTTCTAAAGCACAGAAGTTCTTGCTCCCTGTGAGAAATAGAAGACTCTGCTTCCCCAAGGACATTTGCTTTTTGCATCATTTCAGATCCTCATCGGGGTTTTGGGGTTTTTTTGCAAGTTTAGCTGGTGATAAAAGAGCTAGACAGCAGATGGTAGAGCTCATGCTATAACACAGAAATTTTTTCTTTAACAGGGACATCCACTTAAAAATGCAGCTGCCCGTTGGCGCATGGCCAAATTTCCTTCTGAGGACACCCTTTGAATGTATCTGAGAATGGGATGGATGCAATCGGCTCTAATGGTCGTCTCAGCAGGCGGCTCATAAATGTTTCCTGCAACCCCTGTTCTTTTCATCTTCACCCCATGCATCCAACTTGTCTGCTGGATGGACAACATTTTGTGGATACATTAGAAGCCTGTCCAGTTCATCATCTTCACTTTTACACAAATATTTATTGCAAGGGTTTTGTCCCCTTTGTCTGAAAGGATGCTCCAAGTATGATACGGAGAGGCATGTAAAAATAAATCCACTTCAATGCTTAGGTTTTGTCAGTCAGGCTGGCTGACATTTAAATGTTGATGCATGTGAAGTCTGTTCTCTTCAGTCATGTTCTTTGTCAGGTCCCATTCAAGTCTACTGCACTATGTTCTTTTATCTGCTCTGTAGTAAATTTTGCAGCTGATGCTTTGTTGATGAAAAATACTAGAAATTAGTATTTTTGTTCTTCTTTAGGAGGAGATGGAACATGAGGAAAAACAGACTCAAGAATTCTGTTCTGTGAAGTATTTTTAGAAGTCTTCAAGACTTGCTTGCTTTTGGATCTCCATGTTTTGGTTACTTTGACAGTAGGCACTCTTACATGCCACCATTTTGTTATCTCACATCATAATTTTTTTTTTGCTGGAAATGGCTGAAGGGCAGGACTGCTTTCAATTAAAGATGGAGTCTATTTCTAAATAAAAATCTCATATGGCTCCTTTACTGTGTGGATGGATGGACGGATGGACGGACACACACACAAAGCTTTGCCCTGCTTTATTGTGACCAGAATATGCCTGCTGCAGGGACTGCAGTTCTACTGACATGCATCCCTTGGAGTTCATGCAGATACAATAAACAAATCCAGTCGCAGCAAGAACTTCTTTAGCTCATGTCTGAATAACAGCAGCTGACTGTGTATCAAACAGCAAAGACATTCTTGGGTTTGAGTTTTTTGTTGTTGTGTTGTTTTTAATCTCTAGTCTTCTTTCCCTCTCCTAAGCTTATCATTCCTTTTTTGGTGTAAATACAAAGGTCATGGCTTTTGGTATGGTGGTGACTCATTCTCATATTTGAGCAATGTGATCAAAATGGAAACTTAGAAGTCCCAGTGTGGTGCGTATTCCCTGCAGCCAGCATGCGTGAAAAATGCCCTTGTGAATGGTAGCTATCCTGAACAGTGCCAGTACCATGTATGATTGCTTGTAGACTTCTGACTCTGTGCGAGATCAAAGAAATTCATAGAATCACAGAATCATAGAATGGTTTGGGTTGGAAAGGACCTCAAAGATCATCTAGTTCCAACCCCCCTGCCATGGGCAGGGACACCCTCCACTAGACCAGGCTGCCCAAAGCCCCATCCAACCTGGTCTTAAACACTTCCAAGGCTGGAGCCTCCACAACCTCTCTGGGCAACCTGTTCCAGTGCCTCACCACTCTAACAGTAAAGAATTTCTTTCTAACATCTAATCTAAATCTACCCTCCTTCAGTTTAAACCCATTAAGGCTGCAATTAGATCTCCCCAGAGTCTCCTCTTCTCCAGGCTGAACAATCCCAACTCTCTCAGCCTGTCCTCGTAGGAGAGGTGCTCCAGCCCTCTGATCAACTTTGTGGCCCTCCTCTGGACTCTTTCCAGCAGCTCAANTCCCAGTACCGACCCCTGAGGAACACCACTCATCACTGTTCTCCACTCAGACGTTGAGCTGTTGACTGCTACTCTTTGAGTGTGACCATCCAGCCAGTTCCTTATCCACTGAGTGGTCCATCCATTGAATCCATGTCTCTCCAATTTAGAGACCAGGATGGTGTGCGGGACAGTATCAAATGCCTTGCACAAGTCCAGGTAGATGATGTCTTCTGACCTGACAGTGCTGCCTAGAGACGAGCAGATTATATTTTGCCATTGGGTAGATGCACGTAACAACCTTAACAGCCACATATATGTGTACACATGGGAGATTAGACTATGCCTAGCATTTAGGTAACTCCTCAAAGCTGGGGTCAACCAAGCGATTGCTCCTGAAGCACTGTGTTGATACCCATTCCTTTGGCTGTCTGGGTAGTGTGCGAAGGCACCAACATTGACTCTTAAGGCACAGGGGCAGAGAAGGCAGCACCTCGTGGTCGGGTCATCAAGCCCCTGTCTTTATGACCTCCCTCAGTCCACCTGGGAACCTGCCATTTGAAAATGACCAAAATCTGGAGTTGCTGCTGCCAACAGAGGTGGCCTCTACCCCGGCATGAGAGATTTCTATGTTAGCCCTGGCCCCCTTCTGTTTCCCCAGCCTCCGTCAAACAGGGTTATGTTGGTTTGGGAGGCGGGAGAACGGCGCTAGGAGGAAAAAAAAAAACCCAACAACAAAACCCCAGAAAAACTCCATCTCCTCTGACGTCAGCGTAATATATACACTGCATTGTGCAGCTGTGAGGCTCACCGCCCTTCTCACGCGTTAGATACTCCTACACCAACACACTTCTGCTTCCCTTTGCCCTGCCCGACGCCCGTTTGCCGGCAGCGGCGCGCGCTGCCGCTAGATGGGGCCCGGGGCAAAGCCCCGCACGGCGCCTGCGGCTGGTGCCCGCCTGGAGCGGGGGGAGCGGGGGGAGGTCGGGTTAGCTGGCAGCCCCTTTCTCCAAGGAAAAAAATCCTGTGTAAGCTCACCTGCCCCGAAAAATCGTCTGAAGACGGGAAAACCGCGGCGTCCTACGGCAACACCGTCCTACGCGCCGCTATCTCTATCGCTGAGTAATTCTTCCCCATGGCTAAATTAAGTCACCGCTGGCACGGTTCAAGCCTGTGTTCCTCTTGTTCTCAGGCTACTGTGTTCACAGAGAATCTATTATTCCTGTGCTCTTAAAATACATCTTTTGGTCTGTTTAGCCCATTGACCAGTCCTTAAGTGAAATGTATAAATTTTGTGCCAAAAGCCCAAGAGGTTGCTGTCGCGGAGCTTAACAACGGTCTATAAATAGGGTAACTGGGATTCTTCAAGGAAATGTAAAGAATATAGACGCAAACCAGAAAACGTATCTTCATCCCTAACACTGCTTTGAAATCCTTAGTCAATGAGGATAAACAGCCACAACAAGTAACGCAACTGAAATTGGAATGGGAGGAATAATAACTTATGAACAGACGCGGATGGCCTTAAAGTGAGATCTTATCAGCTGTCAAAGTCAGTGGGACCTTGGGCTATGCGGGCACAATGCACATAATTATGTATTTTATCAAATGGATAAACTCAGGAGCTCGGCGAGCTGGGCTGCAGCCAGCACTGTGTGCCACTCACTAACATGCTTTACAAGAACAGACATTCAATTAGTAGAAAACAAAATCTGAAGAGGAAATGATTGGTTTTATCAGTCCGGTGCCAGCTAGAAATTAAACCTTTGAAGTCAAAGACTGTTTTGTGCTAGTATTAAAGCTTTCTTATCTGACTCTTGTCATACGGGGACATTTGAAATCCTTTCCTAGAAGTCTCCTCATTTCTGAGCTGCTTTTGAGATAGGAAATTCTGGGGGGGGAAAAAACCCTTTTCTTAACAGAGAAAAAGAATCCCTGAAATTTACTGTATTGAAAATTACAACATGGAAGTAGTTTTTGCCTGTCGAGTCTAACCTGGACATACTTCCCTGAAATGAGAATTGCATTCTGTATAATAAACTCAACACAAACAGAACGATTCCATTTCTAACTACTTCTGCACTTTTGAGTCTGAATGATGATACTTACAGTATTAAAGGTGGAATACACTTGTGTGTATTTTCCCATTGCCATTTCTGCAAAATGCGACATATGGATAAAATTTAGCTTGTATGTGAAGAGTATACATATATCCTAAAAAGGAAAGCATTAATACAACATTGATCATTTGTGAATAAAGACTCTGTATTGAAGCAAAAAAAATAGCATGGAAATGTAACTGTGAGGGTGGTGAGGCACTGGAACAGGTTGCCCAGAGAGGTTGTGGCTGCCCCCTCCCTGGAAGTGTTTAAGACCAGGTTGGATGGGGCTTTGGGCAACCTGGTCTGGTGGAGGGTGTCCCTGCCCATGGCAGGGGGGGTGGAACTAGATGATCTTTGAGGTCCCTTCCAACCCAAACCATTCTGTGATTCTATGATTCTAACACAATTACTACAAAAAGTTAATTTTTAAAAGCAAAAATTGGCAGCCTAGTAATAACCTGATGGACTTTCATTGCTCTAGCAGCTATCACATACAGTGTTAAAAAATAGTAGAATATTTGTGTTTGGATTCAAACTTCATTGAAAACAACACAAAAAGGACTTGGTTTCACCTACGATAGCGTTTAACAAAGCAGAGGCTTTATATACCGTTGGTTAAAAAGGCTGGTGAACCGCAAATGCTTGGTGGCCACAGAGGAGTCTGGCAGGACAGGAGAAATGGTGAGACTGAGGGAGAGCCATCAAGTACCCCAGGGGAAGCAGAGGAAAAGGTGAGTTATCTGATGGATGAGGACATGAAAGGCTGAGGAGCAGCAGCTATAGAGGACAAGGAATTAGTTATCGGGAGCAAGAAGAAGCAAACAGGGAAGGAAGTCAACCCAAATACAGTGGTGAAGTTACATACAGCAGCATGCCTGGAAGCCAGAAAGGGCAATGAGACCCAGCTCAGGAAGGTGGAGAGACAGTGGGATGGCCAGAAGGGCATCTCTGGCCTCAGCAAAGCTGTCACAGGCTTTGGCGGTTGTTCAGGCCCACATTTGACGTGTCCCTCAAGGTCAGTGCTCCTGAAGAAAGACCAGAATTTCTGAAGACTGTCTGCCAAAAGGGGGGAAACTTCACCCGCGGGAGCAGTAGCAGCACATCCCCTCGGCTGCGTGGCTGTGCCCAGCAGTGTGTCTCCAGGTGTGTCCTCCAGGAGGCAGGAGCACACTGAGCAGCACTCGTGAAGGTGCGACCTGGTTACACCACACCTGGTTTCGGAGGACATTAGCTCTTCCTCTTCTTTTCTATGCAGCAAGTCACCTTTAAACAAACCAACGGCATCTACATCGCTCACGGAACCAGTCACATCCTGCAGCGCATAGGGGTCCCCTTGCTCAGGTAGAGGAGGATGGGGCATGTCCACGTACATGGGCACCACCTGAGATACTGCCATGCTCCTCCCCTGGCACACCGGCTGTTCTGTTCAGAGCCCATGCAGCTATCGCTGCAGACCACCACACTTCCTTGTATAAAAAGAGATGGTTAGGAGATTTTGCCAGTTCTGTTTCTGATGCCTAGTAGGTTTAAAAAAAAAAAAATCAAAAAAAAAAATCAGTTGGTTTCTTTGTGTTCACTCTCAATAATTCAGTTCTGTAAAAACGAAGCCCAGGCTGCTCTTCTGCCTCTGTAGACTAAAGCAGGGCTTAACGTCGCAACTATCAGGGAATGACCAAAGGTGGGTACAGTATTCACACTACTGTGTATGGCACTATAAAGAAAAAAGCCTAATCTTGGGGGTATAGCCTTACTTCACCCTGCTCCTTGAATGATAGCTCATACGGAGGGCTTAAACCCTCACCTCAACAGAATACTACCTTGTTCGCTGAGTTTTGAGTAGACCTCGGTCATCTTCTGTCTGTCCCCATGCTAGTTTTCAAGTCAGCGGTGAAAATTACGGTTCTTTTCACAAAAGCTTTTGCCACAGACCTCAATAGATATCAATGAAGTAATTATGGCTTTGCTAAAGAGAAAAGAGTCAATGTCACTTTTCAGATTAACAGAGAGAAAGACATGTGTCTGCAAAGAGCAAGACTTGAAGGCTCTCTTTTCCCTCCCTAAACGGATGTCTGATTAGAGCAGCTTATCCCCTATTAAGACTGACACAGTAGCAAAGATGTTGTGTGCGGTGCAGGGCTCCTGGATTCTGCAAGCAGCCCAAATATGACGTTCCCATTGAAATCACTAGGTGTTCCACACCTAGCAGCCCTGCTTATGTGCCTGGCTCACATATGAATTTTGGCACATGTCAAGAAAAAGGCCTTATAAAACTGAAGGCTGTAAAAAAGTCATAGTGCTTCCTCACCTGAAATTTTTGCTCCTCCACCAAACACCTGCTGTGCTGACAGCCCTTCTACCCCTCCTGCCCGTGGTGGGAACCATGTCGTCACCCATCCTCTGCTGCTGCCTTGGTGGATACGGGGTTAACATGGCAACTTGGTGGTGGTGGGGGAATCCCTCCAACAGTTTTATAGGGAAGAAATATGTAAGTATGGGTTTGATTTGTTAAAAGGGAACTTCTTCACAGGTGAAATGCTAATTGACTTCTGAGAAATCTCTGTCTGTCTTAAGATGGCTTCTCTGTTTTCTGTTTAACACATAGTGATGCTCACTGTTTAACATATATACATCACTGTTTAACACACAGTGATGTTTCACATGTGCACTGTTTAACATAAAGTGATGCACCCGTGTTCTAGTGAACTATGTTCCCCAAAACAATGACTTTGCTCCTCTGTGCCAAACCGATGTGGTGTGACTCCATTCCTCTACCCACTCTCTCATTTCAGACTCTGCCCAGCTAATAGTACCAGAGCAGCAGACAGGGGAGGTGAGCTCGCTGCACCACTGGTGGAAGGTCCTGGCTGCATGTTGCCCGTTGGGTGGAAAAAGTTTGTAATTTTTCCAAAGCATCTGAGAAGGTCACAGTGTTTTCAGAAGGTCTTGCTGCTTAGGCCCATTTGCATCCACAGGGAAAGAGATAAACTATCTATCAGTTAATTTAGATGAACTCTGAGGGCTCTGGTTACCCACACAACTTGCAATCCTGCTTGAATCTGATTATGTTTTTGACATTCATACTTCCTCTGCAGATTACGGTTTTGCAGCTCTCACCCCTATTCACTGAGCCAGCAGCTGCAGCTCTTCAGTGTCACGTACTTGTTATTACCCCTCATTGATGGCTCGCAACCCCATAACGAAGTAGAGTGGGGCATGTACCCAGCTCCTACCTGCCTCATGACCTGCTCCTATGACCTCATACATGGCCGTTGCTACACGGCCACTTCCGCTCAGGTTTCAAGCTGAGGTTTCAGCCAGTGACGCGGGGTGACCAAGGAGCCAGCGCGTGGTCCTTCAAGGGACTGCAGTGCAGGTACGCCCGGCAGTATCCGGGCGCCCAGGCAGTATCCGCCTGGACTGCTTTCACAGCAGTCACCAGGGATTTATATTGCACAGCCTGGGTAGAAGTATTTCCTTTTTTATGTTGTGCACTTCCCGTCTTTTAATTTGCTGAATATTGCCTATTTGTATTACAAAGAAGGAAAAGGAGAAGGTCCTGATCGCTCTTCTCCAGCTCATTTGTCATTTCCCATGCTTGCCCTCAGGTCCCCTCCTAGTTTTCTGCTTCCCAAAGAATATAGTCTCGCTCCAAATCTCCCTTTGACTGAAAGGTTTCTTATTTGTTATTTCTTATGAAATTCCTCCAAACCCTCCTGATACCTTTTCTGACATCTTTTGACCAGTGAATATATATTATTATTCACTGGTCAAAATATTATATATATATATAATATATATAAAATACATATATATTATATCAAAATAATATATAGTATATACTTATATATATAATCATACCTGAGTCTGCCCAGTGCTTGGTCATTTGAAATGGTCTTCAAATATTTTCTTTTTTTTTAAAACCTTGCAGCTCATTCTTTAAACTTCCTAATATGTTGTCAGCGTTTTTGATTGCATATTGAGCAACCATTTTCACTTTTCATTGCCACCTGGGTCACTTTATGAAATTGAGGTAGTTAATTTAGAACCCTTAGGTGCTTGAAAATGCTCTCACTGCTCCTCCAGTGTGTATTGCTTTACATTTACTGAGACTGAATTTCATTTCTGTTCATCTAACTAGTTCACGTCTCTGAAGATAAATAGCAAAGAATTCCAAGAGAGCAATTTGCTGGGAAAAATACAGCCTTACGTTAGTTACCGACTAGCCTGCTTAAATGAGGAAAACACCCTAAGGAAAACAAAACTGCATGCAGAATTCAGTCCAGGAGCACGCTGAGGTGAAAAGGTGGGGACCTTCTGGTTTAGACACTCAGATTTCATATGTAAGCAATATAATAAGGCAGCGCCCTTTGTGGTCGGGAAGACAATGTTGCCAGGATTAATGAATGGTGCCTTTCATTTGCAGAACTGGAGCTGGTTAGCTATTGTAACAGCCTGATCTTACAGGTATTTTTAATGAAATGCCTCAGATGGAGCAGCGGTGCTGGCTTCCTTCGGTAAATGTCTGTAGTTTCGAGTCAAACAAGAAACGAAGGCTTTGAAAATTTCTGCGTAGGAATAATCCTGGTGAAGGATATTCAGACAGCATGCGGATCCAGCTTTTCATGGGGATTTATTAACACAGCTTTTCCTGCAAGCCAGAAAAGAAGTCAGACAGACATTTTGGGCATGAGCATGCCTTTCTGGCAGTCTCGGATGGTTCAAATCTGGGAACACCCACTCCTCCCTGCTGTCTAGAGCAAAGAGGTCACTGAGATGTTTCAGTGCACTTTAAGGACTTTCTATGGGGACGACAACCCACCATACACGGCCCGAAAGCTGCTCGCCTGCTGACATATTAACTGATTATTCTGAAAAGCACCAAAATCATCAGTAAATGACAACTGGGCATCATTTTCTGATCTGTTTTGTGGCATTGCAGTACATTATATCACCAAGGCATGGCATCACTCGTGCCATTAAAATGGCGATATATAGGATGTGAGCGTGTTCAGGCTCACGGTGGTTCTGTTCACCACAATCTTTTATCCTCGTATATCCCTGTTCCATTAGAAAACTGGGGAGGACAACTTGTAGCTCCCAGCTCCTTCCTTTTTTTTTTT
>VXBL01009005.1:1326375-1349674 GCA_013400195.1 Aramus guarauna | reverse complement strand
TTTTTTTTTTTTTTTTTTTTTTTTTGGTGGGGCAAGGAGGAGTGGGGACAGGATGGCTTGCTGTGAAAGTAGCTCCAATACAAATACTGGGCATCCCCCTGTGAGCATCCCAAGTACTGCTAACGCACTCTGGCCAATAATCCCGCGGCAAGCAGATGGAAAGGGGTAACGCACCCAGTCGCTCACCCAGCCCAATGCCAGGGTATCCTCCTGCCACGGCCACCTTTGCCAGTCACTGCCCCGCGGTGCCGTTGTACCTTCTGCACCCGCTTCTACTTTACAGAAAAGCTATTTCAGAGCCTGCCAAATTCAGTAATGTTGATCTATTTCTTATCCCTCGCCCTGTGATATCTAGTTGCCGTAGTTACCTCATGTATCTAAGGCAACCAGATGTTACAGACGGAGGCACTGAAATAGCATCAACAAGTGCAAAAATTATTTGAAGTAGTTTGCCGGAGTTAAGCCGCTCAGGGCTGTTTCCCTCTCAGCTCTGTAATTTGCCACCTCCTCTGATCAAACCTGCTGGCCTGTTCCCACCTTCCTCCCCCAGTCTTTTGGGACATCCCCCCCTTCCCCTGGAGCGATGGCTGCGGGACTGCTTGACCATTTGATTCGGGGACGTACTTCTGGGGCCACAACATGTTGAGGGTGCAACAGTGGGGAGAAGAGGCGTTTGCAGTCAGCGCAGGGCTGGAAGCGATGACCTGGTTTTATTCGGTTTGGGAAAAATCCACTCGCGAATTGAGGAGGGTTTATCTCATTACCTGGTTTCACGGAGCAAGAAAATGCTTGCAAGTCAGTCAGATGTTTTCCACTTTCTAAGTGCTGCCCCATGGAGCACCCGGTGACTCCGAGATACCAACAGTATTGCTATTTTCAGAGCCAAGCTTGCCAAACTCAAAATACCAGGCAGCTAATCCCTGTTCCCACCTGACTAAGGATCCCACTGAGCCGGCAAAGAGAAAAGGAAAATGTTTCTTGCATTTCGTTATTTTCCTTTATAACATGGCAGCTGCTTCCAATTGCCTGAAAAGTGGGAAGCCCGGGATGAGTCTCCCCGCAGGTGCGGCACAGCGCATGGGAGGCATCGGGAGCGGGGGAAAGCACAAGCCGCTGCAAGAACTAAGAACGACGGCGACTACACACATCCCAAAATAACTCTTCTGGGATAACTACTCTGGGTGAGTAATATTTACAAGCCGTAAGCCGGTCCCAAAGGGGAGCCATTTCCCAGGCGTTGCGGCTCCGTGCGGGCCACCCCTGCACTTCCAAAGATCGGGGCGCGGGAACGGTTGCGTCTCCCCTCCCCACCCTTCCCTCAGGCCCTGCGTGCCAGGTGACGCGGGAGAGCAACCTGCGCTTCGCCACACGACGCGCGGGAGCTGCGTCACCAGACTGCGGTCAGAGGCGTCACCAGAAACCCTCGAAGGGCTTTTTGGAGCACGTGGACCCCTCCTAATTTTAGTCCAAGTGCAGGGTTGCTGTTTCTGCGCCTGGCCAGAAGGTAACTGGAGGAGGAGGGGGGCGGCCGCCATGCCGCGGGGGGACCCCGGAAGACAGGGACCCCCTCGAAGGGTGCGAGATGGCGGCGGGCTGGGTGAGGGTCATCAACTCGGAGCTTTGACAGCTTTTCGCATGCCTAAATTAGTTTTGTTTTAAATACGGAAAAGAAAAAAAAGAGATCCAAGCTGGAAAAGGAATAGCTGAGCCATGTAAAATTTTGTGTGGGTTTTTTTTTTTTAATTGTAATGGAAAAGGAAGGGTTAAACAGATGGAAAACTACTAATCTAACCATGGATGTATTACAGGGAAAAGTAAAATTACTTCTCTAAGGTGCTGCCTTTATTCCATCATGAGTTTCATCTTACAGCTGTTGTCTTTTAACTCCCTCGTTTTTGCAAAGGCCCCAGTTTCCACGCGAGGGCCCAGGGAGGGCTCCTAAGCAATTAATTTCACATGGTAAAAGCACCTTCCTCTCAAGGCTGTAAAAGCACAAACACCCTTCCAAGGCACCTTTCTCAGGGTGGAAGGAAGCAGGTGTTTAGTGTTACATTAATTTTAAACCTATAATTAGTGTAACTTGAATCCTGGGCCTCTTCCAGTTTAATTCATTATATTCCTCCAAAGGAGACACCCCCCAGCCCCTTCCCCTCCGCTGACTTGATGTGAATGCAGCAGGCCGGGCCTCCAGCGACCCAAACCTTCTCTTTGGCTGTTGGGGGTGCAGGAAACGAGGTGTCAGGGAGCTGCCTGACGTACGGGTTTCTATATGGCCTCTATAACGGGGGTACGGCTGACACAGCCCGCGCTCCAGCTGCCTGTTGGCCCTGAAAGCCACGTTGGTGGCCCGCGGGCGGCTGGTACAGGGGGGAGCTGCCCTTAGCACCGTGAGTTCTGAGGTCATCAGAAGCTGCTTGATGAGGTTGCTGCTGCTATGTCTGCCTTGTTCTCCGGCTGGTGGGTTTCCTTTGGACGGCCCGAGTTCGATGGGGGATTTTTCATTTCTGGCTCTAGCTGGTGCGACAGCGCTGGTGGGGCCGCTCCTGCCGGGACGGGAGCTACGGCTGTCGGCAGGGAAGAGGTATTGCAAGCACCTTTTGTTTTACCTGTTGCAGGGACATAGAACACCAGGATGAGCACTAGATAAAGCAAGTTGGGCTGTTGTCACGCACGGTGTAAGGAATTGCCTTGGTTTGCCCTCTTGGAAGCCAACTGATGTCACTGGGAAGTATTTTATGTTGGAAGAGGTGAAGTAGGCTGGCTCAGCCTGGGGCGAGGCAGGGAAGGGGATGCAAACAAACCATACCTTGAATAGCTGTTGATGACCACAGGGCTTCTGCAGTGACTGCTAATAAGCAACACTAGCAGCAAAGGGCATTTTACACCCCGTGTGCACGTTTCCCTCTGTAGGAGGCTGGGAGGAATTACGAGGGGGCTCGGGAGGAGCGGTGCCTGGTGGGGCACTGGCTGGGATGCTGCGGTACAAGCTCCGAGCCCAGTTACCCATCCAGTCCGTGTGGGTCAAACCCGCCTCTGGCTTTGCTGAGTTATGGCTAAATATTGGGTGTCTCGCTTTGTATACTGCTGTTTGGCAGAATGTGTTTGGGGTGTGAGCAGAACCAGAGAGGAGATGAGGGCGCGGAAAAAAGACTTTGCGTGTTTTAGCCAGGATTTGAACTCAGCTGAGGACTCATTTGATCGGAAAGACAAAAAAAAAAAAAAAGGCATTGTGCAAAACTGGCTTCAGAGCTCTCCTTCTTTCCAGGAGAAAGCCATAAGGTCAAGGTGAGGGGAGATGAAGGCCTGGGGGGTGTTGGGGAGGGACAGCACGGTACTGGAATAGGCTGAAGGATTTGCAGTCTGACACAGAGTAGAAAACATGAAGTACCATAATTTACTGGGAATTTACTGAACTTGGTAGCATATACGTTAGACCTGCATGAGCAATTAGTGCTGATTAGCAGTTCCCTCTGCTGGCTGAGCTAATGAAGTTATTCCTTCAGTTCTACAGGTGTATTTCTGCAATTGCAAGGGTGCAGTTCAGTTGAGCAGTGTGGTATTTCCACACATAAATTAGCAAGGATGGCTACATAAAGCAGTGCCACAGAGGAGCTGTGCAGCAAATAATAAAAACATGGCTCACTAATGCCATCGAACTCCGGTAATAAAAAGAGCAGAGCAGCCACAGGCTCTTGTTCTAGGAGTGATTCTGACATGGGTTTCCCTGAACGATTCAGAGCCATTGCTGATGATATTTTGGGTTGGGTTTGGTTGGTTGCTGCATCTTCTTGCAGGTTTTTTGGTGTGCGTGCATATGTGTGTATGTGCTGTTTGTTATGGTGCTTTAGGCAAGGACATAAGTCTACCCATTACTTAAATATTTTATAAACTATGTTTTTAAGAGACTGCATTTTTTAAATGGAGGTAAATACTTCTTTCTTCAAGGAACAATAAAGCAGATCATTAATTTGTCTTCTACATCTCTTAGACAAAATGGAGATGTAGTGGCTTCCCACATCATTATCAAGTTATGAGCTAATTGGTATAGACCTCTGAAGGCTTAAGTCACCCTGACATAGGCAATTAAGTCAGGTTGTTAGCATCCAAGCCATGTTTCCTTCTGTCCAAGTGGCTCTTCCCGATGCGGTTCCTCAAGGAAGGAGACCTTGCTACAAAGACGCTGTCTGCTCACAGACTTAACATGAGCTGGAGTCACAGCTTAAACAGTGATCCTATGAAAACATTTTTGCAGACAAATGTGCTTTTCTTACCTTCCATGGATTTCATTACTTTCTTTTTTTTTTTTTTTTTACCCTGAAAGTGGCCTGTGAGTGAGAAGCCCTGGCTTCTCTTTACATTTGCCAAGTGCTTTTGGACACCTCTGCTTCTGCTCTCTGTGGAACGGGGTTGCTGTTAACTCACCTGTCACAAAGTGCTTTACAAACAAACATAAAGAAGGCTATGAAACTGTTAAGTAGTTGTTTTCACTTCCAGGGAAACTGGCTCAAGCCCAGCGTCTCAGGCGGCCGATGGCTTTCCATGAGGAGATTCCTGTGGGTTCCTGCGCAGTGCTCTCCCATCCCCCCGACACTGCCCCTCGCCATCCAGCCAGGAGACGGCCCGAGGCGAAACAACTGCTTTTTTCCCCTTGCCAGAGAAATCCTGCTCTGCTCTGGCCCGGGCCACGAGCTGTTTGAATATGTGCTTCCCGTGCCGCGGCTCAAGCTCGTCAGGAAAACTTCAGCTACGTCCAAAGTCATAACTGACGGCAAGCATCCCAGGCTAAGACCAGGCTTACTGTGGGAACGCCTGGATGCTGCCAGAGAGAGCGGCCGCCGTGGGAGGTGAGGACGGCCAAGCTAAACAACCGCTGTCTGGTCCCACATCCTCCTCCTCAGGAGCAGCAGCCCTCCCACCGCTCGCCATGAGGCCGGGATCGGGGTGCCCTGCTCCCCAGCTAGCCACGGGGCGAGGGACCCCTTCCACACCCGGCTCTGCCGGTGCCGAGGCTTTGGGCTTCGACTCGCCCCGACAACGGTGTGTGATGCTCCAGCGCGCTTGGCTGAGTGTACTGTAAATCACTTTCGCTTTCTTACTTGAACCGTGGGAATCTGCATACAAAAAGCCCCATTAGCCCCCGATCAAAGGATATTTAGATTGCTGGTGTTAAACAACCAGAACCAGACAGTCAAGTTGTGAGTTGAACATGTCTCCCACCTGAAAGTTAAACGTTTTGTGGTGTCATAGGAACTTCTTACTAACCCGTGAATAATAATTGTCCTGCTTTTCTTGCTAGGTTTTCACCAGTACGTTAAAATTGAATTTCTGTAATGGCAGGAATTTTAATTTCAGGAAAGGTAAAAGGTCATGCTGGTTTTTATTTTAAATATTTTTACATAAGGTGTTGAGCATTATTTATAGCTGCATTTTTTTTTCACCATTACTAAATCAAATTCACTTGATTGATGCTACTAATAATATTAACCGACCAGACAATAATGGCAATAAGCTGCAAATGCAATCACTTCTCTGCGAGTTCTCATCACCTTTGTGGTCCAAGCTACCACCTCCTTTGTGGTAAAGACTAGGTCATAGCTAGTTAATCACCCCCCAAGTAACTCCTGATTTACTGAAGCACAATGTTCAACTTACCCACTGCTTTATATGTTGGGCTGTTTGAACCATTAAAACGTAACCGTCCTGATTTAAATGGGTTAGGAGGTTTCATTATAGGGGAGACAACAGAGACCAAGTGGAGCCATCATATGTAGAAATACGCTCTTGATGTGAGTTTGCCTTCTGGCACGGACCCACAGTTTATATACATCAGTCAAAGGGGAAATTCAGAATTCCCCTGTGAAAACTCAGAAGTATGAGTGTGCAAAGGGGGAAGCAGTAGTAAGTAGTCTCACCACTCCCAGTATTTTACATGAAAAGTGCCAGTACTCACACTGCAAATGTGGGATGCTGTTGTATAACCTATCGAGCCATTTCGACCACTGAGTGCACGTTTGGGGTATACGGATGAATCAAATCCAGGCTGGGAGAAGCACTTGCCCTTCGTTAAATAGCGTTTAAACCAGTTGCTCCTTGGGATTAACTCCTGTGCCGTAAAAGGGATTTTCAGCTCTTCAGGATGGGACAGAGCTGACTCTGAGATGCTTGCAGTCAGAAAATACTCAAATGCACACGGCGAGGCTCAGGAGGAAATAAGCCGGGGAAAACAGCCCTAGGAAAAGGGATTCACCAGCAGCAGTAAGGAGGAAGTGAGTTGGTTTTAAGCAGCATTTTTCCACCTTTTTCCATTAGCAGACCTAATTTTTGCCTCCTGCCGGTGGGTTGGGAGGCCCCTGAGCAGCAAACCCAGGGGTGGCCCGGGAGCCCACAAAGTCCAGCCGAAAACAGCTGCGGGGGGAGATGCCCCGGTGAGGGTCTGGCGGGTGCGCTCAGAGCGTCCCGCACCACCCCGGGGACCTGCACGGCCGGGTGCGAGGAGGTGACTAAGGTGACCGTGACCTGTGCCAGAAGGCTGATGGAGGAGGGTTCAGGTCTGGAAACAAGGAGGGGAAGGAGAGAGCAGGCAAGCGGGGAGAGGCACGGCTGAGGAAGATGAGAGAAGAGGAGGGATTTGTGTAATAAGGTGCGGTAAGAAACTTGCGTTGGATTTCAGAGACGGACACGTGCTGTCAATAAACCTGTGTGTTTTAGAGAGAAAAGGAATGAAAATTCATTCCGAAGATCCTTAAAAAAAAAATAAAAATCTTTTGGAGCAAAGCTGTATTTAATTTGGTCATAATCCCCTGAATTGAGATATATTTCAAGTTGACTGAAGACTCCTGAGCACGGCTCACAGAGGAAACCTGATCATTTTTGGCAGAGGGAAGAAAAACTGTCTGTTAGAACTAAGTTCTCTCAGCTGGCACGTTTATCACCAGAGATCAATGAAAACCAGAGGATAAATAAAAGCAGATTTTGAAAATGAATGGATAGACGTTCAGGCGCCAAAAATATTTTTTTTTTCTTCTGTTTTTCTGGGTCTCTTCTTTTATTTTTCTGCCTTGGGGAAAATTAAATTGAAACAGTTTTTATTGACAAGACTGTACCTTATTTGTGCATTTGCAAGACTGATAAACGAGTGGCTGGTGTCCTATAGGTCTTAGATTTGCTGCCCCATCAGACCTATTAGTTCGTCCCACCAGATGCAGACACTGCAACGTGGTGTGTCTTTCAAGGTGGGACACAATGTTCTGCTTTAACAGGAAGCACGTGGCCCACTTTTTAACCGCATAGCAGGACTTAGGTGGGACTAAAATTGCCAAGCAGCGTGCTGATGATTTTATAAAATTGAACTGTATTTTCCCAGAGTGACCTGGTATTTCTAAGGGAAAGAGAGAGTAAACAATATGTTTGTATTTAGTAACAAGCCCTGGAGATGTACTTGGAATGCGGGCAAAGCTTTGGAGATATGGGGGAGGAGAGTGACCCATGCAGGGGGGGTTCCAGGATCTCATGCAATGTAGAAGCATCCTTGATTAGTGTCCTTGCACGCGTCCTCTTTTCTTTAGATTCAAATGTCCTGGAAGAGTTGAGCCACCTGACCTCTCTCCTCTACGCTCTTTTTCCTGTATTAAACAGCACAGCATTTTATTTCCATCCCCTTCAATATTATTGCCATATGTTGTCCATCTTCCATTTCTCCATCCAACTGCTCCCACTTGGCCTTCCTCCTTCAGTCCATCCTGGACTCCTTTCTCCCTCTCTCTGCTGCCTCCTGCGCTCGTGCTCTGAGCAACACCATCCCCATCCTCACCAAAAGGGGACAGCCCAGCCCTTGGAGCTGTTGGCCACTAGGCACTGCTGTCTCCACTTTCTAAAAAGCCAATGAAATGAACGCCATCAGGTTTTCCTACTTTAATGGAGTTTACTAAAGGTGTGCATAAGACTATTTTATCAACTGCTTTCACTAGCTGCCTTAAAACACTCTGGTTTTCTTATGGTGCTGATGAAAGAAAAGACAAGCTCTAAGCCACCAGGGTGCTGAGACCAGGACATCTCTCACAGATCAATATCATTTCAATGGTTCCATGTATTTCCCCATTTATTGTCCCTGGCATCTGGCCTTACATCTGTGCTGTAAACTCACCATCCTTTTGTTCTGGATTTGTGCTGAGTACAATGGGATCCACACCCTTGACTGAGATCCCAGAGGCTTTCTGTAATTAAATATTTAAGAAGAGTAAGAGTAGTTGAAATCTATCCATTTCCAACTCTTGTTATGGCGGGAGTAAGATTTTAATATAGAATTCAAACACAGAAGTCTTCTGTTCACTCGTTTTGAATATAAATGCAGGCTTTAGTATGAATGGTTTATAATCTAGGTAGGTTTGGATCTATATTTTCTTTAGAGAAACAGCAAATCAAGAAAAAATATGATCAATGTGGAAAGGTAGAGTCTGTTTCTGTAATACACTATATTTGAACTACAGCCTGTACCACAGCTGCTTCCAGTAGATAGATAAATCATTATGCAGAGAAAAAAATACAACAGTTATGTATGCCACATTTATAATCAAAACTCCATAAACTTCAGCGAGGGAAGGGAAATTCCAGTTCAGGAGTACATGTTGTGGGGTTTTGATGAAAGAATATGAAGACATTATGTGCAAGATATCTTGAAGCAAAGCTGTGTATTACTCAACCATCCTGGCCGTAAGCGTGAGAGTCGGCATGCCCGGCAGCAGAGGCCTGTCCGTCTATTGATTTTATTTTATTTTTTTCTTTTATTTTTTTTCCTGAGAAGAGCACCACTCTATTAAAGTCCTTAGATATCACTAGAAAGATGTAACACAGGGGGAAAATGAGCTTGGGTGAAACAAAAGCTTGATTCAGTGAAGTGCCATGATAGAAGAGAAGTCATATTTTTTCTGGTTGAAAGAAGGATCTTATCAAGACTGTCTCTTTAATTTCCCCATAACATTTGAAGCAGGCTCCTAGTATTTAATGAGCTGCAGAACACAATGACAGCTATAATTTGGCTAATTAAAAGCGACAGGCAAGGATTCTTCCTCAAAGACAGGAAAAAACCCACTCATTTCTCTTAACGGTTGGCAAGTCTGGATTTTCTCATCAGCGCGACCTAGAGAAGTACTTCTCCAGCCAGATCAACGCCTGGGGCCCATTGCCGAGAGCACATCCCGGCCGTGTGATGAAGCGTCCTGCGGAGACCCACGAGGTCACTACGCTCCGGCTGACTCGGCAACCTGGAGCAGCGCGGTGGCACCTTCTCAGGTACCAAGCGGTGTGAGATGTACTGGGGGGCAACAAGTCTCTGCCAGTATGTCGATTCTCTGTTAGTCTGCGCTGCCACGTTTTTGTTGCCGTCATTAGGACAAGAGATAGCCCGTGTACGCGTATGGTCCGGTCACACCCTAGGTGTTTCCTTTATGCTTTTGTTGGACAGTTTAGTGTTACGTCTAGTAGAAAAAGGTCTCAGCAGTTTAATCCCCCCACCTCTCCCTAGCCTACCTTCCTTCCCTGCTTTCTGTCCCCACACGCACACGTTCATTATGCATTTCTTCATATCCCATTACCTACTCGCTATAATTTAAAACTTAGCTTAAAATTTGGTCAAAGCGGCTTTCTTTTCTTGCTTCTCGTTTCATGCTATTACGTCAGGGAAGGAGGGTTCTCATTTTGCTGAGCTAAGTTCAAGTTGAGACTTACTGCTCTGAGTTGTGCTCAAGCCTCTGTGGCTTAATGCAGGTACTTGATATCTCTCAGCACCTCAACTGGCTATCTGCAACATGAGATGAAAAAAAGCCCGCCTCGCTTAGGTGTTCTGAGCTTCACCATATTGCTCTTTGCAATTTGTTGCAAGATCTTATGATGGAAGGTTTTTTAGGGACGTAAAATACTTTTCTCTGAGTGCTGTTAATGGATTAGCAGTGCGTTTTTTGTAACCACTTATGTTTACACCAGTCAATGACCAGTGTAAAAAGGGTCAACGGTGAGTGGTGGCAACTATTCTGTGCTCACATTGCGCTGCTGAAAATGTGAGTGAAAACCAGTGACTGGGACCAAACAATTTTGTGATAGTATCCCACCCCTCTGTCCTGTGCATTTTTTTCACCATTCATCTCCATGGGATATATCCATTACCTCTGCCCAATTGTTCAGTCAGTTTATGCGTTTCTCTGATGTCACTTTGTCCTGACCACTTCTCCTACCAGCCGTCCCATGTTGGTGAGCGTTCCTGCTCTCAATCGATTGCCCTCAAGTCCCGCTGCAGCACTACTGTGTCAGAGCAGCCTCTTCCCTGCCTGCTGGCAGATGAAAATGATTATTCGGACAAGGATGCAGTAAGTTTTACTGTGCTAGTCCAAAGGGAATGGATGCCTCCTGGAATGGCAACCCATTCATAACGTCTAAATCACGTAACTCTGCCTCTTACAGCTCTTTAAGTAGAGTAGCATAACTTACCTGTGCATTAGCACGTACAAATGCGGCATATATCCATACTCTTCTGTTAATGTCTCTGAAAAGGGAGCACAAACAAAAATACTTAAAGTTCTCTGATCTTTCAGTATTACGGGCAGGCTGGGATTCAGGAAAGACTCTGGATTTGCTTGGATTTAAGCAAAGAACATTGAAAATAGAGATTGAATAGTTCAAAGTATGTGTAATAGGGGATAAGGCCTTTGCCAAATCAATAGCCAGTTTAAGTAAGCTCAAATGTGATATCTAATTTCTATTATGTCTGTGATGTCTGCTTGGTGGTCTCTGCAAAAAACAAGTTTTGAACTTGAAGATATTCCCCGCGTACAGCTAGCAACAGCTCTAAAGCAACTAATGCTGACCCAAGCGTGCGGGTTTCACATTAGGCTTAGAAAACATCTTGGTTTTATTTCCATGGCAGTTTAAGATGGTCTAAGTCAGGGCTGGAACAAGCACAGTTCCAGCCAGACACTCGCTTTGCCCCAACACAAAGTTTGTCTGATGGGGAGACAGTTCAGAGAGCAAACCAGAAAATTAACAGATACAAAACTGAAGTTACCAAGTTGAAAAAAAAAAACAAAAAAAACCAAAAAAAAACCAAAAAAAACCAAAACCCCAAACAAACAAAACCCCAAACCAACCAAACCAGTAACTTTTTGCTTGCTCAGCTGCCTGAGCCAGTTTGCAGTGGGATCAGGACAACAGCAGCAGCTGACACCGCCGTCCTGCAGCCTTACGCAGGTGAGGCAGGTGGACGGGGAGGCGCGGGAGCAGTGCTCGGGCCTCTCTCCTGAGCCCCAGGAATTAGTTGGCAGCTTTGCTTGTCCTGTGCTTTCTTCTTAACCTGGCTCTCCTTCACAGCCTTTCCATCCCGTGTCCCTCGGTGTGCCTGAAACCTGGCCGTCTTGCATTTTTCTTTTTTTTCAGCTCTGTTCTCCATAATTGCCTCCTGTAACTGATGCAACCTGCTTTCCTGTCAGCTACTTTTCCCTCCGGTGAGGTCTGAGGTTTTAAAGTTTGAAAGACTTTTCCCCTCCCTTGAGCTAAAGACAGCATGAGGCTAATAGGCAGCATTTTCCACCAAAAATATGCATGCCAATTATACCTATGGAATAAGTGGGCTCTGTGTGTGTGTGTGTGTGTATTAAAAAAAAAAAATAAAAAATTGCTAATTTTCTATTTATATGGACTTTCCAGAAGGACAGGAGTTCTGATATATAAAATGATGATCCAAAGGATGCGGCAGGGTCTATTTCTTTCAATGGTTCTTATTTTATTAGCTGTTCCTTGATGACACCTATGCTGGTCTTCTTTATAGGCTTCTTGGCATGGAAAGCCACATCTATAAAAGCAAACAGTATCCAAGACTTACACTGTGGGTGTATATGCAAGCTTCATTTGAGATAATATTCCCCGTGTTCTGAGTTAGTCTCATTTATACAACAGCAATTTTGTACCCTTGTAGTCATGTAAATGGGCTTTAAAGCAGATACAAGTATAATTTGTAGCTAGCCTCAGGACAAGAATTCCCTCCCATCGCTTGAAAATGTGTTACCAAGCTGCATTAGGCTTGGAAACAATTTTTATGTAACAGAAGAAAATTGGGTTGAAGCATATATTGCAAGATTGAAAAATCCCAATGTTTTATTTCTGTTTGTGTCCTAGTCGGCAGTAAGAAGGTAATGGTAGTTTTCTGAGACCATCAAGAATTTCATCACAACTAATGCACCCCTACAGATCATTTCAGCTTTGACAAAAAAACATCGTTCAATGCAAATTCATTTTGTTGGATGTCCTCGTTGGTTCCAATCATCTTACTTCTGTTTTAAGTTCCTTTTTATATGGCTACAGTGCAGTAAAACAGATCTTCATGTTGACCGTTGACGGGGTCGGGCGATGCAGGTCAGGAATACAGAACTCCCAATGCAATGCCCTGCTTCTGCTGCCCCCTTACAATACAATTTGATAGAGCATTTATTTCAAATTATTTTGTTTATGAAAAGCAATACTTTTCAGATCTTACATTATTCTCTAATTTGCACTGAATGCAATGCAGTACAATTTTCAAAAGCTTTGCTTTTTTTCTTTCTTGTTTTGTTTAAAGTCAAAAGTTCTGATTGCTCCAATCATCTTTAAAAGGGCAGACACTGCTTAGGGATAAATCGGTCTCCTTGAGCGCCTGAGAACAGTCTCACATTATCTCATTGGCAAAGTTCCTGAAGTTATATTTTTAATCTGCAATTAATTGCACACTATGGACCAATTCTGCCGAGCTTCTCGGGCTAAAGCTTTGAGGTGGCCACAGGAGAGACAAGCCAGTGGGAAGCAAGCTATTAGACCTTGTCCACCGGGACTCCCAGCCAACAAGTAAACCACGACTATTCTGATGACGTTGCACGGCAAGGCGAGCAGGTATTCTTCAGATACGCTGCTCAGGATTTTCAACCAGCAGTTTTTTTATTGCAGACAAGTACTTTGGTGTAAGACAAAACAAGAGAACTGACAGTGCTAAAACATGCGGACTAGGTATACATGTCTTTGCAGCGGCAACATGGTGGTCGGTCAGTGTTGGGCTAACTAGAGGCAATGAGGTGCAGCTGTATTTCTCATTTCTGTCATTAAACACCCTCCTTTGTTCGACGTTTTCACAGTGCTTTCATCCCCTCCCTGGGGAAATCTGGCTAAGTATGAGGTCTGTTTCACAGACAGGGGAAAGGAAGACAGAGACAGGAGAGGGTCCGTGCCACCGCCCCAGGCGAGCTGTGCGACTCACCCCTCGCTTCCTTCAGAGCATGCACGCTCCTCTGAGATCCATCTTCACCTCCCCCTGCCCCACCAGGCCCAGGGATTTTAATTTACCTCTCAGGCATTTTACAAGGCTTCCAAATAACTGCTCCCACTCCTGAGCATGATTCCAGTTCACGTACTTTTCTTCCTTGATCTCTGTTTGCCATTAAAGATCCCGTCCTCTGGAAACTTTCCAATTTCCCAGTTGTCCTCTCCAATTGCTCCCTCCAGCCAATGCTCCTGAAGGTGGAATTGCCGAAGAGATTACATCCGCTGGGAATAAATTCCTAAATGATGAAGCTTAACCATGTTCGTTTCAAGTTCTACACCTTGAAAAAGAATGCAGTAATTTCCCACTGGTCCCCCGGGAGAGGGTTAAGATTAAGTAAACAATGTTTGAAAAGCACTTTGCAGATGGCAAAAAAAAAAAAAAAAGTCCAAGCATTTCCAGAGATCTAGCGAGAGGAAACCTCTTGTTAAGCTGCATGTCTCAAATCAGTTTTGACAATTATTTTCTTTTTTTCTTTTATGGTTGCAAGCTTATTTAAAAGGAAAATAAGTGTTCACTTTTTTTTGGCACTTGCAGTTTGAAATTCATGTCTTTGTCACATTCCTTGGGCTTCTCTCTCGTGTTCATTACTATGCTCTCTAAGTGCCTAAAAAACATGAGCTCCTAGGACAATAGAATTTTTAAATTAGTCAGAGTGTGATGTTCAGAGGAACTGAGGGAGCTGGGAACCTCTTGGAATTCATTAGATGCCAGATTTAAGCTACATATCCAGGCTAGATGTTCGCATTTCAAAGAATTTTTTGAAGTATTTAAACAGAGTGCTCAGGACTGAAGAAGGGCGATCCCCAGAGAGCCTTTAAAATGAGAGAGGAAGAGAAAGAAAGAATTGGGCAAAATTATATTGCAACTGGCTTCCAGCACTGATTAGTAATTAAATTGGTAAAAAAGTTAAACTCTTGAAATGATTTAAAATGCAGCTACAGAACATCCTTTCCCAAGGAGCTGGAGGGCCTTTTTAGGCAAAAGGCCGCAACAGTAATTCATTTGATTTAACTGATTTTGCCACCTTTTCTCTGGGAGGTGATAAAGCTGGTTGTCAAGATAGATAAGAACGCTGTATTGTGGACTGCATGCTTGCAATGTTTTCCAATTTTAAGTCCTCTATCATCAGGGCTTTTTCATCATCTTCAGGCAAACTCAAAGTATTATGGTTTGCCATTCTTTCAGTGTCTCAAAGTACACCAGGCATATTAAAGATATGGAAAGCAACATGTGTCCCGGACTAAGAGAGGATTTCTTAATTAACTCTTTTATTAGATAGCTTATTACATTCTAGAGGCTTTGATCAATGCCTTAGCCACTGTACAAATGCAGAGGAAGGCTCAGTCGTGGCCAGGTGAGTTTATCACCCACATGGATTATTCATGTGTAGGGTAGAAGAAAAGAAAGTTCTTGAATGGGGACCTGAGGCAAACACAGTAGTCCACACTGGTCCCGAGCCAGCCGGCTCTGGAAGGACCTTCTCCACCCTTCTTGGAAGCAGTCCAGGCCCCATCCGTGTGGTCCTTGAAGCAGCCTGACTTCTACAGATAATCTCTTCCCTTGCAGCAGGCAATATTGGGACCTCTGTGGGAAAGACACTGAGTAACTTTGTTTGGCCAACACTGCAAGAGCAGAAGGGGTGGCTGAAGCTGGAGGGACTCAGAGATTTGGCACAGGTCACAGCAAAAAGCATAATTTGGGCTAAGAACAGATTTATTAAAGGAATGACTTTCAAAGGCCATCAAAAGGCATCTGAAGGTCACTGATATCCAATGGCAAGTGTTTAAGGAAGAAGAGCAGTGTGAATAAAATGGCATGAAAGGAGAAAAAAAATGGGATAAATGCAGAAAGAGGTGGTTAATCTCGAGTTGCTTAACTGAGAGGAAGATGCTGAGAGATTTTTTGACAGAAAAGTTTTAAAATTTATTAATTAGAACCCAGCCTTTTACCAATGATTTTTCAGCCAGGCTTTCTAGTTTTTCAGAGCCTGTAATGCTTTCCAGATTCCTGGGAAAGAAAGGGTATTGCTCTTTCAAATACTGATTGCTCTTTCAATACATGCTAGAGAAAGCTAGGCATGACTAAACTATTATTTCAAGAGTTAGTAGATGATTGTGGATGATAATTATATCCTGTTGAAAGCATCCCTTGAGGTAGGGATGAAATGGGGTAATTTTGTGACCCTTCACTTGTCTTCAATTATTAAAGACGGTCTGTAACTGAGGATAAAAAAAATTGAATAAGGCTTTGGGCTTCAACCACATGAAATGTCTCTCTCTGCTAAACAAAGCCCAAGCATCATCACTTTTGTATGCAAGTTCAAGCTAAGCATATGCTGGCGTGTCCTTGATGAACTGGAGTGAGAATGAGGTGAGTGTCCATGTATGTATGGGAGATGGCTGGTATCCTCCACATAGAAATTGCTCTTCTTCTGAAAAAGAAACACAGCTGCTCCTGAGACTGGGCACTACCACCAAAACAACCAAACTACCCAACCAGAGGAGGGCCTTTCCATGGGAGTTTGCAATGACCCAGCTTAGTGGGGCTATTAATTTCACTAGGAACAAGAGCTTATGTANTTCCTGTAGGAGATATCCACTTGACTGATTCATTGAATTACTTCTTTTTTCCAGAATACATTTTGTGATGCTTTGCCTCATACACCCCAGATTTTAAGCCATCCCGCTCATATGCCATAAAGTCCTAATAAATACAGACTTAAAAAACTTCAACAAATGTCATTATTTCAAGGCAACCTACTCATTCTTCAGAAGTGGAAAGCCAGAAACACCTCCAGTATGAACACCTACCCATCAAGAGATTTCCAATTCCTTGTTTTATTCCTGAGAGGTTGCCAAATGGAGAACTGCTTTACAAGCAGGGGTTGCACACCTGAACTGAATATTGGACATCCCCAAAGAGCAAAGAGTAAAACTGTCACGAACAGACAATTTGAACTATGGGCACCTCAATATAAATACATATATTGTGGGAGAGAGCATGAGGAAAGTGAAGGTTGCTTCGTTGGATTTACATATTTTTCACCACCTACTTTAAAATAACTGAACAGCAGTGTGTAACACCTGCATTATTTCAGGTTAATGCATGCAGCAGATCCAAACAAACAGCAACAGTGTGCCAAGGTGAGCTGAGGCCTCAGCTTTTTTTGAACGGTGATGTTGTGTTTCCTGAGCCAAACAAAGCATGTGGAGCAGAAGACAAATGAGCAGTAGCTGCTGCCCACCTTACACCTCCAGTAACACCGTGAGCCGTGCAGCTGAGGTGTTCATTTTGCCATCAGACCCCCATCTCATCCATACAGTCATGACAGAAGATCTCTCCTTTTGTCCTTCAGCTGGACTTGCTGGCAGAGACCTACAGGGTCACGGCGTTGCCAAATCGGCTCTGGCAGTTGCAATGACGGTTCCTCTTTTGAGGGCTTCAGTGGGACTTAAGCCACGCTGGCACGAGGGGGTTTCCCTGGCCATAGGTAAGATGCTAAGCAAAGCTTGAGCTATGGAGCACGCCATGCTTTGAGCACCAAGGGTGACCGCTTTGCACAGTGACGGCAAGAGCTGTGTGTCTAATTTGGGCAGCAGCAGATGGATCATTTAAGACAGAAAGAGACTGGCACTACCAGCAGAGCGAAGGGATAACGTGTTCCTTCTGCAGCACAAATCTCACAAGTGACTCATGACTCTTCTGCAGCTCACGCTGGCATCCCTTGCTCTTTGTGACTGTGACTGCACATTTTAAAGGTCAGGACGTAGCGCTTCTTCCCCCAGGACCTTCGAGTCCGTACTGGTCAGAGTTTTGGTCGGAAGAACGTCCAGTGCACATGACAGTTCCTTATGGTTTGATCAGCAGCTTGCTCTTCTCCTCCTCCTGGCCCAAGCGTAGAGATTATTTCATAATCTAGCCAATAAACCTCTCAGAAGGGCTCGATTCCCGGGCGCTCGTCGCATACATAATTATCATGTACATGACTAATATCAGGCAGGCCTGGTGCTGGTGTTCAGGCTCTTGTGTGCCTGAGCCACACCCACATTCCTCCTGCGAGCCCTCATTTCAGAACAGATTTCAATTAACTCTCATCAGATGTTTAAGGTGGCCTAAGCCTTTTCTTCTTCGTGTAGGTGTTTAAATTTCACTGCCTGACACTTAAGGACGTACTTCGCTGCTAACTAGAAGAGAGACTAGTTTGGGCATGTGCTTAAATGGTCTTCTGTCTAATGGTCTGATTTAAGACTTCCCAAGACAGCAAAGCCCCGGCGTTAGCTGAGCTGTGCGTGCAGATTCCCTTGTGCGTGAGGTCACGTGCTGCTGGTTGTGAAAGCACACAGTGATGGTTCACCTCTAACTCCCTGGAGTCACGGGCATTTCACCGCTGTCCTTGCTGGAATATCAGAAAGCCCTAAGCTGAATGGTGTTGGAAATCCCATTGCTTTCCTCCCCGAAACTGAATTGTCATCTAGATCAGGGAGTAGCTTTCTCTGGAAATTTCAGTTTTGGGTACAACGTGTCCTAATACCGCACAACTTATGCCGGCTTCAGCCCAGCGTGATCCGAATCAGCGCAGGCTGTGCTCTGTGATGGTAAAACCCCATGGAGAATTTCCATCAGCATGGGGAAACCGCTGGCCAGAAGATCCAAAGGATGAGAATATCCCAGTACGACTGTATCCTTAACTGTCCTTAAATTCTCTTGATTTGATAACTTTTATTTATTATTTTACCTGGAGAAAAGCAAACCGATACAGACTGCCATGCGTACCACGGGCTGGAACGCTGTGCAGGTAAGCAACCCTCTCCGTTTGCCCAGAAGTTGAAAGAGGCCCCCTTGTCTTAGCAGCTCGGTAATGTTTCCATCTTTTATACGTTTCCAGCTGAAAATAGTAATAATTCACCTCTGACAGTTATGTAAAATAAAACCCTGTGGCCTCAGTTCAGCTTCCCTTGAACAGGTGAGCTGAAATTTGCAACCGTGTTTCGTAACAGTACCTTTATTGGCAAGCTTGCCAAAGAGGCCTGGGATAGGTGACCTTTGCAAATGAATAACCAACAATTTTGACTTTAGAAACAGTCTTTCATAATGAAGTCGATCCTGGGAACACACCCTCTGCCTACACTGAACTTATTTTTCAGTAACTTTACATCCAAAACTACGTTTAAACTATTTAAACTGTGCTTAAAATGGTATGTTTGTTCCTGCGCAGGATGCTAACGTAATTAGGACTATGGGTCATCTTCTGCTTTTTACTAGTCATATTGAATATAAAGTCCTAGAGGTGCCTGTCTTCGTTCCATAAATGCATATTGAAATAATGTAATTTCTTAAACATATCTTTAGTTTTCAAATATATGCTTGTTCAACTCCTGCTGAAAAAGAGGCCCAAAGAAAGAATAAACCAGCTCAAATATTCAAAACTCATCAAAGCAGCACGAGTGAAAAAAAATAAGTCGTAACAACCTATTGACTTGTCAGGTTTTATTTTTAGCAAATTTCAAGTTGTCATGTTCTCAACACTTTTTCTTCCAGATCTCGGGGCTAAAAGGTAACTACTGCCTGTTTCACAAAAGGTAAGATACTCAAAAAATGCCAACTATCATGAGATAAATGACAAATCATGAGTCAGCAAAATTGCTCCAAAGCTTTGCCGGGGAACTTGTATTTTCTTCCAGGTTGCTTTTTGTGTGACATTTGTGTGACATTGCCTGAAACGGTTCCTTTATACCTCGGGAGTTTGGCTGAGAGACCTGACAATAGTCCGTATTACTGACAGTGAATTAAACACATTTGCAAACTTTGTATAAAGAGACAGTTGACCTTCCTACAATCTGGGAAAGGGGAGGAAAGGGAAGAAATGAAGAAAGGAGGGAAGGAAGCTTTTTGTTTCCCTGTCTATGCATCTTCTACCCTGTGGTATGGGAATCCATGCAAAGATCCTCACTGAGCATTTGTACCAGCTTTTTTGTAAAAGTGAAAACACTAATAGCAGGGACAGTAGCTGGGGAACAGTATCAACATAAAAAATATATATATATCCTGATATATATTTCATATATATTACTCTATATGAAATATATAGATCTCCTAAAATATATATACAGGTATCTACATCCTACAGCCTCCCTATCTGGTTTTTAAATGGGCCACAAATTAACCTCATTCGCATCCTTACAAATCAGTTTTAGCAGATCCTTAGTAGTGGTTAAGGAACAAACAAACGGAGACTATGGAACTGGTTTTAGACGTTTCTGAAATTAATAGAAAATCCTTGACTGTCGTAGTCAGAAGTCAATACTGAAAAAAGATAGGATAATTTAAAAAACAAAAGAAATGTATGTGGATAGTGTTGAAGGTTGCTTTGTTATTTCCTCCTTTAGCGTCAGCATTCAGTCCAGCATCCCAGTGTCCTGCTTTTTTTTCCCTTCTTAATGGCTTTCTCAGTTCTAAAAGCACTGCTGGAGAATTTTAGGCCTGCTGAGCAAAAACCCCCAAGTGCCGATGACCTCTTTGAAAGAACTTAGCGAGGGAGGCCGTTACACTCCAGAGACGCATTGTGGCTGCCTGCACGCAGCGTGCTGACACACAAAGCACAGGAAACGGGGGCTCCTTGGCTTCGGTGTCCTCCAGGGCTCCTTCATCCACACCGCGATGGTCACAGCTCAGCGTAAGAGCTGAGCCGGCAGCTTGGGGCAACCGGGTTCACAGAAGGCTCTATCGATAATGACAACATTTCTAGATCAGTGACGAAGTCTCTGTGCGCTCAGGAGGCTCCGAGGCTTTAACTATTTGAACAGGGGTTATGCTGCAGAGGCGGAAAGACAGCAGGTGGAAGAAGACCCAGAAAAGTGACTAGTCCTATTACTGCAAATCCAGTTGTGGCAATGGCAACTCTCTTGGCCACGGCACCTTGCTCCGCGTGGCGTATTTCCGTCCCTTGACCCGGGGCATGAGATCGGACCCTGCCGCGCTCTAACTCCAATGAGCGCCGCTTCCCAGAGCGGGGCTGCAGGGCTCCCGAACCGGCAGCACCGTCCTGCCTGCTCCTCCGCCTGCTCTGCGTTGCATCAGAGTTCATCTGGCTTTCAACTTAGAGATTGCAAACATATTTTTCCCTGTAAGGCTCTGTACCACGCTCACGCTAAGTCAGCATGACTGTGGGACCAACAGTCATTAAAGACGTATGCAAGCTATACTTTTATTTTAAGAAAATCAGATTAAAAGCCCTCAAGGCCAGCTGCCCTGGGCAAGTCAAATGTCATAGTAGCCTCTCCTGCTGCGCCAGCTTGTCAGTGTCGGTGCAGTTCCCCAGTGTCCTTCTTCCACCTGCAGCCCTGAGTTTCACTTTCATTTCACTTGGGCACTCGAGTTTCAATTCTCTTTCCACATTGTCCTCTTTCTTCTCGCTGCCAGCTCCCTCAGCTACTGAAATACTTGTAAGTCCACTTTGGCTTCTTTTTGCTTTCTCATGCTATTCCTTTTCCTTTTTTTTTTTTTTTCTTTTCTGACTTTCCATCTTTCAAATCTGTTTTTCTCAAGCATCATAGTTTAAGCCATTAAGAAAAGGGAAATTAGGAAGGGCTGAGTTAATCAGGTTCTTAAGCTTCTTTGTGAAACTAAGTATCAGCTTGGGAACTATCACAAGTAGGGATGAGTTCAAGTGTTTTCGGGACTCGGGAAGTGCACTTTCAGCCATTACCCTCCTGCGTGTGCAATTTATCTTACCTTTGTGGATTTATGAATGGATCAGGGGACCTTCTCTTTCTGTCATCCCCGACCTCCCCTTTCCCCCCAAGTTAAATTCCTTTTTCACTCTCTGTGGTGTTTGGAACTATGTCATGTTTTATTTGAATCATGCATTGTCAAAGTATGAAATGTTCTAACATTTGTATGACTGTAATTCTGATCCTGCAAGTTCTGTTCGGACTAAATATCCATTCAAATTATTAAGCAGAAACCTCAAGCCTTGTTTCTGTGCTTCCACAATTCCAGCTTGGCACATCCCCTGAGGTAGTCATAGGAATTTTTGACAAAAAAAACCCCATCATGACTGTATGACAAGAATTACGGTAATTCTAGAATTATTACTTCATAATGACAATGTAAGAAAATATTATCCTGGGGTATCATGATAGCTGTTTTGGCTAATAATTCTAGAGATCTGCAATGATCCAGGGGCCCAGCCAGGCCCTAACCAGCAAATAGCATTAAAAAAAGGAGGATGAAATGGGTTTACAAGACTTCTTGCGCCAATTCTTCACCTTCTTGGTCCTGGCACCAGCAAAAAGTCCGGGATGAAAGGGTAGGACTCGAACCATCTCCCGCTCCCCACTGCACTCCCGAAGCCACACGCCCTGGAAGAGGCTGGGAGGACGACAGTGACCACGCTGCCGTGATGTTAACGAACAACGAGTCAGGTTCAAGCCCATTTGTGTTAGGAGAAGAGGATCGAGCAGCAGTTAGGAATGTATAAACCTAACGTATGGTACATACTAGTTAGCCCTTTAATTTTTAAAAAATAAAATACATATGCTTGCTGCATATATATAAAAATACAGGATATGGGTTAGTCTAAAACCACTACACAAGACTGCTCTGTGCCAAATCTGAGCGATGCGTACAAGATTATAATAATCTGTGTAACATTTACTCAGTTGTGTAATAAGCAGACTCTAATGGACCACGATCGGCTTCTGGACAGGTAGGTAAGGGGGAGTTAGCGCTGGCAGTTTATACCTCGTTGCTGCAAGCAGTCCAGGGATGCTGCTTTGCGTAACTGTAATGGAAACACAGTTTATTCTTCACTGCCATGGGCTTGATTCTGTTTTCAAATACACTGTCTTTATGTAAATGTGTGGGAACCAGAGCAAGGAGCATTGCAACTTTCTGATTACTCAGAGTACTGCTTAATCTTGTAATTGTAGGCTCGTCATTGTCATGGATCGCAACAGTCCGGAGCAGAACAGGGGAAATGAGAATGAAGCAAGCCTGCTATTTCGTGACAGACTGTCCCCAAGCCATTTTGCCATACTTTTTTCTATAGTATTGCCTGTATTTCCCTACTGTAAAACTGCCTGGTAGAAAGCCATATGGTACTGTACCACCAGTAATTTAAAAATGAGACATCTTACAATATTAATAGTTTCAGTTGCATTAGAAATGTAAAGGCCCGTAGCAGTTATGTTTCTGTAATTAGCACTGTTCCATCGGCGTGGTACAGCCGTGGGCCGGGTCCCGCCAGCTCTGGGTAAATCCCTCTGCACACCACAGCCCGGTCATCAGCCAGCACAGGACTTATCTCAGGAAAATCTTCTAGCTGGGAGACAGGGAGGTTTGATCCTCGACTGGGCTCGGGCGAACTGTTGAGCTGTTGCCCTTTGCGTGCGTAACTGAGTTCGTGAGGCAAACCTGAGGCCGCGCCAGGAGCCAGGCCGCTCACACCGACCGGCCCGGGGCGGAGCGGGGCACGACTCCGTGCCTGCGGCCGGACAGCACAGCGCACCTCGAACCGCCACGCTGGGGCCGGGGCAGCCGCCCGGCTCAGCCCCCGCCGTCAAGCCACACCGCCTTAACCTCACGGGGCGGCGGGGAGCAGCCCCAGCCGGGGAAGCGAGGGCCGCCTCGCCTCCAGAAGCCCGCGGCCCGACTGCGAGCGGCACCGAGTGCTCGGCCCCGGGCCTGCCGGGCGACAGGGAGCGAGCTGGGCTGCTGCGCCCGCGGAGGAGGCGGCCCCCGCCTGCTGGCGATCTGGGCGCTGGTGCCGCCGTGCGCAGAGGAGACCCCGGCCCCGGCCCCGGCTCCCCCGCCCACAGTCGGGCGGGGCGGCTGCCGCAGGCCCGAGCCCACCGCGCGCAGCACACCGCCCCGCAAACGCAGCACCGCCCTGCCCAGGCCTCGGCGGCGGGCGCCGCGCACCCCCGCGAGCGCGCTGACGTCGGCGGCGCCGATAGGCGGAGGGGC
>VXBL01009005.1:1277845-1322672 GCA_013400195.1 Aramus guarauna | reverse complement strand
GGGGTGGGCCCCCCCGACGAGCCGCTCCGCGAGACCCCTCCTCGAGCAGGGATCCAGTGACTAATGGTCACGGCTGCTTCCCGCCCCCAATCAAGATGGCGGCGGCGGAGCCTGCGCTCCTGGTCACGTGCTCGCAGGGCGNGGGGTGTCCCTGCCGCCCCCCTCCCCCGCGCGCCGCCGGGGCCCCGCCGCCCCCGCTCGGGTCCGTGGTGCGAGGAGCTGTCCCTGCCCGGAGCGCTGGAGATCCCGCAGCCCTGTTGCTGAAGGGAGAAGCCTAGGGCGTGGGAAGACCCTGGGGGAAGGCTTTGCCGCAAGCGCGGCCTGTCCCGAGAGGGGCTGTGGTGTGTCTGGTTTATCGAACAGATAAACCACAGGAGAAGTTCTGTGCTGAGAGGCTGCCAGCTCAGCTCTGGTCTTCCTTAACAGTCTTCTGAACAGTCTGAAGATGGTAGGAGGGCTGTTGTTCACATCACCCGAGAAATAATAGGTGCCTGTGGCAAGCAATGCTGATGTGAAATCAACCTACAGAGATGATGGAGTTCAGACCTGGAATTGAACGGGGTAGTTTTATTTGTCAGGTGTAGATTCTGAATGCCTTAGGGCAAGGCCTGTATTATTGCATGTGGCATATCTAACAAAATGGCTTGGTTGAGGTATCAAGGAGCTATAACATTTAGCTGTAATGAACAGCATAGCACAAGAGGCTCACCTACAAAGAATTTGTAGGTGATTTACTAGAACATAAAGCACTTTACTTTTTTCCCATGATTTGGATTATGTTTCCTGGATGGGATCTGTGCTGTCTGATAAGATTGAGCTCACATTAAAATTGCTTTTGACAAAGGATTAATAGGATTGCTGCCCTTTTTGGTTTCCTATTTTAATGAACCTTTAAAAACTTAACACTTCTTAGTGATACATTTTAACAAATTTGGCTGATAAATTCAAAAGTTGTAGGAGATAGGACTGCTGGAGTGGGATGGGCAGAAGTAGATTGCCTTATAATGGCATAAACTTTGTTTCTTTAAGAAAGTGTTCTGAAATACTTTTGTTTTTACTTAAGTTAGAAACACTTGATACTATTTGCAGATTTTGAAATGAAAGTGCAGTTTCTAATAACAGCTTTTGGGGAAAAAAGTCCTTGGTACATTCAGCTGTGCAGAATATGAGCATTGAATCTAAAGCTGAAGTATAAGAATAAATCAGCAGCATTCACATCTGTAGTCATAAAACGAGCATTCATGTGCAAAGAGTCTGCTGATACTACTATATATATTGGTTTAAGTAACAGAACACGTAGCTTAATTCTTGTGTTGATTATATTTGTTTCATAAAGGCATCAGTATCAAAGCTTCTATAGGTACATCAGTGATAAAAGGCAGACTAGGGAAAATGTGGGCCCTCTCCAGAAGGAAACAGGAGACCTTCTTACCCAAGATATGGGGAAGGCTGAGTTACTCCATGACCTTTTTGCCTCAGTTTTCACCAGCAAGTGCTGTAGCTAGACCACCCAAGTCACAGAAAGCAGACAGGGACTGGGAGAATGAAGAACCACCCACTATAGGAGAAGATGAGGTTTGAGACCATCTAAGGAACCTGAAGGTGCACAAATCCATGGGACCTGATGAGGTGCATCCATGGGTCCTGAGGGAACTGGCAGATGAAGTTGCTAAGCCATTATCTATTGTATTTGAGAAGTTGTTGCAGTTCGGTGAAGTTCTCACTGACTGGAAAAGGGGAAATATAACCTCCATTTTTAAAAAGAAAGGAAATGAAGACCTGAGGAACTACAGGCCAGTCAGTCTCACCTCTGTTCCCGGCAGGATCATGGAGCAGATCCTCCTGGAAACTATACTCAGGCACGTGGAAAATAAGGAGGTGATTGGTGACAGCCAACGTGGCTTCACTAAGGACAAATCGTGCCTGACAGATTTGGTGGCCTTCTATGACAGGGTTACAGTGTTGGTGGATAAGAGGAGCAACTGATGTCATCTGCCTGGAGTTGTGCATAGCACAACATCCTTGTCTCTAAATTGGAGAACATGGATTTGATGGATGGACCACTTGGTGGATAAGAATTGGTTGGATGTCCAAGTGGAGCCCAGTGACAAGTGGCATTCCTCAGGGGTCGGTACTGGGACTGGTGCTGTTTAACATCTTTGTCGGCAACATGGACAGTGGGATTGACTGCACCCTCAGCAAGTTTGCCAACGACACCAAGCTGTGTGGTGCGATTGACACGCTGGAGGTAAGGGATGCCATCCAGAGGGACCTTGACAGGCTTGAGAGTTGGGCCCATGAAAACTTCAGGAAGTTTAACAAGGTCAAGCGCAAGCTCCTGCACGTGCATTAGGGCAATCCTAAGCACAGCTACAGGCTGGGCAGAGAATGGATTGAGAGCAGCCCTGAGGAGAAGGACTTGGGGGTGTTGGTGGATGAGAAGTTCAACATGAGCTGGCAGTGTGCGCTTGCAGGCCAGAAAGCCAACCATATCCTGGGTTGCATCAGAAGAAGCGTGACCAGCAAGCAGGTCAAGGGAGGTGATTCTGCCCCTCAACTCTGCTCTCATGAGACCCCACCTGGAGTACTGTACCTGGTGTCCTCAGTAGAAGAAAGACATGGAGCTGTTGGAGCGAGTCCAGAGGAGGGCCACAAAGATGATTGGAGGGCTGGAGCACCTCTCCTGTGAAGACAGGTTGTTTAGCCTGGAGAAGAGAAGGCTCCAAGGAGACCTTACAGGAGCCTTCCAGTACCTGAAGGGGGCTTACAGGAAAGATGAAGGGGGACTGTTTACAAGGGCATGTAGTGATAGCACAAAGGGTAATGGCTTTAAACTGAAAGAAGGTAGATTTAGATTAGATATAAGAAATAAATTCTTTACTGTGAGGGTGGTGAGGCACTGGAACAGGTTGCCCAGAGAAGCTGTGGGTGCCCCCTCCCTGGAAGTGTTCAAGGCCAGGTTGGATGGGGCTTTGGGCAACCTGGTCTAGTGGAGGGTGTCCCTGCCCATGGCAGGGGGGTTGGAACTAGATGATCTTTAATGTCACTGCCAACCCAAACCATTCTATGACTTCATTGTCTATCTTGCCCCATCCCATACAAGATCTGAGATCAGAATGCTGAAACACTGCAGGAGGTCTGAGTATGTGCTAACATAATAAATGTGACTTGTGTTAGATGCTGGGACATTTAATCAGGCATACTTGACAGTAACAGAACTAAAGTTCTGTTGAACTAAGCAATCTCCTGGAGATAATAGTTTGCTGAATAGTATTCTAATTAGCTGGCTGGAGGATTCTTTACTGAAAAAGTCTCTACTTAGAAGCAAAGGGAAAGTTTCTATTTACAGAGTATTTTTCTTAGTCAGCTTCTATTTATAGGATATTTTGTCTACAAATTAGAAGAGTGCTTTTATGATTGATCTTCAGTTATTTGCAGCAGAACAAGGTAGGAGAATTTAATTTTAGAAACTAAGAGCTTTGTCTGTAGGAACAAAAATACAGGCAATCCCATTTTGAAGCTGCAGTGTACTCTTTTTTAGTGTCTTCGGAGTGCAAGGGAAAGTGTATCTTCAGAGGCTGGTTTAAGTAAGAGACAGAAAGATAAAAAATGTCATTTTACTCCTGCCAAAGATCTTTTAAATGGTGGTACGCTCCAGGAAAATACTAATGGTTTACAAGTTTTGCATACTGAGGTAAAAAGTATTCTGGCTCCCTCAGTGAACCAACACCCTTGTCTCTGAATAGGAATTTCTGACTCCAAACAGGAGTTAAGGATTTCCAAAAACATTACTGGAAGTCTTCTGGAAAGGAAGTCATAACTACATAAAAGACAAGGCCTAAAATGAAAGACTTCTGTCTAAACGTGCATGCTAATGCTCCAGGAAATCATGGAGTAAATTCTTCTTCTCTCAGTTGTTCTGGTCATTCAGCTCTAAATAGGAGGTGTTAGGACAAGACGAGTTTGTAGCCTTGCCCAGTCCCTTTATACCAGGGTTAATCAGCCTCTTACTGTTTTACATGCCAGTTCCTTCTCCAACATATTAAATGAGCGCTGGGGGAAGTGAAAATATACCCATTACTTCCTAATGCTTGCACTTAGATTACTGTTGTTTAGCTGTGGTCCAATGTTGACTTATTTGTAGATAGCAGCATCCACTGGTCTTGGAGTACTGAGGACTCTCAGCTCTTTCTAAAAAATCTACAGAAAAAGATGTAGACAGCAGCAGTAAGATGTCTGTATCTATTAAACCACTCAAGTCTGTAGAATTCTGTCTATTTAAATCTCTGTCACCTCATTTACTTGCCTGTATCAGTATCTAGCCATGGCTGCCCTAGAAAACACTGCAGTTGATTTTCATTAACTATAATTAATACTAAATGTCTACTTTTCTTCCAAGACTTGGTGAATTTCTGTAGTATCCTCTAATACTTTCAGAGACTGAGGCTTGCAGAGGACAAGCTCAGAGGTCTGGCTGGAAACTGCATTCCTTCATGAGCTTCTTGCCTTTCCTCAACCTCTTAATCTTGTCCTTTTTGGGAAAAGAAAGTAAAAATACTTTTAATAGTGAAAGGAGATTTAATGCCTTGGGAAGTCTCTTAAGAGTAAGATAAGGATATGACAGAGGGATTTCCTGTTGTTTGGAACTGCCATACATGAAAGAATGCTTTTAAACTATGCTGCTTAGACCTCTTGAGTTCTAGAATTGCACAGAATGACATATTACCCTCTGCCGGCAGTTAAAAGCAGTGATGAAGGCATCATCTCTTCTCACTACTAGTTGTACTTCAGTGAACTGCTCTTAAGGGGCAAATGTTTTTTTAAATCTTTCCGTCACTCTAGGCTGCTGGGAGAATAATTTTTTTTGTATCAGTCTGAAAATTACATTCAGGTGATTTTCTTCTTATTCATTCAACAGACAATTGTAACAGTACTGAAGTTACACAAAGTTGTTGGATGAACAACCAACTGGTGATGCAGTAACGTTCAATCTGTTGCATTGCTGGCTTTAGCTTCAAGTTTTCTACTTTGTCACAGGCTGCCTAGGTTAGACTGTAACTGTGGTTTAAGTCCAGTTAAAAGCTCAGATGCAGATGAGACCTAGAGAAAGAACACGTTGTTTTTCTAGCAAACACAAGGTGCGGTATTCCCCCAGCACTGTAAATCATTGCTGTAGCTGACATGTCAGGTACTTCAAGTGTAATTGCCACAGGCTTTCATAGCTGAAGTTGTTAATGCTGCATAAGAGGTTGATACGCCCTTTGTCTCAAAATTATCATGATTTCACAGTGCTACAAGTTAGTCAATATGTGATTGCTGAAGTTGTCATATGGTGTGCTTTTCCTCCCTGAATCACCTGATGTTTTTTCAAAAGGTTTCTGTCTGCCTCGTAGTGTTTTGTTTCTGCGTTTTACAGGTTAGCTCTTCAAATAGTTTCACAGAACAAATATGCCTTAAAGTACTCTTGGGCAACTGCGTTCTCTCTGTGCAGTCTGGCTTACCAGATACAAGCTAATAGGACAGTTGCATGTTATCCATTTGAATCGTATGCTCAGCCAGTCAGGTTTTTATTGCACTTATTATGGGATTTTATGTCTGGTCAGAGAACCAGAAAATGACTGAGGTTGGCTGGGACCTCTGGAGGTCATCCACCACCTCCACCTGCTCAAACAGGGCCACCTAGAGCCATTGATGCCCAGGACCATGTCAGATGGCTTTTGGGTATCTCCAAGGATGGAGAGTGCCCAACCTCTCTGGGCACCCTGTGTCAGTGCTCAGTCCCCCTGACTGTGAAAAAGCGTTTCCTGATGTTCAGAGGGAATCTCCTGTGTTTCAGTCTGTGCCCATTGCCTCTTGGCCCGTCACTGGGCACCACTGGAAGGAGCCTGGCTCCATCCTCTTTGCACCCTCTCTTCAGATGTGTGTGTGTATATATATATATATACGTACACATACAATTTTATATGTATAGGTTCTTTTCTGCAAAGCTGCTTTCTAGCTGGTTAGATCCTAGCTTGTGTGGTGCCTGTAGTTGTTCTTCCCCAGGTGCAGGACTTTGCACTTCCCCTTGTTGAACTTCATGAGGTTCCTGTCAGCCCATTTCTCTTGCCTGTGATTCTATGTGGAATAAGCATTATTGTTCTGGAGGTTGATTTTGCATGTGAAAAGATAACAAGGAAGCATTTAAGTTGTTTGTTGGCTGTGGCCAAAAGAGAGATCATTTGGTAGATTTTTGTGGTCTTAGATCTTGAGGTCGATTCTGTTCTTAGTCTTGTAGGACAACTCTCTGCATCTCAAATCAATTGGACAGTGCCATTGTGTAGTTCAGAGCTTGCAAACTGAAGCACAAGCGAAACGGTAATGTCACTTGGGCAATTGTCTTCAGTCTTGATCTTGCATTTGGGTAGCAGCTTGTCTAAGACAGTAGTGGATTTTTTGCAGGGGAGGCAATCTGTTGTAACAACAGTAGTCAATGTTAAACAGATTTTGAAGCATTGCTGCCCTGTATGTTTGCATTTGTGAGTATTAAATACATGTGCTGGATTTCCATTTAAGTATAAGATGACGTGAATGTTCTATCCCTATATCCAAGCAACAGCAAGAATTAGGTGATAGGGTGCAGATACAGTTGCACACAGCCTTGAGTAAGGCTTCCTCTTTGCTGCTGCTGTCATCAAGAGAGGGTTCAGCAGCACGCAAGTACATGTGCAGTTTCAGCTGACTCTTGCTTCTGGAGAGGTGGTGTTTAGCCTTTGTGCTAATGTAGCTACATAGCTATGTATGTGATAGCTATGTATCTGCATATAACAGTTGTGAAGCCATAAGGGTGGTAGCTGGCAAGGATTGTTTTAAGCAAATCATGGCTTTGATCTTGTGGCACCACACCTATTAATGATTATTCTGACATCACTCGAATTTCTCCAAGGTACAGATGCTGTAGTTGATAACTCGTGATCATGAGTTAGACCTTGATTCTTCCAAGATGCCTTCTTTCATCTGGTTTTGTTTGCCAGTTCCCACTTGTACATGAATGAGTGAGCTGTGCCAGTTTATGTCTGCACAGCCTGCAAGGTTAAGTAGCACTGTCCCTAACAGCACATTTACTGAAGTCTTGCAGAAAAATAAGCTTTCATATTTGGGCATGTAGAACTAATCAAGCTGTCCAGCTGCTGTAAGCAGGTTTCCCTTGTTAGTGCTCATCAGAGCTGATGCATGAATAGTTCTTTTATGAAAGTGCAATGCAACCATCAGAAGACTTATGTGCATCAGTCATTTGCTCATAATGATTAATAGGCTATCCAGTAGCTGATTTCATTACATATTGCCAAACCAATACCAGCATGACATTTTTTGATCAGCCATCTACGTTAATAGAAGGCAGAGTTTGGACATCTGTCATGTGTAGACTAGCTGCGATTTGCTCGGCTCACATATGTTAGTTATACACAGCAACATCCTTCCGAGCAGGATGGCTCTCCACTTTAGACATTTGGTGCTCGTCTTTATAGTCCTAGGAAACATCTCAAGTGATAGGTGGGTTTTTTTTTAATATGGTACTTGCTTTCAACCTTATGAGGAAAGATACCTTGGATACAAGACTCTGGTCTAGATTGTGAGAACAGACAATTTTTAGATCACATTCTTAGTTCATTTCACTTTCAAGGAGAAATGTAGTTAATCCTCTAGTCTGTCATAAAGATCTGTGTGATTATCAATTTAATTATCTGGCAGCTGGTTTGGGGCCACCCACATTTCTTGCTTCACTGTATTTTAATCATTAGCAGCAGCACTATGAGCTGCAGTGAATCCTTGCATGTGAAAGCCTTACAGTGACAAAGGCTTATGCAAGAAATAACCTTACACTTGCATGTGTTATGTGAATACATTTTATTCATTGATAGGAAATGACTAGCACAATTAGCACTATACAGCATGGCCATCCATGGGAACTCCTTGGCTGTATACCCAGTTTTAAAGGACTTGTGTTTGTGGTGTGACTGGCACCACGTAACAACCCACAGTGTCACTCTTAATATTCTTTGGGCCTCCAGACTGCCTAGACTTTCCAGTCGCTTGCATGCTAGAGTTGTCTGCTCTGACAATGCCATTTGTGTTTTAGTTACTTGTGAGTGTTTTATATACGACTGTCGCAGTAGTTAACACCAAATGTGAAGAGTTGTTGTGCAGCTTAAGATAGGATCTGGAGCTGGCATGGAAACAGCCCTTTCAGGCTGTAAGGTAAAGCTATGACTGCCCTGGATTACCCTCCTGCATTCTACTAGGTATTGTGAAAGCTGTCATTCACAGAACACACGCGGTACATATTACTGGTTTAACTTTCTAGGTGAAGAACTTTCCAAGTGAATAAATTATGAACTTTTCTGCGGGTACGATGATTTATAAAATCATTGATGTCAGGACTTGTTTACATACAGGTTTGGACCATGTAATATTTTGCAATTTAGAGGGAGCCTTCAAATGTGGATGTAGTTCGCCTGGTATGGAACGCTGCCATGGGTAGAAAAGTAACCGCTCTAGAATTATTCTCTGCAAAATATTTGAATACTGTTACAAAGATGATGTATATGCTAGGTGAGAAGCAGTTTTCTAGTATCAGGAGGTGTAGCAGTAATATCTAATGCTTCTTTGACATGAACTGAGCAGAATATATCTTTGAAGAAAATCTTATTTCCACGCTTCTAAAAACTGCTCATAATTTCTTGGACTACTTAACTAGCAATTATTTATTAGAATAAACTGTAATTAATTTTTCCATTAATCAGAACAAATAGGCTGACTTTGAATGCAAAAGAAAGTCTGAGTTTTTAAATTTGATGGGCTTTAGATACATTTGTGAATTAAAAAAAAAAAAGTAATTGATTAGGTAAAAGTCTCAGCTTGTTCCTTAAAATGAAAAAAACCACTGCCTTCAGCTCTTAAAGTCATTATTTCAGAGGTGGAAAAAGACATCTTAGAAAAGTAAAACAAATTGAATAGTGTGAGAGCCTCTGTCAGAGTTAATCCAAATGTCTGTCGTCTTCTGTATGCAGTACGGAAGAAAGGTATCAAAGCTGCTTTTGGCAAAGCATGCGGCTAGAGTTTAAGGAAGACCTTATTTCTGCCAGAGGATTGACATTGATCTTCTCTAGAAATCTTGAGTCAGTTGTTTGATTTCATGTCAGGAAGACATTCACTCTCATACGAAAATATGGGCTAAACTTGACAGCTTATGTAGTTTGGACACAGCCAGTTAATTATAGTAGTAGTGCTTTTTGTGGACAGTCTTAAATGAATCACAGTTTAACAGGGTAGCTTTAATGCTCAAATGCCAACAGTTTTGTGAATAATGCATGGCCAGGAGTTAACACTTACGTACTTGGGTTTGGTTATGTCCACAGTTGTTACGGAATGTGTGATGAAACAGTATCAATGGGAGTCTTGAGGGGATCTGAAAGTGGCTCTCTCCAGAGCACGCTTATGATTTATTTATTTATTTATTTTATTAAACTAAACTTGCAAATTTGCTAAAGCTGTTAAAATGCTACCTCATTGGTATACAGCTATTTTCCTTTCTTATTCCAAGTCTGACATAGCGCTCATAATTTATTAGAAGTTTGAAGCATGAAATACTGTTTTGATCAGTTAAGTTTGCTGAGAGTGTTTACAGAGTGACTAGGGACTGGTGTGAGTTTTATCTTGAGGAAACAAAGCATGTTCTATATTTTAAGTCTGATTGCTTTGAAACCTGAAATTACTGACACTCAGTGTAGAACACAAACTAACACTGATTTAGATGAAATAGCTAGAATGTTGTTCTGTTCCTCAGACCATCTGTAGTGCAGTCTAAAGACACATAGATGTTTGCTTGCTAATTGTGTTGTGCTGCTAATGTGACTGATTAACACTATGTCCAGGGCAGGCTTCCTGTCTGTATACTTAACGGGTCTTGAATGAGTTGAGTGTATTGTTAGGAGTTGCCACAGTTTGTACCCACACTGTAGGTGATGTGAAGCTGGTTTAGTAAGATGAAGCAAGCTTTAGTTGGTACATCTCTCAACTCTGAAGAAGTTCATTGAAGATTTCACAAACTGCCAGGGCATTCCAATGTCTTTTGACACCTCTGTGCTTCCTCATTCTGGTCTGCCTGTCGTGACAGTCTTGGGGTCCTCTGTACCAAACAAGGTAACTAGTCTTGGCTGCTGATTTGTCTCATGGCATTGCACAAGTCCTTCAGGGAAAAAAATAACCACTTATATTCTGTCATTTATTTCCAGAATCTTATGCTTCCTATATTTAAAAACAAGAGTATTGTCTTAAGATTTATATTTTTCCTTCACTCATCTTTTATGAAAGTTTTTCAGTGGAGCAATATTCTTCATCCTGAATGAGCAGAACAGACTTTGAACTTTCTGTAGTGTATATATAGTATACATCTACTCCAAAATGTATCCATTTCTCCCAGGAATTTTGTTTTCTAGAGCTACTAATAAGATAGATGTTTATTTAGCTTCTAGTTTTCATGCAAACCAGTTGCTAAATATTTGTGGTGCATTGAATGTCCTCTATTTAACTTCTTCTGAAAGCTTTCCCAAGAAACTTGCCCTCTGTTTTAGCTTCCAGTGCTTAATAAAAACCAGTATTTGGTTGATTTGTGGTGCTAAACAGAGAACCATCTTCCCTCTCCCTCTGCGCTGCTACCATCAATATGGTATTTGCATATTGATGGCATTTAGGTATTTCATAAGCTCATATGTTTGTTACAGATAAATAGAGGTACCTCACTTAAAATAGATTAATCCAGAAACTTGCTAGTAACTTTCAGTATTTCCTACTTCTTTGCGGATGTATCTTTTTCAGGCAATGTGTCGTTTCCTTGAAACATGGAATTACACTTGTCAACTGGCAAAACCAGTTGCATCTACAGTCATTGGATTTTTTTAAAACATTTCTGAATTTTAGCTTGGGTGGTCAGTTTGTTTTATTTAACAAGACTTTGTCATTAAAGAATGTGTATATTAATACACTAATGTTTTATCTTCATTTGGGAAAAATTATAGAGACTCATTATCCTAGAGAAACCACTTGAAGTCCATGCTTAGCTAATACTTTTCTGTAGTTTATCATTGTTATCCTAGTTTGTTCTTTCTCCACTTACATATCTGTCCATGTTATCTATGTTATATGATTTCTTAGAATCATAGAATTGTTTTGGTTGGAAAAGACCTTTAAGATCGAGTCCAACCATAAACCTAGCACTGCCAAGTCCACCACTAAACCATGTCCCTAAGCACCAGTAATCTACGCCTCTTTTAAATACATTTGGGGATGGTGACTCAACCACTTCCCTGGGTGGCCTTTTCCAGTTCTTGATAACCCTTTCAGTGAAGAAATTTTACCTAATATCCAATCTAAACCTCCCCTGGTGCCGCTTGAAGTCATTTCCTCTTGTCCTATCACTTGTTACTTGGGAAAAGAGACCAACACCCACCTGGCTACAACCTCCTTTCAGGTAGCTGTAGAATGCAATAAGGTCTCCCCTCAGCCTCCTTTTCTCCAGGCTAAACCACCCCAGTTCCCTCAGCCACTCCTCGCAAGAGTTGTTCTTTAGACCCTTCACCAGCTTCGTTGCTCTTCTTTGGACACTCAAGCACCTCAGCTTCCTGTTCTGTCCCTCCTTATGTACTGTATTAAAACAATAGTAATTCTTGGCACGTAATTTCAAAGTCTGCAGGCAAATGTGGGTGGAAATGAGCTTTCATGAAAGAGAGGGTGATGGTGGCAGCTGGTTGCGTTCTGAATGTTTAGTTGGTAAAGAGGTACATGGATTTAGCTGTTAGGACCATATGTCCTGATAGACTGTCCAAACAGTTGTTTATGGTTTCCTGTATAGAAGAGGTGGCATGCCGAAGATACAGGGCATGAATATAACGGAGGAGAATATGTTTAGAGTGTAGTGAGTAGATGACTTGACAGGTTAGTAATTGAAAGAGTTCATACTACAGTAAATTAGCAATGAAGTTCTAAGCAAATGACCTTACATTGTCCAGACTGAGATACCCTAAAGGCATGTGATCTGTCCCCCTACCCTGTTCTGTTTTTAAAATAAATTCAGTGAAACATTGCAGGTTATAGCTGACATTCATTAAATAAATAAGAAAGTAAGAACTGAACTGGCTACTTTTTGCCACTGTCAAGAGCTTCAGTTTTTTTCTCCTGTAGAATACAAAATAAGGAATTTTATTTTTGTAATTTGTGCTGTTGAGAGCAAGCTTTGATAATAATACGTTCTATTAAGACACTTCCGGTTTTTTCCTTCTCAATTTAGAATGACTTTTCCCATAGTGACTGCATGTCAAGTAATGAGACCAGTTTGCTAGAACGAACCACGGCACCTCATGATGGACTACCGATGACTTCCCATAGACCTCAGCGAGAAGGTATGTTGTCTGAGATTTCTTTTGAGGAACATTTTAAGGGTTTGGTTGTTTTTTTGGGTTTTTTTTGAACACTAACTCTCCTGGAGTTGTAGAAATCTTGAATCTGCCTTGCTATACATCTGAATGAGAAACTGCAGTGCTTGGTAAGTATAATAGCTTCTCTGCTGTCTGTACAGTCTTTTCTTTGTTATAACAAGTTGTCATACTTGTTAGCTGCTAGCCATTAGTGACTGCATGCATGAAAATTGATTGCAAATGGGCTTTCTCATGAAAAAAGAGGTGGGATTTGGGAGAAAACAAGAAACTTTAATGCAATTGTATTAACAGTGTTAAGATTTTTGAAGCAAAAGTAAACATGAAGATACTGTGAAACAGTGGATAGCTTTTGCTACTTGATTCAGTTGTATTTGATTAGTCTTAAAAACCAAAGAAATAAACCCCACATATTAGAAGGTTTTTCAGTAGTGGTAGTTTGGAGAAGTGAGAGGCTTTCCTTAGAAGTAAGTCGTCTTTTGGCTCTGTATGGGAGATTGAGAACAAGGATTCAGAGCATAAACAGAACTCTTCCATGCAATTCCAGCACAGTTTTTTTCTCTTTGAAGAAATGAGAATTATTGAAAACAGATTTATTCTTGCCCTTTATTCTCCAATAAGATTAGCGAATCACTTGTCTGCTCAAAATTAGTCAACGCTATGCTGCAGATAGTGAAGAGCTGGCAATCTGGGAAAACTATTGCTATTCCTTTTGTCCTCATAAATGTCCTTTTGTCTCTACTGTGGAGATTTAATTACACTTTGAAGGCAGGCAATTTGAGAGTTTTAATTCCTTGCAAAAAACACAGAGAAAGATTATGGCAGATTACAGACAACAAACCTGTTTCAAATCCTGTTACAGAGTTCAAAGTGTTCATATTCACAAATTAGAAACATAAAAGGGAGACTGTCTTTAGCAACACTCTTGATTTAAGTAACAGAAGCATAGGAAAGTTGAATAATTGAATCTAGCGAAGAGCTTAAATATTTCTTAGCATTCGTATTATCATAGATAGAAACTGCAGTGAAGGATCAGAATCATTTTGTGATATTTTTTGTATAGGTATGTGATAGAAAGAGAGTCCTCACTACAGAAATCTTCTTACTGGGTTAGAAATAGCACTGATAATAAAAAGTGTTCTTTATTCTTAGCTGTAATGAATATGATTTTTAGAAATCTTAACTTATACTTGCAATGGAAGCAGTGTCATGTTGTTGTGGTTTAACCCGGCAGAAAGCTAAACGCCACACAGCCATTCACTCTGTCTCCCCCACAGTGGGATGAGGGAGGGAATTGGGGGGGGGGGCACAAAATTTGTGGGTTGAGATAAAGATAGTTTAATAGGACAGAAAATGAAGGGATAATAATAATCATAATCATAATAATCATAATACAGCAAAACAAGTGATGCACAATGCAATTCCTCACCACCTGCCAACTGATGCCCAGCCAGTTCCCAAACAGCGGCCCCCTCGGCCAGTTTTCCCCCTAGTTTATATACTGAGCCTGATGTCATATGGTATGGAATATCCCTTTGGCCAGTTTGGTTCGGCTGTCCTGGCTGTTTCCCCTCCCAGCTTCTTGTGCATGCCCAGTCTCCTCGCTGGCAGGGCTGTAGGAGAAGCTGAAAAGTCCTTGACTGCTTGGCAACAACTAAACCATCAACTAAACGTGTTACCAACGTTCTTCTGATCCTAAATCCAAAACACAGCACTATACCAGCTGCTAGGAAGAAAATTAACTCTCTCCCTGCCAAAACTAGGACATGTGTGCATGCTTGACTTAATCATCCTGAATGCATGTGTTGTGTCCAAAATAAATGTAGAGATGTAACACGCCTCATTGGCTTGTATATTCAAACATTTCTTCTCAGTCTAGCCATTTAGAATATTTAAAATGTGATTGTGGAAACAAAATTTAAAAGTGGTCTGTTGAAACTGTGGAACTAAAGCTGTGCAGCGACAACACTGTGATTACCTATTGTATCACTTAATATGATGATTACCTGTTGTATTGCTTCATATAATGAAGCATGCAACAGCAACAAAAAGAAGTTAAGAAAGCTGAAAGTACTACATTGTGTAATAAAATTTCTTTATACTGGAGGACAAATATATTTAGCATTGACAATGTCAAATAGTTTAAAATAAACACAATCTCATTAGAAAAGAAGCTTGTCTGTGAATGTTAATGGTGTTAGTTTCCATAATTATGTATGCTAAATATATGCATGTAGTGAAATAAAATTTAAACTGCTATTCACAGTTCCAGTCATTGGAATCAGTTTTTAATTAACTTACAAGTATCAGTTCAGCTAATGGTATCAATTTTAATATTGGCCATTAAGAAACTTTACTGCACCAAAACTCATGTTATGCCATAGTTCTTCTAAGAGTGCTTTTATCTGTACCAGACAGGTAAAAACTAAAGTCACCAAACATTCAGCTTTTTCCAGTATATAGATGTACGTTATTGTCTGGCATCCTTAGCTCATCTCAGATTTCTTTGCTTTGTAATAATTCATCTTCATTAACTGATAAAAATGAACCGATTGTCTAGTGTTCTGACTCCCAGGTAGAGGGTTACAACCAGTGTACACCAGCACACTCAGTATTTGTCACTCTTTTAGCAGAAAGGACTGGAAGCTTTGAGCAGTAGCACTAGGCTTATATGCTGGTTTATTATTGCTTTAAGGAAATTGCTAATACTTAGATTTCTTAGAATTGGCATCTTCGATGGGGATGATTCTTTAATTGTAATTTAAACATCTTTAATCATTGATGGTGTGGGGCTGGTCAAACTGTTTTTTAAATAAATTTTTAACATGTAAAGATGTGTTCATGCTTGTAAAGGAATAAAATTCTGTTGAATACTTAGACCAGTACAGCAGGAAAAGCGCAAAGCTCATCTCAGCTACATGAGGATTTTTATATAGAGTATTACATGAACAATGTTATGTGCCTTCAAGAAAATCTCCAGACCCTGAAAGTCATATGATGCTACTTCTTACTAAGATACAGCCAGAACTTGCCTATTCCTAAATATAGTAGAGTATGGGGAAGGAAGGTTAAAGAAGCTAGGACTTCAAAGTACCTTTCTTCCTTTTCAGTTCAATTTAATGATACTCTTTACAGAATTATTGTAGTAGCCTTCTGCTTCTTCTCTTCATTTTCTGTTTGCTAACGCTCATTTCTGTCTCCTTCAGGACTTCTCCAGGTGTTTCCTTCCACCTAAGTGCCTTTCAGAAATGTGGTTCTTCTGCCTTAGTTTGTTCTCATTACTACTTGATGTTTCAGAACCGTGGATGTGGAAGGCACTGTCACTGGCTTTTATCAGCGCTTGTTACTTCTTGGAGTAAAGATGCAATTTGACTTCCTTTCATTGTCTTTCCGCTTGCAGTGTTTATATTGTTGTATTTATGTGACTTTCAGTTTAAAGAAGCTCTTGAGTAATGCACAGTGATCTGCAGTGAAGGGGTTGTGGTCAGGCCAGAGAAATACTTTGTAGAGAACAAGGCTTCACCTGCCCCCTGCAGTTTATTAGAGTAAAATAGCATCTGAGAAAGAGTGGGGTTGTGTGAGTCAATAAATTGCATGCAGTGATTCTCAGAGTGGCTAGGTAAGTAGATACATTTTCAAACTGTAATTTTGGTCTGTAAAATAAGGTGTTTTTCTTTCAGCTGTACACATTGAGAAGATAACCCTGAAAGGAGTACCAAGAAAAAGGGCTGACAAACATTTGGAGTACACATTCCTAGTAAGCAAATAACTTCCAGAATATTAAAGTAAATGTCTTCATGATATCTATGTATTATAAATATATACATCTTGTTTCAAAGACCTGCTCAGAAGGCAATTTTGAATTACATTAGGTTCTTCAGAGATTCTTGTAATTATCATATAATTCTCTTGGATTCTGTGTGCAGATCAGGTGTTTTATGTAATTGTGAGCATAAGGTGGGAAGGTATAAAACACTGGCTGTAGCCGAGTGTGTGGCATCACTTCAGGAAACTTGGCTTGTGCTACTTTGGGGTAAGCATTACAAAGAATTCTAAAACTAGTTGATTTTTTGCTCAAGTGGCATAGGAGCACAGTTCTTGTGTCTGCAGTTATATATTGCTTGGAGTCATATAGTCATCTTAGATCTCTTTCATGGATGTTTACCATAAGAGGATGGTTCCTGTGGGTTTTTGACAAAACTGGGAGTTTTTTTGGTTTGGATTCGATTTGTTTGCTTGTTTGTTAAGGTAAAAACAAACAAGCTAAAAAGGTCAAACAAACTCGAAGGCCTACCTAGTATAGTCTTCATGTGTTGTTATAGCCAGAGGCAACATATAAAACAATTATGTGAGTGATTTTTAAACGAAATGGAAACACTGCTTACAACTTTGGAAAAGAAGCTTTTGGTATTGAGGTCTGGTATTAAAGGCTGTGGGTGTTAAGTAATAGCTGCTAAGGCCGTTGGTAGGGATGTTCTAATTGAATCAAAGTAGTAATTTTCTTAGCAAGGACTGACTAATGTTATGAGTCATTTGGCTAATAGATGTGAGTCTGGTAGTATATCACATTTGAACATAGTTAAATTTTACTTTTTTCCCCCAAACAAAGGATTCGTTTAGATCAAACAGTATAACTGGCCATTTGACATGGGTCATGGGAGCTCTTTGAAGAAGCAAACTTAAAAAAAATGCCATTTTGAGCTGAAAACTGATGTGTTCATCCCAAAATTTTATACTGTATTCTTTAAATAGATGTAAATTATAGAGTTTTGTCTTTTCTGGTATTACTAGAAGCTTAAAACTAAATTGACATGTATACTATTTGTGTTTTTGAAGTAAAGTAGCGGCCACAGATAATTTGTTTATCATGTCTAAAGGTGAAGTTTGCAAAAAATTCTGCACTCTTCTTTTGATGAGGACAGTAACGTGGAATTTAGCCTTCAAAGTTGCAAGAGTTAACTTGCCCAAGTATTTCAACCTTGTCATAGATCTTTTAACTGAATAGTCAGTGAACTGAGTACTAGGTAAAATACAATAGTAGATAGGAGAGGTTTGTACAGAATGCCCATATGCATTATTAATATTTAAAGTCACAAAACTATTTTGAAAATTCAGCACGTAGATGGATTTGACAGTGGTTTTGAATTTCTTTGTTAAAGGGGGAATGTGGAGATATTCTGGGAAGTATTTGAGTAAGCTTGAAACTGCTCCACCTCAGTTCTTTTAGGAAAGAGTATCCTCTCCTCATCTGTGCAGGTATATACTGTGCTCCTCACTGCAGATCGTTTTGTGCTTGCCCAGACACTGCTTTTTTAAGGTTATAACAGTAATTACAGTCATGGCTTCCCAACTGAGGGCACCAAGAGTAGTTGGCATTTCTGGGGACTAAGTTGAAGTCAGTTGGTAGTTGACATTATCCTATCAACTCTTCAGAGTAAATGAATGTTTGTAATTGCCATGTCCACTCCCATTACACAGAATCTTCCCATGCATGTAATGGGAATCTTAAGTCCAGAAGTGGCCTTAAAGCCAGGCAGCACTCATCTAACCAAGCTTACTTCTTTTTTTCCTCAAAAGATGCATGTGAAGGTGCTGTTTTACTACTTGCATGTTGTGTCAGAACAATAAGCTACTGAAATTTTATACAAGCATATATCAAAATGCTGTTTGATTCTTGAGTTAATTTAGTAACTTGCAGTATTTTTCATGCATTGTACCCTACAACAACTTCTATATAACCATGTAAGATTCAAGCCTGAGGCAGGTAAAATTATTTAATAGATAATATAAATAGATATTTTTTTCTTTTTGTTTTGACTCAAGATAATGGCAGTGAGAGCTCAATCCAGTATATCTAACCTACATTCCTTTTCTCTGGTACCTGGTTTTTGCAGTTAATGACGTCTGTTTGATACAAGTCCTGTAATTACAGAGCCTTCTGCCTGGTTTCTTTCTGAGTCAATAAACCAGTAATCTTCACGAACTTCATTGCATTCACCTGATTTTGTTCATACTTTCTTTAGCCACAAATAACACATAGGTGATCTAAAAAAGTACACTCAGAATTAGTATAAGTCTTTGAAAAGGTACCCCATTAGCTGTGTTTTGCCTGGTATTTACTTACCTGCAAGTGTTAACTCTTATACTGAGATAATCAGATTTATTGCAATGTTAAAATCAGCTAACTGGTATGATGCTTGGAAAAAGAAACTTTCCTCATTCTCTTTTTCCTTCCTTACTAGGTAACCTGGTCCGATCTTTCAGTGACACGTGTAACAAAAACACACCAGGAGCTTCAGGAATTCCTGCTAAAAGTATGTATTGAAATCTAAAAGTAGTGTTTATACATCAGGTTTATAACTTCAGAAGTAGTCTAGGATAGCTGTGATTCTGGGATGTAATTAGAGGAACAAAAGCATGCTACCAGTTTTTTGTACCCCACAACTGTATTAACTATTTAAATAATGTATATTGCGGTGGAGCAGCTTGACAGGTGAAGAAGCTCAACAGAATGTTTGGGAAGTTTCTTGGGAGATGATAGTTTGTCTCATCTGAAATGATGCTTATAATTTTAATTGAACTACCATAAAACTACCAGATGAGTTTTTAATGTTCCACACAGAGTTAGTGTATAGGTACAAGCACTGCTCGTTTGCTTAGTGGTGTCCCTTTTAGAATGACCTTAAGAGTATCATTTGTTGTTTCTAATTATGCCATGAGCATAATAGTTCATAATTTTACTGTTGTATTTTTCAGTAGAACAAAGGCAGGCATATTCACAGTTGCAAGGAGTTAAATTTGAGGAAATCTAGCAACTATTTGTGCATGCGTGTGTTTAAAAAAAGTAAAAGTTCTCTAAGTTGTTCTCCCCCCCACCCCAGGCGTGGAATGCATTTGTATGCATAGGCCACATGTAGATGCCATGAGTGTGATGACCTCGAACTCTGTGTTTCATTGCCAGTGTCCGATATTTTGGGTTCCACCTGTTCTGGGAAATTCTGTATTTAAACTCCTCACTGTTCAAGGCACTAATAAAACATGTGCTTTGGGCATGTTTTGATAACATCTGCTGCTAATTGCAATGGAAAGCCAGTTACTGTACAAAGGTCATTGTCTTGTTCACTGTTTCAATTATCAACATTATATTTTCTAGCATTGTAGAAATGAAGCAGTGAGTGTTCGCTGCTGTTTTAATCTAGTTGGAATATCTAGTTCCAACAGTTCCCAGTGCTTGATTTGTGAGGATTTGAATTATGGATGGCATGCCTGGTCGTGGAAGGGATGTCCCACAACATAGGGTATATGCATCTGCTCGTGAAGAGGACCTTAAAGGCAGGACTGTCATATGGGATCCCCTGGATCCACACTCTGGGATGAGTGTTCAACTGCGTGCCTCCTACTTGTAAAGACAAACACCAGTTTCTGAAATGGACCCTCTAGTACTTACTTGCTGCCAGGAGGAGGAGGAGGAGCCAGGCAAACAGACAGGATCCAAAATGTTGCAGAGCGGTCCAGTCTGACTGACAGCAGCTCTTCAGATGTGGAGTGTTCCATATGCTGGCTTGACTGCTCCAGCAGAGTCTAGATATACAGAAGATGGCAGGACAAGAGGAAGACAACCACAGGCTGCTACGAGCTGCTGAGGTGTTCTGTGGAGAATGGGCACAACTGAAAAATATATTTGGGTTGTGTTGATTTGATAGCCGTAAGTGGAGAAGAAAGAGAGAATTGTTACATAAAGCAGGAAAAAACTTACACCTTGCTTTAAAAAGCACTATAGAAGTATGAATGCTGTCCAGTTCATACACACTTGCATTTTGGCTTTTTGTTATTCTTGTTTCCAGTCTGCATCACATTGTTAAGTAGTATGTTCAGTCAGAGTTCCTCAATAGCACATATTAAAGCTAAAGGGATCAGTTAAGAAAAGCTGCTTTCAGCACTTCTTTCTATTTTTATATCTAATACACTTCAGGTGCTATAGCACTGTACTAATATGATGCTAACAGTACCTGTCTGTCTGGATTCCAGAAGTTCCTTTTGTGTATGTTACCAAGCAATTGCCTGCATTAGACATAGTGTGTCTCTATTAGTAGTACTTCATTCAGTGAAGGAATTACTTAGTGTGTTGCTGTTGTACCACTAGCAGGATGTAATAAGCAGCTGACACTCTTGTTTGGGTGTATTGCAGATATGCAAGAGGAAGATGCTACTCTAGTGTAAATAGATGTTGATCATAACTGATGGCAGATGTTAACTAGATCAACAATAGCTTTTAACTTTAGGAAAAGCATTTTTGCTATGGCAGTTTACTTTTAATTGCCCCAAAATTAGAAGACTAAAAAAAAAAAAAAAAAAGGCATCGGTTTTTATGAGCATTATTTTAGAAGTGGTAAATGTGAAAAATCTTTGTTCTAGGGAATATTTTTCATTTAAAATAGACATACTCTTTAGATGCAAGAATTTTGCCTTCTAAATTAGAACATCAGAACACCTCACTTTGTCATACTGTCATTGGAAACACAATGAAATTTCATAACAAGTTTCAGTGTTAATAGCAACTGGAGAAGGACTTGCTATTGATTAATCTTGATACTGCCCACTAAAGTCTAGTGTATTATATAACTGAAACAGTCTTCTCTCTACTCCTGTTTCTTTAAAATAATTTAATCTAAGTGATGATAGTGAGTACAGTGCATTCAGTCCTCCCTGGTAATGTTTTTAATGTTATTTTCAGACCTGCTTTCTATGTGTGAAAGATGTAAAGAAATAAATCAAAAAAGGCTGTAAATTACTCTGGAAAAAAACCATACTATGGGTAAATGTCTTTCAAATAGAGCTTCAAACAGTCTTACACTTGGAAATGAAGTGAGGCTTTACAGCAAAGTGTTTTTCTAGCAAAACTGAATTACGATGATTTGTTGTACCTTTAGTCTGTAAATTACCTTACTCAAACTGGAACAACAGAGTTTCTTGTTGATACCAAAAGATATAAGGGCTGATGGTGAACAAATATAATCTTTAAAATGTCAACTACTCAATTTTTAATATTAACCTTTTTCTCAGCTCCCAAAGGGACTGTCTTCTGAAGCATTTGACAAGACTATTTTAAGAGCACTAAATCAGGGTTTTCAGAAGAGGGAAGAACGAAGGCATGCTGATCTTGAGCTCACAATCAGGTAAATATTTTAGCAAGTAACCTAAAATGCATCACCTGAAAAGTGATTGAAACTAGATGACTTGTAGGGACAGCAGAAATTCCGCTGCCTAAACACAATATGTGAAGAAAATGGGAAGGCAGTGATGAAATAAATACCCTTAGCTTTTTATTTCCCTTCCCTTCAAATTGAGACTGTCATTAAAATTTAATGCATTACTTCTTTAGCAGTAATCATGCAATTATAAAAGTATTTGTCCTGAACAGCATTATATAGCAATGATTGACACTTCAGCAAGGGTCTTGCCTCCATTATACAAGGGTATATTTAGAAATGTTAGAAACAGTAACTCAGAGCACATATGTTCTAATTTTATGACAGGATAGAGTGAAGACAGAAAGGGATTTGGAAAAGAATAAACAGTACTAGTGAAGCATATATGTAAAATTAAATGTAGCTCACACATTTGTAAGAAAATGGCCCATACCTCATAAACTGCTATCCAGCAATGTGAGGGTGCTTGCTGGGCTGTGGGACATGTTGGTCAAATCCTGTAACTCAGAACAGCAATATGAATTTGGGTGAGCTTCCTTGTTCTTTTTGTTTGTTACAGATACCTTGTTACGTTTGTTCTTTCCTGTCGGGGTTGTTCAACCTTGTTCAAAACAGCTTAAATTATTCATCAGATTAGGCAGTGTCTCTTGAGTTAGGGTACTTGTTGAAGAATCAGACACCACTTTTCAAGCTCCTGCTCAGAATATACTGCAGGTCCAAGCATATCAGATCTTTGGGTTTTGTTTTAATAGCTTAGTTATAGAAGATAGGGACCTGCTGTGTGCCTCAATCTCCTACTTCCCAATTTTATTATTAATAAAATAGTATTATTTTTCTGTCTTTATTGGCTTGATTGTCAAGCCGAAAACTAAATCTGTGTGAACAATTTTTCGGCTAATAAACATTCTGTTTTTAAATGAATAACCTTGTTAAATAGAGATTGACTGAAGAGAGCATATGTGTAATACAGAAAGGTTGTGAAGCTCCACTGCACAGTAATTACAAACCCAAGAGATTCAGTTTGAGGATAACATTTAAACATATCCAACCACGTTATAGTATGGAACTGTAACTACAATTTGCAAGTTAAGTCGTGACTATACTGGAATGCTATGTGAATAATCTCATGATAATAACATTATTGTATACAAATTTTATTTTCTTGCAGTATCGGTTTAGCATAAAGATATATTTATTTGGGGGTCTTAAGTTTATGTACCCAGTCACCAAAAATTGTTCTCCCCTGCCCCTCTCCAAAAAAATAGAACTGAGTAGTGCTTCCTGGCAAGCAATAACTGAAAACTTAGTGTGGCATGTAAAAACCATTCATTCTTGGCAATTATGAAACTCAAATACTGACATTATAGGTGAATTCAACTTTGTATTTAACCAAATAAGTGTATTTAACGATCAGGTGCATTCTTTGGGCAAGTTAAATGTTAACATTTAAAAGTCCAGTGCTTTTTTGCCTCAGTCCAAATGCCTCTTCAATAAAATGTTACAGGTGGCTAAAATGTTTGAATTGGGATGGCTCAAAAGCACATACATTTTAAATTAAAAAAAAATAAAATAATTCATCACACCAATTTCTTGTACTGGCTGTACTCTGACCTTACACTAGCACTGAACAACAAAGCTCAAAAGTAGCATTTAACATTGTTTATGCTGAATGTGCAAGTTCAAGTGTTTGGACTTCTTAAGAACTGCCTACTTTGCTCTTAAATGGTATTGTAATAAAATTTTGTATTCTTCCCATGGAATATTACTTACAGTTTAACAAACTCTCACTTAAATTTCAGGCAGCTATTTTCAAATACATCGCAAGCTTTTCTGCAGAATCAGAGAGTATACAACTTCTTCCAATCAATTTCATCGGAATCTTTGCACACTCACAGTAAGAAACACCCTAATCGTGTTTTATATAACAAAAAGTCTATAAAAAGCTGTTCTTCCTGTCATACCTAATTGTGTTTTTATAATTATGTATTCATGTTACATTGTATTCCACTGGTCACGTTTGAACTCCTTACCAATGAATAGTCGCTTCAGGGGATACTCATGTTTTTGACAGTGGGAACATACTATATAGCATCAGCTTATGTTCTTTTTCTTTCTTTCTTCTCCTCTGTACCATCATGCTGTTAAAATAGGTAATTATGAATTAGGTATGTGCAGCAGTTTGGAACTTTTTCCTTTTAAGAAATCTTAAACTTTGGAATGAAAAGCTTGAGCTGACCCAAAAAAAATCACATCTGGTTTTTATTTGGTTTCTTTTGGAGATGAAGCATTTGTCTTTATATTTAAACTAAGATCCATTTTGGGTATATAGTATATAAACAGTGGGATGGTCCTAACTTCAGAACATACAGAATCTTGTTCAAAGCATTTGCATTGCAGGAATTTCCTTGGTGGACCTCTTACCTACTTGTGTATTACAAATTGTTTGTACAACTAAGCTTAGCTCTGTATGAATGGATGCCCTAGGATGTGGTCTTTGTTTCTGTTCAATCTTTTCTGCTTTCAGTGCATGTTATACACTATGACAGTTAAGGCACTGACCAAGAGGCCATTGCCTCAGAAGTTGCTGAAGAGCTTAGTAAGGAATTGAATAAGAGTTTTCAAACAGACTGCTTATATGCACTTGGAAGAAAATAAGAGGCACGACAGCTGACTTTAATTTGAAATGATGGGTGTGATCTGTGACAAATGTATTCTTTCCATCATGAGATAGAGGCCTTGTGATTAGAATAGAAGCTCTAGGTAATTTTGTATTTTGTTGGTTTGTGGGTTGTTTTTTTTTTTTTGGGGGGGGGTGGGTTGTTTTTTTTTTTTAATAACACTTAGGACATTCTTACATGGCCGTTTTGTGAAAAAGTTAACCTAATGAGGTCCAGAATGGTTGTGAAACTGGCTGGAATTTACTGCTGTGAAAATTCTAACAACTCTGTTGTAATGAAAGGCTGCATGGGGAGGAAAGAGTTTCCAGAGTCCAGAAAGATTCGTGTTAATGACAGACATACTGCACAGGGTTTGGGTTTGTCTGAAGCAGGGGAAAGCTATGCGTATTTTAGTCTGTAGACCACATCGAGGTGGGGAGAACTTGCAAATGCATTGTCGTACACGATTATGATTTGAAATGGTCTGAAAAAGAACCAGTGACAGGTTCCATCACGATAGACTTAATCTGGGTTAGTGCAGGGCAGAAATGATCTGCAGGGTAGGTAGATTAGAAGGGTACAATGGACAAATGTCAATTCTGCAGGAAGTCTTACTGATTGTAATGTGATCATAAATGGGAGATAATTTGTATAAGAATAAAGAAATAATTGGTTACATGAAAGTTCATGAGGATTTTTCTGATCTAGAATGCGTGACAGATAGCATGAAGAACTTAATTGTTTAGCAGAGAGGAGGAAAAAGTCCAATGGAAGATGACTTAAGTCTTCAAATGCCAAAGAGTCATAATGGAAAGAGGATGATCTGTTCTCTCTGATGGATAAGACAGAAAGCACCAGGTTTAACTTGCTGTGAGGAAGATTAGGACCAGAGTCAGGCAAGAATCTGGTGATTACCAGACAAGTCCAAAGCAGTGAGGCAGGTCTGAGATCAAGGCAGAAAAACAAGTCAATAGATCAGAGTTAAGAACAGGATCAGCGAGGTACATTGCCAGGCATGGGCATACCTGCAGTGCACCCCAGGCAAAGGCCTGTGCTTAAATGTGGTTCCCAAGGCAGAGGACGGAGGTCCCCAGATGAAGTGTCTGCCAGTTCTTTTCCCAGCACTTTCACCCAAAATTGCAAAACTGCACTGAATCAGACTGGATCTTGAGCACAGGCAGGTGAAGCCCTTGGGAGGGCAGGGGAAGAGGTTGCAAGGCCCATTGGTGTGGCTCAAGGCCCTGACATTGAATTAGATATTAAGAAAAAGTTTGGTGAAGACACATAGTGCGATAAATCTAAGCATAGTGGGTTTCCTTTTGAGAAGGGGAACTGGATAACTTGTCTGGGGTAGCTCACCACAGGTGGCTTCTGTATTTTGATAGATATCCTTTTGGGGATTCCTGAAATCCTGGTAATGCTTGCAATTGCAAGCTAGCCCGTGGCAGCATATTTTGATTGTGATGACAGTGTGGGGGGAGAGTGGAAGCGTATCTTTTAAGAAAAATCTCATCATTGTTCTCAAACGGTTGTGCAGAATTAATTGGCAGTTTTGGCTTAAATTGGTCTTCAGTCGCTATTTAGAGTTGGGGATAAAAACACCTCTTCATGGAAATACAAAAGTATTCACTCTTTCTGAACGGTATGGTTTTATCTGGAAATAAATTCTATGTTCAGCGAAGGATCTTTGTATCTTAATAATAGTGGGGATCTCACACTGAACAATGTATTATCCAGTAAGCGTAATTATGCTGCCATGGTTCCATTAAGGAGGAAATTAATTAGCTCCCTCCTGGTTCATAACATCAGTTATTTTAGACACTTTTTCTGGTTCCAACAGACTTTATTAGATCGTGATCTCTGGGGGCTTAGTATGTTCAATGCAGACAATATTCAGAAGGATCTTCCTATCAGTGTTTCAAGCTCCTAAGCAACAGCTTTCACATGTCTTTACCTGCACTAACTTGGAACTTTTTGAGAGGGAAAGAGTAGACTCCTAGAGGTAGATTCTTTACCAAACTTAGTCCTTTTTTAGATTATGGCAGTGGTATTTTTGCAACAAAACTGTAAATATTATTGCCACTTCTTTTTCCATCCCATCTGGCATAAAAAGGCAAAAATTGTGCATTAAGAATGTTTTAAGAGCACTAGAAGACTTTAGCCCAAATTAGATCTCTCTTGGCAGGTGAATGATTTGACAATGGAGAAACATAACTTGCCAGAGAAGAGTTGTAGTAACTATTGTTGGTCTCCTATTTCCTGCTGTAACATAAAAAAGATTATGAACAAATCTGAAATGCAGGACAATAGGAATATTTCTCATACTATGATCACAATCACAACCTTTTGAAATTAGACCATAGCTTTAAAATTGTTTTGCACACTTTTCTTCAAAATAGAAGTATCTCCATAGAGCCTTTAGTCTTGGAGACGGACAGCTTTGAAGGAGATAATGTTCAAATTATTGCCACGCGCAAACCAGTAAGTTCAGCCTTCCATTTCCCTAGCTTCCAGTTTAGTGCAAGCATTCAGGAACTGTCTAGTTGTTCAAGATCTATAAAGTTACTACGTAAACTTTATTCTCTGCAGGTAACTTACAACCCTCTTTGAAGACGGTTAAGGCACCAGAACACTTCAAGGAGGACAGTTCAGAAGCTTCAAGTCAGGAGGAAGGTAGTTGTGTACTCAAAGGTGGTTCTTCTGAGAAATTTTGCCACACTCAGTTCTGGAAATCATACAGTTGACTGATTTCTTCATTGATACAAAGCTGAGAGATTTGAATGAAATCTGCTATGTAAATGAAGAATTTTTTTATGCTTTCAGCAGTTTCCTTAGGAGGTGGTTGTATAATCCAGGGAGTGGGAGTGTTCATAGACAGCTCAGAGGCAGAAGTTCACAGCTCTGTTGAGCAACCAGGAGGATATACTTTACAATTTGTTTGAGCCAAGATTGTTTATAGCTTTTCATGTCTTTACCTGTTCTTCAGTTGCCAGGCTTAGAAGTTGAGTGCAGCATTTCAAGAGTTGCAGACTGTTTTGGATTAAGTGTGCTAAATTTGTCTAGCTTTTAATTTTACTCAGAAAGGATGTTCAAGTTTCCCTCTTATTCTTAACCTATGCTGCTTTTATACTCTGGACTGTTAATAAGGACTGTTTGGGTCTGTAGGGAGTATTGATTGCAGTCTGAAAGCTGCTGTTTTCCAAATACCTCAAAAACAGTTCACATGTGGAAGCAGCAGCCTAGTGGCTGGTCAGTCATTTCATTCTGAAAGGAATGACAAACCAATTTTGCATTGTTTTCAGTAGCAAACAAGTAGAACCTTCTGGTAGATGGAAAGGATGAGGAATGGGACTGAGCTTTCCAGAATGGCACCACTTTTATTCTGTTACACATTAATAACTAAAAGGAAGCTTGTGGTTGATATTATGTGCAATCAGTAATCCACATATGGTTCAGACACCTTTTTCTTATTTAAAAAAAATCATTACCATATTCTTCTTTAGAATTCGGAAAGCACAATATATTTGGAAATTGCTTAAATAGTGTTTTATATACTGTCCTTAAAAGAAAATAAAAAATTGGTAGTTTCATCAGGTGAACAGATGCATTTCAGAACACCTTTTGTGCCAACCATTTTAGTGAAGCGCTACCAGAAGTTTAAAAAGAGATTTTTGGGTTGGTTTTGTTTGTTTGTTTTCAAATGATAATTTGGACTTAGGTGTAGCATTGAGAAGAGTTCAGGCAAAATGATAAACACCAAGAAGGCTAAGATCATTAACAGTTGGAATTAAGAGAAGTTGCTTTTGTTAAAATGTAACAGTTACCTTAAAGAAACGGGTAGACTATGTCTCTAAAATTCTTGTTTCTTGCTTGAGGTGGTATTTCTTTTTATGTAAAATGTAATTTGTAAAGCTTTATTTGCATAGTGAATTTTGAGGTTCAGAATGTAATACTTCTGTGTAAGTCTTGTCTTCATTCACTATTCAGAATGGTGACATAGTTTTGAGATGAATTTTAGCAGTGCAGAAAAAATTACAAAATTCTTTACTTTTCTAACTGAATCATTTCTTCTCTCTCCCTCCTTTCATACTGGGTGATATTCAGTCATGCATTTAGTCCTTATGATTAAATATAGAGGTGAGCAGACGTAAATGGTTGTTACAGTTCCTATTTTTCTGTTTCATTCTTCTGTGAAATGGAAGGTAGGGAGTCTTGATTATACTGTCTGTACAAACTGCTCTGTCCTCTATGCGACACCTGTTAATTTCAGCACTGTAAATTAAGCCTAGCCTATTTAACGGACATGTCTTCTGCTAAATGTCTGGTAGTGATGGAAAGCTAAATTTGTTGGATTTATCTAAAAGAGGAAATAGGAATTGCTATTGAAATTATGCTTTGTTTATTTTTTTCCAGATGTAATGCAACACACAGCAGTTCACAAGAAACATAATGGAAAAAGTCCTGTTGCCAAGTAGGTACTGGAATGATGTAATGTGAACATGCTACATTTCTGAACTTCATTTGTTAGTGCTTTGGGAGTATGTGTTTCTTTCTAGACTGAAGCTTGTTTGTGGGGTTTTTTGTTTGGTTGGGGTGTTCTTGTTTTATTTTTTGTTGTTTGGGGGGATGTTATAATACAATCTATGTTAGAAAAATAGTTCAAAAGATCCTGTTTCTAAATCTGTAGGTCTAGGTGAAATTTTGTGAATCTTCACTGCTTGAGTGGATGTTTTGATTTGTGTTAATAAGCTGAGCAACGTAAATTTGTATTGCATGTATTTTTCCCACATGCACACACGCCCATGCATATACGGAAAATTTCCAGTGCTGTTGATTTTAAGTTTTAATTCATAAGCTTCAAAGATGACTTTGTAGGGGAAAGTAATCTGTTCTTTCCTTTGCTTAGTAGCAAAAGCATGTATACCTTGTGAGTTTACATCCATTGTTAAGTGGAAGCACTTCTTAACCGTATTAAAGTAGTTTATATATGCTTTCAGATATACGATGTAATGTGAATTCACCTGTTGATGTATTTTGACCAGAAACTTTGGATATGTTTGCACATAGTTGTGCTATACTTCAACTATGTTAAGAGAAAAAATGGATATAAAATTTATTGTGGTTTACAGTTCTGTTTTGTGTTGTTTTATCTGTAAAACATATTTATATTGGGGTGTTGGGGGAAGGGAATTACCTGAAATTACAATAATTAGAATATAAACATAGCACAAAACAATGTTGGTTAAGGTTCACAGATCTCTAACAGACAAGATTCTTGTGAAATTACCATTTGGACAACTTAGTGGTTTGTTTCTGTTTTGTTTTTTAACCTTCCTACTTACCCTCAACTTACATTTTTTTCAAGAAGAGAAAGAGATCTTGACAAAATCTCTAATTATACCAATGGATATACAGCCTACTATGAAGTTGTAAAAGCAGGATCCAAACTTACTAGCATACAGTTACTAATAAAAAAATTGTTTTTTTCTTACTCATTGTTTAATAAAGTATGCTAAAGCTGACTGTAGTTTAGGATCTATCTTTCAGGTAGGAAGGACAGGCACAGGCCTTTCCACAAACTTCTGTGATAGAAACTGCTTTTGCTAGCTCTTATTTTCTGGTTATTAGAGGGGAAAATGTGTTTATTACGTGACTGCCAGAGGTCTGTTGGTCTTCTCCTCTTGGCGCTATGTGTCTGTCATCTTAAAATCTGTGCCTTCTATTTATGGGTTGTGAAGAAATGGCACTGAATGAAACTTTTCTGTTTTAAATAAGTATAAAACTGTCTAGAGTCAAGAGAAGTTGATCTCAAATAGCATTGGTACACTTCAGGAAAATTTATACATTACTTCTGTCTAATGTTTGTTTTTATTAAGTATGGCAGCATTACTCTTGAAAAGGCCCAAAAATTTACTGATAGGAATGAGATCAGACATAGGAAATAAAAAATGTAGTAGTATCACAGCTTACGTGAAATGACTACAAATTTGGCAGCGGATTTACTTGACTCCATTCGTCAGAAGTGTCTAAAGTGACCATGCATATATCTCTGCAGTCATGGGCTCATGTCTGTATTTTGGGACCTTCTTGGTTTCTCACCATTTTCTTAAATTCTTTGGTTAATATCCTATTGTACATCTTTTAAGTAGTTTGAGCGCTTATTTCCAGAGGTATTTGGCAAGTAGCTACAGGAATTTCAGCATATCTCTTGCTTTGGAATGAGCTAGATTTCTGCCATCACGGGAACTGAATTTCACATTGCAGTAACCTTCACAAAGCAGCTTGCCAAGAGCCCTGAATTAAAAGGCACTTTCAATTATCAGCATTTTGATAAGAATTAAAGTGTTAACTTTTTTTCCCATCCAGTCAGTATTAGAGCGTGGGTTTGGATGATAGACAAATAGTTTATAGGTCCATGTGCTCTACTGAGACTGCCAGAAGCCTGGCTATTTTTCCAGCAGTCTTTGTTGACCTGTGCTCTCAGACCTAGTTAAATATTGCTTCTGACCCGCTCCTGTTAAGAGAAGCTTCAGTGGAAGGCATTTTAAGGTCCAGAGTAAATGCCAAATCCAACTCCCCTTTCCCAGCAGTACTCAAAACTAGCAATCCTGAAGGTAAAAATATAAAGCAAGGCGGCTATTTTGAAATTAAACACAGCTGCAGTATGATCAGTAAGTAGCCATGCACTTCTTTTTTTAAATGTCTCATGAATTCTCATATAGGGATTACAAAGTAATTCCAGCTTTGTCATTAACGATAAGGAAGAAAGAAGATTAATTCAGAATACATTTCTATCTGGAAAATTTCCCCACGTCTGGCATGAAAAAAGCAAACAAAAAGACTTTGTGTGCAGAAATATCCATGGAAACTCTTCTCTCAATACTGTTTTCTACAGATTCTGTTGTTCTGAATTTTGCGTCAAATTATAGTAGACAAATGGAAAAAGGAACTCCAGTTACATTCAGATTATAACTGTAGAGCACAAGAACTCCTGCAATTTACATCTTTTAAATCTCTTGAGAATTCCTAGGGTTTTCTGAGAGCAAAACACTGCAGTTTCCCAACATGATGCAAACGTGTATGTTGGTAGGAAAAGCCTGCCAGTTTGTTCACATCAGCATAACTTTTGTGGTTTTTTTGCCTTTCAGCAGCACTAGCAGTGCAAAATGTTCTTCACTGGATAGCCTTAACATACAGCACTCTGAGCAAAATGGGGTAATTGACTGGAGAAGAAAAAGCTGTATTGTCCAGCAGCACCCAGAGCACTGTACAGACCTACTTGACCAGGTGTGTTGCTGTTTTTTCTTTAAAGCAATATTCTGAGATGCTTGAGAAGACTGTCCATTACACGTGATTAGATTTAGCTTTGAAAGATGAAGAGCCCTGCTAAGATTCTATAAATAAGTGTTGAAGTTCAAGTTGCTACTGACATACCTTGATTAGAGAAGCCCTTGTGATTACTTCCCACCATCTCTTTCTATGTTCAGAGAGAATTTCAGAATGCCTGGGGAATTTCTGTTATTGCAAGGAAGAAACTAGAAGCTGTACTAATAACTAAACTGTATTAATGCTGCAGTAGGGACAACAGGTTAAGCATGTTCTTTCTGTCTTACCTGCATTATCTAAGTAATTTAAGTATTAAATCTTGGTTGAAAAAAGTTAATAGATGCATATACATGTTCTGTGAGATTTGTGTCTCTTCAGTAGTCAATTTTTGTGTGAGTATAGTTGAGACAAATAATTATTTATAAATAAAAGCATCTACTAAAATTAGGGGAAGGAAGGTTGCTCACTGTTTACATCTGAAAAACCTCGAATGTTAGAATTGCTTAATATTGCTCTTATTATACAAGCAGAATTGGGCTATTGATTATTCTGTGGGGAATAGCAAGCTAAACAAAACCAGTTTCCTTATTTCACAAAGCAGGGTAATGAATTGAGATTTGCTTCTAAAAACGAAATGGTGTACTGCATCAAAGCTTGAAATACTGTAAGCTTGAGGCCAGAAAACAACATACTAAAGCAGAGGAAAAGTGACTTCCTATTTAAAGGGTGTATGCTTGGACAGATATTATTTCTGAGTTTTCGTAAATTTTAGTCCTTTGCCAAACAGAAGATATTACTAGCAGCAAGTAATAGTATACTTAAACATTTATGTAGATGTTACGGTTTTTTTTAGTGTGCTTCTAGGTTGCATTCTAGAGTTTAGTTTAGCAGCAACCTCCAGTTTAAGGTTGGGTACCTGCTTTGCCACTATGTAAAAATAATTTGCCACGTGTACTTCCCACCCCTCAACCATCAAGTAATTCCACTTAAATCAATAAATTCTGTAGCCCATTAAGCCTTGTGATTAGTCTTTTGAGCAGGTATGTGATGAAACACATTTGTTTTTATCCTCAAGAGGAAAGATGGCATGCAAACAATAATTTGATTGATATCTGGAATATTTGCAAGTAGTAGTTTGTTGAGTGTTTTGCTGATAATAGCATAAATGCAAGGCGAAGCATTATTCTGAACGGTACAAGTAGTTGTTTGTATGGTTATAGCACCTGTGAGTGCACTAGTCTTAGACTTACGGACCTATCGGTTTTTGTGATACAAAAAAATCTGTTGTTTGACTGGCATCTTTGTATTTTTTGTCTAGCATGCAATGGAAAAACGAAGTCTGTCTACAGTAAGCAAGAAGAAAGGAAAGCCACAGCTGGAAAAGTAGGTTTCCAATGTAACCAATAATCCAGAAACAAAGTCTAATGCATTAGCTCTGACAAACAGAGTCTACAATCAATTAGGTGCTTTGTTTTGCTGTTATGGAACAAGAGCTGGCATAGTGTGAAGCCAGTCTACATAAAAATCCTTATTTTATCTTCTGAAAAAAAGTAACTTGAAAAATAGAATGTAATTGTATGCGTTAATTTCTCAAAATATAGGTTGTCATTTAGCAAAAAGATGAAGGAGCAGAAGTAGGTTTTTAATAGATACTGAACGGCCTTTTTTCCCTTTATATTTATTTGAAAGTTAAAAGGTGTAAAGCTGTCCAGAAAACACTGAAAATCACATAAAGATTGACAGCAACGTTTAATATTACGCAGTGGGTGGTAACTTGCCGAAATGTTTTATTGAAGATAATTTGCACGTCAGAGGGCTTCAGAACTTGCAGTGGGATATACAATCCTGCACTGTGAGGAAGTGAAACAATTCCACCCTTATCTAATATTCTGCCAACTTCCAAGTTGACTTTCTGTCATTTTGTTACCCTGTAGCCAGATGCTTGTATACTAGTCTGGTGTATGGCTGCATTACACACATCACCTTCCAAAGATGACTTTAGAATCAGCTGCACCGTTTCTTTTTTCTGTGTGTTTTCTTTTTTAGATCTTTATTCATAACGTTTATTAATGCTGCTTGCAGTTTTGTTCCTAGTATATTGCACTAACAGCCTTTACCTATTTGTTTATTATCTACGTTTGTTGTTATATCTATTAAACATACATTTTTGGCCTGGAGTCACTGCCTTTATTTACAGTGACATTACATGTTAATTCGTGTTTGGTTATTTGTGCCCATGCATTTGGAAAAAAATCTGTGAAAATTATTTACACAGGGAGAAGACAAAGAAAACTGACTGCCGGTTGAATAATAGGACTAATGGAGTTAGAGTTGCGGCATCACAGCACATCCGTACGGGGACAGCAAAAGGTAAGATGTTTTTTCCCAAGCTCTTTAAGAAACAGCTTTTCCAGCTTTGCTGATTTATTCATTGTTCTGCAGTAAAGGGGAAATCACAAGTCTGAAATCTGTTTTGGAGCAAGTCAGCATGTCGGCTGTCTAGTCTGTGCTTTGACTTGCTGTGTAGAACATGCTAGACTCTGTCTTCTGTATGCAGTTGCTTAGGGTATGTGTCTTTTCATGTATAACTGGAAAAATCCTGGTAGAGTCTCTGTAAGTTGCCTTATGTGGCATAGTTGTTGCAGAAGCAGTTAATGTTGGGCTACTTCTATATGAAATTTAGCAGTCCAAGTGTGTGGAGGTCCAGCATCTTGTCATTAGCGTTCTCTTTGCAGCTCGCTAGTTTCTTCAGCTGTTGTGGAATGGCCCATGAGGAACCTGTGTAAAAACACTCTAGTGTAAACTGTTGATGAACTGTAGTGTGTAAACCAAGTGACTACTGAGCTACAACACAGAACTGTGTATGCTACCCTAACAGGGTTTTCAAGTTTGGGTAATCCAGCAAAATCTAGTGTCTAGGCCAAGACTTGTGTACCTCAGTCAGTTATAAGACAAAATGATATTTGTGTTCCTTTAGTAAATTGAGTCTTCCAAGCATTATTACAAATTTCTGAAGGGCTATGTTACCCATTGACTTTGCCATCTTGATGTTTTCTAAGCTTCCATTTGTGCCCTTGCCTCTCTTATACTTAATTCTGCTGGCAGAAAGTTGACAAAGACTTTGCCTTTTTCTACACCACCTAACTGGCATAAGTGTTGAAAGGACTCTTACAAAGTGCCTTGTCTCACTCTTGCTTCCACTTGGGGTACAGTCTTGATTAGACTTTCATTCTTGCTTCTCACTGTTGAGAGTTCCAGGTGGCTCCCACTCTAAATTATTGTCATGTGTTTTACAGGCAATTTTTGTTACCTTCTTGTGCTGGTTTTGGCTGGGATAGAGTTAATTTTCTTAATAGTATCTAGTACAGGGCTGTGTTTTGAAAACAGTGTTGATAACACAGGGATGTTTTTGTTACTGCTGAGCAGTGCTTACATAGCCAAGGCCTGTTCTGCTCCTCACGCCACCCCACCAGCATGTAGGCTGGGGGTGCACAAGGATTTGGGAGGGGACACAGCTGGGACAGCTGGCCCCAACTAACCAAACAGATATTCCATGCCATATGATGTCATACTCAGCATATAACTGGGGAAGATAGCTGGGAGGTAAGATCACTGCCAGGAAAGAGACCAGGCATAATTTTTTTTTTTTTTCCCCTGCAGGTGATGAGCAATTGCATTTGTGCATCACTATTATTATTATTTTTCTGTTTTCCTATTAAACTGTCTTTATCTCAACTCACGAGGTTTGGGGTTTTTTTCCCATTCTCCTCCCCGTCCACTGGGGAGGGGTAGGGGTGAGTGAGTAGCTGCCTGGTGCTTAGTTGCCAGCTGGGATTAAACCACAGCACATCTACAAACAGTATTTGACTAAAACTTTAAGAATTCACAGTTCACAAACTTAGTAAAACCAGGGAAATTTTAGAAAGTTATAGCTAGGGGCTATATGAGCAGAAAACATACTCTACAGGACAGCTTTGCTGCATACATTTCTGACTGATTACTGTTCTTGTTGTCAGGCAAAATGTACTGTGCTTTTATGAACCGACGATAACTTTAACAGGTGGTAAAATTTTGTGTGGCATAGTGCAATGTTACATAGCTTTGCCTAAGCATTGCTTTAGGAGTTCGGTCTGCTCCCTACCCACTACTCTGCAGAAGTCAAACTGCCTGGCTGATACTATTGGCCAGTTAAGGCCACTCCAAGAAGAAACTGCGGAGGCTGGAAGCAATTAACTCCTGCTAGGAGATGAGCTTTCCACCTGTGCATTTGTGTACCAACATCAAAATGTCTTTTGAGATACCCTGTTGGAGACATATTCTAAAGAAAAAATTCCATGTTTCAGAGTCTGAATCTCTGCCTAACTTTATAGAATCAGGCTGGGTTTGAAAGGCTTTATTTTGAGTTGGTAACTCTTAAATGCATTGTGGGTTTTTTCCATTTTTTCCTCCCTATTTTTAGCTTTTCTGTGTCATCAGTTACACTTGTAACTTTGAAGACTTGATACTGTGTGACTAGCACTTCAGACTCTGGCTTTCAGAGATGGGAGGTTGGGGCTGCTGCTCCAGGGTTATGTTAGATGTTCAAAACACTTGTTAAAATAATTTGACCAATTACAGGTTTAATCCAGGAAATTTCAAGAATTGAAGCATTGAGGCAACTTTTTGATGACTTATCCCAACCTGTTATACTAGCGATAGGAATAATAAATGATTAAAATAATAATTTATTAGAATGCATAAAATAAATAATAGTGTTCTAATTTTTTGTCCTGGAGTTTTGCCAACCAAGGTGTTGGGGGTTAGTGTTTCCTTGAAGCTAGTGTCTGACATACATTCTCAGAGAGGGTGCATCTGTCTTGCTTCTTCACCTCTGAGGCTGAACTTGAAAGCCAGAGCATACTAGCTATCTACTTGAATTCGCTTACAGGATCTGAACCTAACCTGAAAGCTGGTTTCCAGCAAATAGGTTTCCCCTGATCTCATGGAATTTAGAAAACAATTTTAAACTTTTTTAGTTCGCCTCTTTTTCTTTGAACAGATTTTGTTGATACAGTTTGCTTAAAGGCTGTTCTCGAAGAGTTAATTGTAGAAAGATGTATTGTTTTGATGTTACCCGCTGAGTTAGCTTTCTGCCTTTGCTGGTGTGACCAAGGAATGTTGCATCTCTTTGAATGGAAACATGTGATCACTGCCATTCCGAAGAGATTATTATTGTAGTACAAGTTGTTATAAGCATTACAAAATTTATTAAGGTTGATCATTCTTTTCACTACTCTGCATAAATACCAAATTTCAATGTCACAACTGAGGATTCAGTCATCACAAATTTAGGGACAAGACCAGTCCTGAATGCTGGAAGTGGGAATGTTAGGAATACAGGGGACAGATGCAATTAAGTTGGAACAAACAAAAATCGCAACTAGCGTGACACGTGAGCAACCCAAAACAACCTCACTTCCATATACTGAGATTAAAAATAAAAATGCCAATTTTTATTTTTAGATCTGAATTTGGACGCTGGATCTGGTCATGATACATGTGGAGAAACATCATCTGAAAGTTACAGTTCTCCTTCTAGTCCACGACATGATGGGAGGGAAAGCTTTGATAGTGAAGAAGAAAAAGACAGAGGTTGTATTTATGGAGAGTGTGCATGAACGTCTTTTTTCCTAGACTAATCTCTTTTTTGTTTTAATATTTGTTAGTTTCTCAGTTTTATGAGCTGCTTTTATTTCTGAAGTAGCCACAGAATACATTTTGCTTTGTGGGTTTTGTGACGGGACGGTTTGAAGGCTTGTAGCAAATAGCAGGACTGTTTAAATACCATTGAGTTTTAGATTGCTAGATACATGTAGTAATTTTCTGACCTCAGTGGCATAGATCTCTTGAGAAATTCCAGCAGTACAGTAATGGGAAAAACTTTGGCATGAAAGGGACTGGGTTTCTATCGAATTATGTGTGGCATGTCTGAGAGGTCCTTCTTTTGGTATTGACAGTTTAATTTGCCACTCCTTCCAAATTTAAGTAAGCTGTGTTAATGTCTTTCTAAGTAGATGCAAATACCTAATTTGATCTGTCCCCTACTCTTCACATTCACAGATATACACAAATCAAAGACACAGTAGCTAGTTGGGCAGTTTGATATGGGTAAATAATGGATATTGACCTAGTTTGATTTGGATGAATGAAAATAATCTCAAAGTTATTCTAGTTCGGGAAGATATAACTATCATTTGTGTCATCAAACTTAGGAAGTTTTATATGGGTAAATGAGTGCAGGGCATGCCTTTATATTGTTTCAGATTCGCTCTTCTGACTGACAAATGCTTTTGTCTCCACAGACACAGACAGCAATTCTGAGGACTCTGGGAATCAAAATACAACCAGGTTTACAGGCTACAGTGCTGTCAGTTCATCAAATATGAACAAATCATCTGCTCAGATCTCTTCAGTGAATAATGAAAACGGAAGCCTTTCAGAAGATCCTTTGAATGCAAAGTTTCAACATATTTCCTTCATGCCTGCCTTACACTGTGTGATGCACAGCGCTGCCCAAAAGCCTGAAGCAGTTGTCCCGCCACCCATATCCGCAGATGGTAAAACGGTGGGAATGCTTGTTACCACGCCTGTTGCTGTCTCGCCAGTGAGAGAGTCTGCAAATTCCCCTCCTGGTGGAATGGGCCCAGTGACCTCTGGTGAACCTGAGAAGCGCCTTGAGCTGATGGCTTCCCCTTTGTCAGTCCCATCCACGTTCCTTCCGCATTCTGTCCAGCCTGGTAGCTCTGCTTTGCATTTGGCAATACATAGGTTGAAAATGCCCTCTCCACAGGGGTCATCAGAAAGTTGCACAGTTAATGGACAGCAGCAGCCGACAGGAAACTTAAGTATCGGATCACCAAATACTGCCTTTATCCCAGTCCACAATCCAGGTAGTTTCCCAGGATCCCCAGTTCCTACTACAGATCCCATCACAAAACCTGCATCCCAGGTGGTAGGACTGAATCAAATGGTGCCTCACATTGAGGGAAACCCAGGAGCAATCCCTCAGCCTACCAATCTAAAGGTAGTTCTTCCAGCAGCTGGTCTCTCCACAGCAGCACCGCCACCTCCACCAGCTTCATACGCTTTGCCAGGCAGTCCTCATGCTACCAGTGTGTTGCCCAACCAGAATACAAATGTGCTAAACACTGTAGCAACTTCCTCACCACCTCAGTCAGCTGGTTTAGGTGTTGGTCAGGTCCAGTCCACTGTTCCTCCTGCAATACCTACCCATACGCCAGGCCCTGCCCCTAGCCCGAGCCCTGCTTTAACACACAGCACTGCACAGAGTGACAGCACATCCTACATAAACGCTGTTGGAAATAATAACACTAACGGGACAATGTTACCTCCGCAGCAGTTGGGATCTGGTCCTTGCGGTTCTTGCGGACGTAGGTGTAGCTGTGGGACCAATGGAAGCCTTCAGATTAATAGCTATTTTTATCATAACCCACTTCATGGACAAGTCTACAGAGTTCCATCTTACTTCCCTCTGCCATCACTTTGCAATGGCAGCTACCTCAATCAAGCACATCAAAGCAATGGAACGCAACTTCCTTTCTTCCTGCATCAGTCTCCGTATGCAAACGGGCTTATGCATGACCCAGTGATGGGGAGCCAAGCCAACTATGGTATGCAGCAGATGGCAGGATTTGGGAGGTTCTATCCTGTATATCCAGCACCTAACGTAGTTGCCAACACAAATGGGTCGGGACCCAAGAAGAATGGGAACGTTTCATGTTACAATTGTGGTGTAAGTGGACACTATGCGCAGGACTGTAAGCAGTCATCCATGGAGGCCAGTCAACAAGGTAATCATGATAACTCCCAGCGGACTTGCTTTTGAGTTTAGCAGTTTCTCTTTACCTTTCTGAATGTGCTGTTTCTGGTCTTGCAGAAAGGTGTGCGTGCGTGTGTATGTTTTGTGTAAATGGTTGTGCACTAGTGACCTGCTCTAAAACTGCAAAGTATCTTATCTCTGCCTGGAAATTTTGTAGAACAGTGCAAGGGAACGGGGTTCACAGCGTGAAGTTGAAAATAGGTATGATTCGGAGCTGGGAAGTCAAAGTATAGCAGTCCTAAATTGTCATTCTTTTTTCACCGGTTTGTTTTTGGCATTATGTTGAGACTTGCATGTTGTTCCAAATTTTCCATTCCCGTTCAGTGGTTTTTTGGAGAGAATTCATTGGCAAAAAGCAAAAGATATCAATTACTGTCTATGATGCGAACTTGGATTCTTAAAACTTGTGAGAATTTAAAAAAACCAACAGACTGGCCATTTGATAACTGAACTTTTCTAAAGCTTATCTTTGCACAATCAGCCATCCTTCTGTGCTCCATCATGCAATACATAAATGAAACGAAATGTGCTTTAACTTTTCCGACAAGTTACAGCAAAAAGGCAGAAATCAATTTGGAACTAAAAGGAATGGCTTCAGTCTTACAGGCCATTTCTCTCTCCATCCAGAAGAATGGGGAAAATGCAGTGTTTGCATAGAGCATAAACTATTTTTGAATCTTGGCCTGTGCCCATTCTGACTTGACTTTTTTGGTTGGACTGGAACAGGAAGGACAAACTTTGATGGGGGTCGTCTTTTCTTTGCATTTTTCCAGTAAAGGTAAAGTCCTACGGTCTGTATCTTTTAGAAAACTTGCAGTTTTAGCAAGTGGATGAAAGAAAATAGTATAAAATCTTAGGACCTACTTTAAAAAGGACTGGAGGATGATAGTGCCTTTTGAAGAGCATGTCCATTTTGATACCTTGTAGTGGTTTTGTAATCCATTTTAATTGTGAGCAGTGACTTAGTAGTTCTCTTTCCTGTTTTAGGCACTTACAGACTGAGATACGCACCTCCCCCTCCCCCTTCCAATGATACCTTGGATTCTGCAGACTGAAACAAGTAAACATTGCCTACTTAAACTGAAGCTTGGGAAATTGGGGGAAGGTGTGTGTGGGAGGGGCGGGGGTTGGTCTGGTGTTTTGGGACATTCCCGGTTCTATATTCTTTTGGAATTTTTCATTGCTTTTGCACCTCTGTTCCATACAAAAGAAGAAAGCTGAGTCCCTGGTCTCCTCCTGGTTCTACAAAAGGCTTGCGTAATGCATGTAATTCAAACACACAGTCAAACAATCAAAAAGAGCATTCGAACCATGCTTTTGCACTGAAGACTTGAGACATGTGCAATGTTTACTGCATTTTTAAAAAAAAAAGTCCTCTGACCTCTGACATCACTGGTGGAGCAGCCATATGGTGAAAGAAGAAACTTGGTCATGTTCCCCACCACAATCTTCTTCCCTCCCTCCCTGTTCTCCTTATGCTGCTGTTTTATTTTCTTTCCCTGTTTGTCCACGTGGCTTCGTTGGACTTGCATGAGTGTTTAGCAGTTCATACAGACCCTGCCCGTACCCGAAATTAATGCTCATGAATTGAGGGGAGATGTTCAAACATCCTATTAGGAGAGTCCAAAGGAACACACAATACTGTATGTGTACTGTATCTGATGATAATACATATACACAGCTCTTGAGAGTCCCAAATAAATGAGAATACACAGAGCAGGAAGGGGCTGAAACTGTGTGGACCGGAACAGATTTAGGAAAAGGAACGAGCTTAAATTGACAGATTTTTCTCCCATTGTAGCTTTTTAGCCTGTATGTTCAGCAACAAAGGTGAAAAAAATGGTATGAATGTTGTACTCAGTGTGTTTGCATTTGTAATGAAAGTTGACAGCATTTTTTCCTTTTTTAAAGCTATTCTACATCGTGTCAACACAGAATGAACATTACTTGATTGAATATTTTTTTCCTAAACTATTACAGTGTTGCATTGTACTTAGAATGTAAATGTTTTATTTCAAACTGAACAAAAGCTATGGTTTTCTACAAAATAGTCAGGTATTAGTATTAGAACCTGTCTACCAAATAGCAAAGTCACTATTTTATAACAATTTACCACTATGCGTAATTACGGTATAATGTGAAAGACTGAAATGAGTGTTAAGATGGTATTAATCATGTCAGTATCATGAGTAAGTAAGTTTAATGCTGCTGTATTTTTTATTTTATTTTTAAAAGCCAATATATGTACTAAATTGCTTCCAGGTAATATTTGATTTCCTAAAGTGCACTGAGGTTATCTGGAAGATGAGTTGTATTTTTTGACTGCTGCATTCAACACCGATGAACAACTACCACTGTATATCCATAGGGTTTGGCATTCCTCACAGTTCATGGCAGAAATGTTTTTTCTTAAAATCAGACCTGGTGTCCGGTAGAGGGATGAAATAAAATCAATCTTTGGTTCAGCCGTCTAATAAATTGCTAAACAAACAAAAAACTTGAAGAAAAAAAAGCTTGATTACTACATTTCTTCATAGGTAGCATTTATATTTATAGCACCAGTGTACATTTTGAAACTTTTTTCTTGGAGGGGGGGAATGGGGAGGGAGGTAGATGAAAGCTTTAATTTAAAAAAAAAAAAAAAGTTTAAGTAGTAAATGAAAATTATTTTGATTAAAATTTTTATTTGATCTGGGTATTTTTGGACCACTTGAAATGAATGAACTGCGTTTGAGTTGAAGTGAGGGTGTTAAACCACCAATGGACTTGTATTGTGAATTACCTGCCAGTTGTACTTTATGGAACTTATTTTATGATTTAAAATACTGTACTGTAAATAGGAGGTATGTTACCTTCTCTTTATTTGTATGTTTACCATATACTTTGATATTTGAAATGTACTGGAAAGGTCACTTATATTTCTAGAAGAGATTGGATTTTATGCAACCTTTTTCCTTGAATTAACAGCAATAAAAAAAAAGAAAAAAAGTACCGGTGTGCAAGTGCAGTCCTTTATCACTGAGAACGATGGAATAAGTGTGATGTTCTGCCTCTGGGTATAGGGTTGGGATCGTGGAAGGTTTTGGCAAGCTATCGTTTTGGTTGGAATCTGTCACTTTTAAGGCAAAGCTGAGAGTATTTGACTTAAGGTAAGGTTGGTCTTGTATCTGAAGTCAGGATAGTGGCTTTTGATTTAAACGTCTTTAAGATAGCTGGGCGAAAGAGGATGACCCTTGACCTAAGCTCTTTCAGAACAGTTAAGCCTGTGCTATGTTCTGATGGCTTCTGGATTTGGGCTAAAACCCAGTTTAAACATGCTTTTTTTGACCGCTGTGCAAACGTTGTGTGCGCTAGTCATGCAGTAACAGGAAAGTGAACTCTTTCTTCCATCTGCTAAAATAGATAGAAGGACAACAGGAGTTTCCAGGAGTAGGGAAGAAGCTAGAAATGTGCAGATGACAGCTGAAGGGTCTGATAGGAACGTAGTACCCGAACGTGCTCGGGTAGTACTGAGAAAGAGAAGGCTGCCAATTACTCTGTCACCTCACTTTGCCGTACAGGCAGTGCTGCTGATTCATGCTGCTTAGCAGCAGCTTATCTACAGAGCTGAGGACCACAGACTGTCTTAGATCTTTGTCCCAGCTTACTCCCCAGAACAACCTGTCTCTGAGAAACCAATTAACGTGATGAGAAGGCTCAAAGTTGCCAGTGAACCCCTCTTCTCTTCATGCAACTCCTGTAATGGTCGGCAGGGGGTGTTGAACCCAAGGGTCGTACAGACATCAGCACACAGCTTCCATTTCTGCAGGCGTCTCTTGCGTCCCCTCCCTGGACACAAGGGAGTGCATCCACCTGTCCAACGAATTTGTGAATTATCATATTACTCTGAAAGTGAAATCTGCTGCTTACTGTGCCATCTGAGTTGCTGATACTCTCATTTGCCTCTGTGCTGCGAGCAACCATGACTTTAATAGATCATGGTTGGATCTATCAATTCAAAAATTGAAAACCGCATACCCTCTGGCACAGCAAACAGTATAAAATGCCTCTTTCTTCTGATGCTTGTTTTGCTGGAGACCTAACAGTACCGTTTCCTAGCTGTCCTCTTTGGCCACACCACTAGTATCTGGGTGATTGCCTTCAACTAAAACTGCCGCTCAAGAAAGAGATTCCCTTTCCCACCAAGTGGCTGGGAAACAGTCGAATGCCCTAATGATAAATGAGAAAATCTCCCTGGCTGGGAGTCCCAAGCAGCAGCTCTCCAGGTTGTCCAGGAGTGGCTCCAAGTACTGCCCCCCTCCTGGTTTGTACTGCCTGCCGCAGTGCTGCTGCGGGTGGGAACCTGCTGTGGGTATAAACCATTTGGCTGCTAGAGCTGGAAGAAAAAAGGAATGATGAGGCAGGCACAGACAGGATTGGAAAGATGAGAGCATAAGGGAGTGCAATGATGCACACTGCTTGCTTATGAGTGAACAGATGGCCTTGTTTTCTCAGCTAAGCAACCTTAGGATGGCAGTGATGACCTAATGTCCAGATCTTGACTTAGCTGATGCTGCTGAAGAGGTGAAGGAACAGAGGGCACGTGCCAAGGTAGGTGGAAAGTAAAAGTGCGGAAAGGTTCACTGACCAGTGCCAAACTACTCTAGTTGCAGAGAGATGGAAGAGCCGTTGTAATTTGTTTCAGGTTCGCTCATGGCTGCCTCCAGAGGTGTGCTGACCTGGGCCTCCTGCAGCTGCTCTCCTGAAATCAGGTTGCCTAAATTCTGCACAGACAAAAAAGCAGCTTTGGGCAACGGTGGTTCCTGCTCAGGGCTGCTGGAATGAGACACAGCATCTATAAAGAGTACATGGACTGCACTTGTGTTTGCAAGGAAGAAGAAGGGGTGTCCTAAAGGTGTAGTCCTGAGGTTATATGAGGGCTCGAGTGCTGTCTCAGTTATGTGGACAGGATCCAGGTATGAACATACAGTCCTGTGCCCCTCCGGCAAGGGAGGAAGGAGACGCGTATCTCCAGGCGTTGTTACAGGGAGAGCGTGCTGCCTCTCTCCCCATGGCTGGTGTCTGCCTTGGCTGCTAATCCAGGTAGAGAAACAGGGTTCTAGTTTGATCCGGCCTTTGGGCTGCGGCGCGGCAAGGTCTGTACATTGCTGCTGTATATTGGAGTTAGATGAGAGATCAAAATGTATGAAGAGCTGTATTTGGACAGGCCAGAAGTTCACCTCTGCCTGCACCCTGTCTCCAGCAATGATCAGTAGCAGATATTTAGGAAGAAAGTATAGTTAATTA
>VXBL01009005.1:1241380-1277836 GCA_013400195.1 Aramus guarauna | reverse complement strand
AAAAAAAAAAAAAAAGAAAAAAGAGACAAGTGATAATTCTTGCAAATGTGTCGCCTAGCAAAATGAAATGAGTCTCTTAAGTTCATCTTCACAATAGGTGGCAGCATAACTCTACCGAAGGAATGTGCGGGAACTTCAGAGGCACCAGAGCCATGCTTGTGTTCAATTTGGGTTTAGCATCTTCGTGCCATCAGAGTAAGCTTACTTGGGGGATTAGTTTGACTTTGTAATGTTAGTTTCTGTAGGGTTTTCTCATGTTTATATATTTTCTCACATGAAGAGCATACTAACTTGTCTCAAAAAAAAAAAAAAAAAGCAAAAAAAAAAGCCCATGCTAAATGTGTATCTGAAGTATTAACTACCTAGAGCTAAAATGGCCCAGGTCTTATAATGAAGACCCAGAGAACTGCAGCCAAACATGAAAGCTGTGTCTTAAGAAGCATTAGAAATGGTTCTAGACATTTGTATTCACACAGTGAGGAACACTTTCTGAAGTCCTTACAGCTTATTTTTGCAAATCAGAATAATTCATGAGACAGTCTGGTTTTCTTTCAGTATAATTTCTCTTATTTGTCTCTCTCTTCTTAGTGTGAAGGTCTACAGTATAGTATTTAACATCAGATCAGATATTTATCTGGAATGTCTCATGCTCAGGAACTTGTTTCCCAAGAGAAGGAACATAAACTTGTTATTTTTAATATTGATATATGTTCCCTGACTAGCGTAAAGGATCACTGTTGTCTGAATGGGTCAATAAAACAATGTACAAAAGCATAGGCTGAAAAAAAAAATTCTGAATTTGGTAAAAGGATAGAATAGTTGTATCTTAACCATTGGTGCATTCATTTTAGACCTCCCCTCTTTGATCTGAAATGGCCATTTTTATTGACTTACAAAGTATGTTTTTTTCTGGAGACAGAGGATATTGATGACTGATACAAAGTTAAGAATTAACTCCTATGATGCTCATTAGCATGACTGATGAAAGATGGGAACTGCTGCTTCAAAAACATATTTACCATTTAATTTTGGATTTAAAGTACTGGTTAGGGACCAATAAAATAAAATAAAAAAACCAAATTCCATTTACATAAAATATTATGCTTACATTATAATAGTCTTATTTTACACCATTTGTAGTTTGAAAGTTAAAATGTGGTGTCTTCAACAGCTTCAGATTTTTTTCTTGTTTTGACTGCAACTAAGTTTGGAAACTGATGGCATGTCTAGGTAGAGTCATCAATATATCATATACAATTAATTGTGTTGCATTCAAATTACTCTTTTTCCTTTTTTTAAGGCCTTTTTTTTTTTTTTTTACAGGTTATGCACATGCAGCAGCAAAAGAGTGGACAGCTTAGCAGTGGCAAGACTTCTGGATGAAAACATCATGGGACTGACTTTAATTGCTCCTTAAAGACCAGGTCGGCTCCAAGGTGCATATCGATAAGGACTTCTAGGTATTTCAAACAGAACGTGTAATCCAGGAAATCCTGGACTCTTGTCAACATATGAAATAAAAACCTGGAGTGAAAAGATCAGTAAAGTGTAAGGAGGGGAGGGGAAAGCAACAGCAAGACTGGAAAAATACCAGCAGGCATCGAGGTGTGCTCGAGGTGGGACAATTTTCACCCATCACTCCATTTCTTACTGCAGCTCAGATCCATTTCATAGCAATGAACTGCAACAAGTGATTGCATCCATTTGGTACAAAACCAGCTGAATTTGGCATTTCACCACAGCGCAGCTGGCCATATCAGACACGTAACAGAAGAGATGGGCGCTTCCAGCAACCTACATAAGGCTAATTTATGTGGACTTTGAGCAGACTATAATAATACATTTAAAATCTTATGCAGCTCATAACTCTTACGGTTACAAAGAGTTGTCAGCTAGCTATCACACCCTTTAGAGTGTTGTCTCCCTTTGATTTGTTTACCATTTTAAATCTTTTTTTTCGCCTTTTATTTCCCATCTTGATTTTGCCCTGATTAGCCTTTTAAAGTCTTTATTAGATGCATTGTAGAACCACACACATGATGGAAGGCCATTTGAAATGCTTCAATCCATGGTATGCAAACTCCCCAAAAATAATACTGAAAACTTGCTAATCCAAAATAAAGTAGCCTGTGCAAGGGGGTAGCTATTTCCGTGTGAGGCATTGCAAAGGCAGCTAAGTGGGACCTGGGACTTTGCATTGCACTTTGAAACCACCACATATTTCTTCCTTTCTGAGGAAGGATATCTTATTTCTAGCAAGTTCTCAGGTGGAGGAGGCAAAGAATGGGCTGTTAATTTAGATTTAGACAGGAAAACAAATGTGCTTGGCCACTCTGCAACTAAAGTGTGATGCCCAAAGGCTGTCACGCCTCCGGCACCGCTGGAGAGAGCAGCTACCCTGAGAGGTGACATAGCTGTCGCTTTGTCCAAGCCAGAGCTCTCTAGCCAAGTTGCTAGAGACTTATGACAGCGCTTTCCTGAATTTTGTTTTTGACCGTGGCGGAGAATACTGTAATGCTTTTATTGCCATCTATCACCAGCAGGTTCCTAATGCGGGTGTCTGCGTGGGACAACCGGAGGGACTGCCGTGCTTCCCCACCACCTAGCGCAGACCGGGCAGGTTTGCGGAAGTGGGGCGATTCTCTCCCGATTGGCACTTTGCCGACTAGCTATGGACAAGGAGACTGCTGCCCAACCCCTGGCACAGGATTTTAAAGAGAGAGGATGCTGATGTTCAATTTCTGAAGTTCTTTTCAGGTACCTGGGTGACCTCTGTTTTCATTTGCACCCACAGCCCCATCGTTTCTGGTAAAGACCGCAGAAGCAGGAGGTGTTCAGCAGCTGGAAGATTAGTTCACTTCAGCAGTGACCACCCCGTGGCTTACAGGTTATATGTCACCCTGCATTTAGCTGATGATCCGCCCTGACCCCCCTGCTCTTCCCAGAGACCTCAGATCCCCCCGGGGCAGGGGACTGCCACCTCTTGGTCAATGGCAGGTGAAAGCGCTGCAGGAGATGGTTTTAGAGCAAGTTTTGGTTTGTGCAGGGGTGGGGGTGTACAACACGCTGCACGCGATGGCAGAGGAGGGGGTGCTACGATCCGGAGCCACGGGGGGACCGGGACTGCTCGGTGGTGGTCTGTGCTGCAGAAGCTGCAGAAGCCTCGTGTCCAAACTTCAATTGTTTCTGCTTTTTTTGTTTGATTTTTGAAAGCAAAAACCTTCCTAACCAGTAGTCTTCTCACAAGCAAGTCCAGCGAGGCTTGGGACAGAGTAGGTCAAGCCAGCCTGATGGTACCAATGGTGTATGTAGCCAGAGTATGAGCACCTAGAAAGTTTAATCAGTTATTTGGGCCCTTATTTTTCTTTTTTCTCCCAAAAACCTTCTTGATTTATGTCTTAAAGTTTCATCTTTCACCTCCTCAGCGCACATCTTTAATCAGTTTTAGACAACTTCCATATTCAAAAGCCTTCAGGCTTACTCAGGCAGAGGGAAGGCTATGTGAGCCCTCTCCCCTCCCCGCCGTGCATTGTCACTCACCCCCAATTTTTCAGTGTTTCTTTGTTTGGAAATGTATCTAGTTTCCTTCTGAACTCTTTAAAGCTCCTTACTTCTATGAGGGACGTGGGTAACGTATTCCATATGCTCGCTTCCCTTTGGCCGGCGAGCTCTTCCCATCTCTGTCTCTGATGGAGGGACATGCCAGGCTCCTGTTGCCACTTGAAAGCTGGGAAGTGCCCTTAGTTCTTTAATAACATTAAATAAAATTAATTTCACTTCAAACACCCTTTCTCTTGAGCTGTCCGCAGCGTCGCTTTGCTCTGCTTAGGTGTTTGCATATCATGCCGTAACTGTTTCATCTGTGCCACGGTATTATTTTTACAGCTGGCCGTGCCTTTGATACGAGGAAACGTGAGAGTTTAAAGGCGGGAGAGGGAGCGATGGCGGGGGAGCCACCGCAGCTGTCTGCGCCCTCCCCGAGTGGGGAGCCCTGCTTCACCGACCCGCCGCGCAGAGCACCAGCGGGGTGTTTTCTCAATAAAGGACGAGGGGGGAAAAATGCGCCAAAGCTAATGGAAAATCATAGAACAGAATCATAGAATCATCTAGGTTGGAAAAGCCCTTTAAGATCATCAAGTCCAACCACTAACCTGACCTTGCCATCCCACCACTAAACCATGTCCTTAAGCACCTCATCTATCCTTCTTTTAAATACCTCCAGGGACGGGGACTCAACCACCTCCCTGGGCAGCCCATTCCAGAGCCTGACAACCCTTTCTGTCAAGAAGTGAACAGCTGGCATCGTTAGGGCCCTGGGAGCACTAATAGGCCTTAATGAGCCTGCCCAGCCTCCCACAAGGCCTCTATCCACCCTGCCCTGGGCCCAGCAGCCCCAGTTTACCTCAGCCGGGGGCTTTGGTGCCTGCCGGAGCGGTGCTGTCTGTGCGCCTCACCCCAATTAAGCGGTGGACGGGTCTCAGACCCACGTTGTGGGTGTCCCCCTCTCCTGCTGCTCCTGCCCAAACTGCCTTGGTGGACCCTGGACGTGCCCCACCACTGCACCCGGTCTGGGGCCGTCCATGGACCCGCGCCCAGCCGCCGGCTCTGCTGAGGGGCTGCGGGATGGCCGGGGTCACCCTCGGCTGCAGGATGGTCTCCGGCAGCTCCCCGGTGAGCACGGCCCCGTGTCGGCAAAGCTCACCTCTTCATCTCCCGTGGGTGCCTTCTGAAAAAACCCTTCCAGGTAGGTAATGGTTTCCTTCTTAACTGGTTCTGTATCAGGTAAAGGACAGTGGGTGGCAAACAGAGAGAGATGGAGGTCATCCAGCGTGTAGAACACTCCATTTTAAGTGTTTGATAATTGCGGCAAAGCCAAAGAGCAAAACGCAGCTGAGAAAAGGGAAGAAGAGATGGAAAGAATTGGACTAAAATGTAACTAAAAATAGAGTCACTAAATATTGTTTATTTAAGGCCGGTTCAGGTTCAAATTCAGTCTCGGGTACTCTTGAGCTAACTTCATGCAACAAATGGAAAGCCAAAGCAACGCGGTGCTGATTGAGCCGGCTGTGTCTCTCCGGTAAAGTAAACAGGGCTTTGCAGCTCCACTTTTATGCAAGTATTTTTGTAGCAGTGCAGAAGCCATTAAACTGTGTGGTTATGGATTTCACCGCTCATTTGAGACCTATTAAAATAAGGTATTACATAGTGCGCCTGAGGCAGCAGGGACAGGTGATAGAGGGCAGATTCCACTCCAGACTGACATTGCCTTATCAGAGAAAGCAAAATACATATCTCTAATGTACAGATACCGTAGTCTCAGCTAAAAACTCATTTACCAGCTCTTGTCAGCGTGCAGGATCTAAAATGTCACTTTTCCCTCCCTGAGACAAAGAGCAGCAGTAATCCCATGGCACTGCCTTTACAAATGTGAATGCAAATGCATTTTGAGTGAGGGCTGGTTTATTGCCAGAGTTGTTTCTAGCCCAGGGGCCACTTGTTCCCAATGTAGGGCTTTGCCTGCCTCTGTTTTGTCTGTTAGGAGTAGAGCGGCTCCAGCCGGGCTCGCACAGGTGGGGTATGTGGATAGCACCAGGGGGGAGCAACCTGGGCTCAGCTGGGCACAATTATCCAAACCAGAGGCAAGGTTGTTCATCCCTTCATCTCGCTTTCTGTAGTGCTGCCTCTGTTGGGTCTTCTCTCACCTTCTCATTTTTGGCCTCTAAACCCTACTGTGCTACCGCCTCCCGTGTTCTTCCTTGTACCTGTTTGCTTCCAGTAAGGCAATGGGCTCAGCCGCAAAATCCCTGCTTCTAGGTCTGCCACTGCGTGTGTTGGGCAGTACCTTCTCTTCTCCAGATATGCCATTTTCCTGTGATTTCCCTCTGTTTCATCCCATTGGGAATGCTGTGCTCTGCTCTTTGTCTGCCTCGGTGCGTCCACAAAGACCTTGGTCTGTCCTACTTTTTTGGATTTCACTGGCTGCAAGTTATTTCTCAGAGCTATTTTTTAAATTCATTTATGTATTTTTATTCCATGTTGTTTATTTTAGCATCATGTTATATTAGGATGATGTCATGTTTTGGCTTGAAGAGCTTTGAAAGTTCAGAAAATGTAACGGGGGCCAAGCTCGCTCCCCAGACTCATTTTCTTCTGAGCATCAAGCAGATTGGCCTTGTCTTCTCCACACATGGTGAGCATCAGTTACAGTAGGGAGACAAGGCCCACTTGCGTCCGGGGCGCAGGGCATTGGACAGGAGTGTAGGTGTGGTTTCTGTCTGTAGTAGGATTTTAGTGGAAACTTGAGTGCAGGTGAAGTCATGACCCTGGACGTCACTGGAGCTGTGTGGGTGGCAGGAGGATGGCTGGCCTCTAGACTAGCACAGCACAAGGTGGAAGTACACATGTATTTGGGACACTTCTGCTGTCCCAGAGACCAAACCAGAGATGAACTTGTGTCGCAGCCCATGGGAAATGCGAGGCTTACACATGAGCAGGGGTGGAAATCCCACCATCAGCTAGATCTTGGTGGCTCTGCAGTGCCCTTGTCCTGCTTGCTCTGCCTGGAAACTTGATGTTTCTCCTCTCTGAGGTATTTGGGACATCTGCCTGGGGCAAAGGATCTCTGAGGCCATCATCAGTGTAGGGGGTGGAGGCTCTCCTCCCTTGACGGGCTTATATCTCTCTCTCCTATTAAAACCAAAACCCAACAGCTTTTTTTTTTTTTTTTTTTTAAGACAGGCTGAGAGAGCTTCTCCTTTGCTCTAAAATTTCCTGTTCTCGTGTTGAAATTCCAGTTGAAAACAGAGCAGCAATAAAAACCTCTCAGATGAACATATGCAGATGAATTGCAAGCTAAGCAATGCAGCTCGCTCCTTCCCTGCCCTCAAGGTGCTGGGTGGCTTTTGCTCCTGTACCTCTTGCAGCTCCCACTGCCGGGCTCAGCAGCTCCCCGTGAACAGCTGGGAGGTGGGAATATGTCTCCATGTCCTGCCCCGACCCAGCCAGTGCTACAAGTCCCACAGGTCTCAGCTGACCCCCAGGACGATGCTTCAGCGGGTGGCCTTCCACCCCCATCGCTGATACATCCAAGTGCCCTCCAGAAGCATGCAAAACAAGGTCTGTGGGGCAGCCCCCTTCTGGTTTTGTCATAACAATTCCTTAATAAGCTTCAATCTTCTCCTGTCCTACTTAATGCCGTGTTTGTTATCGTTTGTAATGGAGGGCTCGATTCAGTAGCCCATGCACAGACGTCAGGCATCACTTCAGAAACCTTGGCAAGCCCCAGTGGGCCTCCAGCTGCTTCTCCAGAGATGTGCACGTCTCCTGTATGTCCTGAGCCTCATTTTCTGTCCCTGTGTTGTTGTCACAAGTGGCTGTGTGTGACTGGGTGGCGGTGAGACACGCCAGTGCAGGCAGCTGAAGGAGGCCCTTGCTGCACGCCCTTTACAGCGGGAGCAATGGGAAAAATTAACAATTACCAATTGATGTCAATTGATTATCAATTTTTATCAATTTCCCCCCTCTGTTGTGCCAGCTACAAGGGGAATTGCATCTGAACAGAGGCACAGCTGCTGCAGTCTGATAGCCAAGCTTGGCACCAGCGCTCGTGATGGGATTCCTTTCTCCCCGGGTGCTGTGTGCTCCTGTTCTGTTTCTCTTGCTTTTTCCTTTGCACTGAATGTGTTGTGTCCCCTGTGAGGAGGGTGCATGCAGCCACGTGCCTCGCTCCTCATCCTGCTCGGGGGAAAGCTGTCCTGTCCTGCATCCTGCCAGTATCCATCTGTGGGGATATTCATGGTGTGGGGCTTTTTTTCTTCTCTTTTTAAGCCTTGAAGATGTAGATACAGTATGTAGAGGGGTCCCAAAAATACAGTTATCTGAGCACTCAGGAATTCCCTGTAATTACTTTCATCCCTCTGTAAGACAGAGATGTTTTTGTCCTCTGATTGTAAACAGAGGTAGGATGCTGAAGGTATAGACCACATTGTCTGCAGCAGGCGTTGGCTTTGGGGAAAACGCGGGTGACTGATGTTAGGAGCCCATGGCTACGTCCATGCTCCTAAATCAGGCCTGTTCCTTGACCGCGGGATGGGGTGCACAGTGCCACTGGGCCCCACGCAGCCGAGCCCTCTGCCTCACCATGCACGGTGGGCTCCCTGTGCTGCCTCTTGGGAGGTCCCTGGGACCGCTGCCTGGGCGGGTGCAGCTGGGCTCTGGTGGGGTGCTGCTGTGGCGTGCACTGGTGGTGGAGCCAGGTCCTCTGTGTGCCTCCCGGACCCGTGTAGGTACATCTCTGCATGCTTGAGGTAGCTGCGGGGTGGGGAAGTCAGGGAAAGAAAGGGGGGATGAGAGCACCAGAGTTAGATGCCAGATGCATGTTTAAGAAAGAGTGTGAGTCCCCTCTTTCAGAGAAAAAAAAGAAAAAAGGACTGATGAGTTATTCTGTAGGCAATTGGGAGAAATTTCTGGGATTGATAGCCCTTGTCCTCATGGGAGATTTCAACTTCCCAGACACTAATGGGGAATATCACACTGCTGCGACGTGCAGGTCTTGGAAATTTTTGAAGCTTGTAGGAGATAACTTCTTGTTATCTCAGTGAGCCAGCTAGGAAATGTGTCCTCCTAGACTTGCCGTTTGTGAATAGAGAAGGGCTCGTGGGGGATGTGGTGGTGGGTGTCTGTATTGGCCATAGTGATCATGAAATGGTTGAGTTTAAATTTTTCAGTGTAATGAGAAGAAAGGACAGCAGAGTTGCCACCCCGGGCTTCAGGAGAGCAAACTTCAAACTATTAGGGGAGCTATTTAGCAGAGTACCCCGGGAATCTGCTTTTGAAGGTGTAGGGGAGTCCACAAGTGCTGGTTGGTCTTTAAGAACCACCTTCTAGAAGCACAGGAGCAGGCAATACCGTTGTGTTGTAAGTCACCATTGCGGAAAGCAGCTGGAAAGCAGAGGGAGTAAGCGGGGATGGAGACCCCCCTGCGCTGAAGCTGGCTGGTAGTTTGACACTGTGTGAGCTGCTCTTGCTCATCCTGGTGAGGTTTCTACTCAGAAATCCGAGGCAGGTGCTTCGAAACCCCAAATGAATTCATTCCCTGCCTTAGACCCATCACGTTGACTTTCTCCCTTGTTGCTGTATGTGTCGGCGCAGCTGCTGAGAGAGGGTCAGTGCACTCATTTCAGCTGCACCGTGGGTATCGAATCTGGTACCCTCTCCCCCAAACTTAGTCCCCTCTTCCACTCTCTGAAACAAGAAAAGCTCCTTTAAGTGGCAAAATAAAAAAAATAAAAATTAAAAAAAAATAAAAAAAAGAGAGAAAACAGCTGCTTTGTAGACAAAACTGGCTGCTCTCTTTGTGCAAGTCAGTGGTGGCTTCTGCAAAGGCTTCCATGATCTCTTCCTAAGGGCTATGGGGTTGTGCCTATAGAACACACAGGCAGCCCCGCCATACGCTTAGTCCGGGATGCAGCACAGGCTGTGTGAGCTTGGTTGGCCAGAAATGGAGGGCAGAGTTAGACCTCGCTGTGCGCAGCCTTTCTGAACGGGGAAAAGAGTACAATAGTAATTGGCTTAACTTCCATACTGCCTCCAGTCTGCCTCACAGAGGGATTTCAGTGCTTTTACCCATGGCAATCGCTCCTGCAAGTCCTGGGTTGGTGATTTTTGTGAGCTTTCATCTGCTTGCCATTCAGGGTCCCTTCACCAGCATAACACCCCACCTCCCTCCCAGTGCCAGTGCCGCTTCCTTAGCTGCGTGTGGTCCTTTGGCCGAATCCTGACATTTTTTATTTTGGGTTAACATCAGAATGGAGCTGTGGAATAATTGCTCTTTCACTTTCCTCTTAAATAGGCCACGCTGCTAGTCTGTATAAACGTTCTCTTCATGCATCTGTCACTCTGCCTCGCAGGCTTCCTTGGAGGGGGAGGAAAAAACCCAACGCACTTAATTTTTTTAAAAAGATGCCTTTTCTTCCTTGTGAATTGCCCTTGCTCTGTATGATAGCCAGAAATTGGCCCCAAAGGATGAATACTAAGCAGCTTTGCCAAGGTGCAATTCAGCTATAAGACAGCCCGTATATCCGGGGCTGTCCTGGAAGACCTTGAGGGCAGGGGGATTGAAGCCGGGGAGGAAGGCCACCTTGGCAGCTCTACCCCACTCAAGCACTCGACCTAAAGGCAAAGCCAGGTTTTAGCCACTGGTGTGCAAATCCCGGTGACACGGGAGGACGAGCCATGGATGCAAGTCAGTTTTTCTCCAGGATGAAAGCCTTTGCTGTCAAGCTATTCAAAGGGAAACACCCCGAGGCTGGAATCTGCTGGTGTGCACCAGCTCCCGCTCTGGAGGGCGGCCGCATGCCCTGGCTTGCCCCGAACCTGCAGCCAGCAAAGGGCAGGGAGGGATGGGGGGAGCCCTGGGGGAAGGCTAGAGAGGAGCCAGGCAGGCTTTGCAAAGCTGGCTGCAGTGCCCCTGCCCTGCTCCTCCTTGCCTGCCTACCCAGAGGCAAATGTCATCATCTCAACTGCGATAGGATTTGGCCACGGACCATGCAAAGCCCTGGCTCTGCCACAAAACACAGCACCAAGGAGTTTTCCTCCTTGCTGAAGTACTTGCCTGCAGAGATCACACAGCTGATTGTGTCTAATAATGTTTACGCGACCTGATTATTTATCAGAACAAAAGCTGGCTCAGCCTTCAACGCTGGTTAGCTTCTATTGCGATGTTTTCCCAATGCACAGAGGCCACCCTGAAGGAAATGCATGGGGAAGACCAGACCGTGTGCCACGCTGGGCTGAAGCTTGTGTCATTCTCATAGAGAATTCTCAGAGTGGAGCTTGTTACCAAAAATAAATTAAAAAAAAAGGTGTAAGTCAGACTATGGGACAAAATAAAGAGTGTGGAAGATGGAGGATGTGTGTGGGAGCAGTGCTCATGCTTGAAGGAGCAAGGAAAGCGGGGTATGAGAAGCTGCTTGGCTCTCCTTGCGTGACTGCTTATTTGGAGGAAAAAAGGAGTGGCACAAAAGCATGACCCGAGGTCGCTGCTGCAGGCTGTGCTCTGCTTTACAGGCATTGAGGTAAGGGTAAGCATGGGGTTTTGCGTTTCAAAATGGTGAAGAGGAATGTAGGGGCTTAAGAGACATCCTGAGACTCCAGTCCAAGACCACAACCTCTACCATCACCCACATCTCACTGTAGACTTCTGTTCCAGACTGCCCTCGCTCCGTTATAGAGGTAATTAGGCTGGATTTTGTCCTGCTTCTCTCAGTTTTTCAGAGCCTCCTTGCTCTGCTGATTAGAAACCAGATAAGAAGAGGAGAGCAGTCATGTGGGGTCAGCTGAAGGATCCTCCTGAGTATCATATGTCCAGCATTAGTCAGTAGCATTTTTAAACAGCAAAAGTAAAATCTCTTAAATTAAGAGAATTTAGAATATAGCCAAACCAAACAAACTATCCACCTCTCTGGAAGAAAACGCCATTTGTGAGGCCACATCTAAGTGTACCGTGTCCAGCTGTAGGTACAATCTGGTACAGGAGGAGCATTGGCATACTGGAGCAAGTCCAACAGAAGGACATGGTGTACCAGGAGAGGACGGAAGAGCTGAGTTTGTCCAGCCTGAAGAAGGGAAGGCTGAGAGGAGACCTTACTGCTGTCTGCAACTACCTTACAGGAAACACAGAGCCAGGGTTTTCTTGGAAGTGCGTGGTGAATGGATGAGGGGCACCAAACAGAAGTTACATACAAGGAAATCCCAATTAGACATTAGGAAACTATTTTCAGAGGGACAGCGTTCAAACCATCTCCCACAGAGATGTGCAAAATTCTCCCAGACAAAGGCTTGCTCTGACTTTGAAGCTGGCTGTGCTTTGGGCAGGGATTGGGCCGGACAGTCCCTTCCAACCTTAGTTATTGTGTGATTCTATGTTTTGTTTATAGGTACACCTGATTTTATTTTTTCATTTACATGTATACTTGTCATTCAGGCAACTATGAGTATAATCACCGTTGTCCAACACCTCCCATAATAGGACTCCATTTTCACTTTCTTCTAATGTGACCAGATGGCATTCGTTTAGGTTGAAATTATCAAAGAAGCTCCTTGCACAGCATCTTTTCTTTCAGTACGTTCATCTCTTTCCCTTTGCCATTCCAGTTTATGTGCTCTAACCATTTCAAAGAACGAGATTTCTGAAAAAGTCATGACCAAGAGCCAGGTGGTAGCTTTGAAACCAGGCAGCATCTCCAGCAGATGTGGCTTACAGGGTTGTCAAGTAGCTGATGCTCCAGCTATGCGGGTGATCAGGGTCCACGCTTGAGCTCAGCTCCTGGGTCTCCTTTCTGTGGTGGTCCTCTTTTCCAGAGGATGGCACTGACAGCCATGCACGGGTGTTTGAGTACCAGCTGGCATTGGTGGGAGCCCTGCTCCATTGCTCCAAAATCTGGCCCCCACCCCCAGGGTTTGGTGTCCAGAGGCTGCCCATGGCTCACACGGTGGCTCTGTATCCGCACGCTGGGGACATAGTCCAACATGTTGGTGTCAGGAAGATCGATCGGGCAATTAGAAGCTAAGATGGGACAGCAGACCCAAAAGGAAGTAGGTCCCTCCCCTCTGCCACCCACAGAAGGCCAATGGCTCTGAATTCACTGCACCACGCTTGGTTAAAATGGCTGAGACCTCCACACAGCACCCTCTGTGCTGCTTAAACTACATCAGGTGAAAACCGTATTTCAAAAGAAGCTGGTGGGGCTGCAGGGCATGAGCAAGCCCTCCAGCATAACTGTCCATATTGTTCTTTTTGTAGCCTGGGCTCTAATGCTGTAATGCAGAAGGAGGCACTTAAAACAGACAGTCGTACCCAAAGGACCATCACTCTCACTTGCAAACCCTTTGCTAACCCAGGAAAAAAATCAATAACAGTTTAAAAAAAAACCCCAACCAACAAAATCCTATTTCACCTCCTCTGTGTCAGCAGATCTGCAGAGCAGGTTTAGGATTGTTTTGCGTCTGGGATAAAAAAAAAAAATAAAAAAAAATGCAGTGTAGGATTCCCTGTAGGGGATTAGGTTTTGTTTTAAAACTTTAAACAAACACAGAAATCTTAGCATAAGCCTCTCAAAGATTAAGCATTCTGGCATGAATTTAGGATGAAAGAGCACAAGGCTGGGACTCTGGAGACTTTAGGATTACTGTCTTCTCTACCATCATGCAACCAGCGGTGCAACCATCTCCTGCTTCATTTAAGCCAGATCTTCCAGGCTAAATTCTGCCTTCTGATTTCAGTGGGACCCGACGACTTAAATTCCGTAAGGAGATCCATTTGCTCAGTTTCCTCTTATTCATTGCTGCCTGCCCACCTTCGAGGTGTTGCAAGAGCTCTGGGACGAGGACCGGTCCCTACATGTTTGTAAAACGATGAGCTCTGATCTTTGTTGCCCTTCTCTGAGGGACATTACAAGGAATGGAGTGGCCACGTGCCGGTGTCCCTGTTTTGTCTGTGTCCGGTGTTACCGACCACAGCTTGAGGTCTGTGGCTGTAAAGAGCAACACCGGTGTTAATGACCCTGGGTGAGCTACAGTGAGGTGCGACCACAGGCTGCAGCGAGGCTGAAACGTTGTGTCGTGTCGTGTCGTGTCGTGTGACCGGTGCCAGAGGCCTGAGCCCGCTGGGAGCCGCTGGCGGCAGCGCCCGTCCCCGGCGTGTACTGCTGCGCATCCTCGTGTGCACGTCCACAGCACACATGGGAGGAGGTGTATAAATTCGGTGTCCCCTGCTTTTTATTTTAAATGAAATACAGTGAGGCTAAGCTTGGCTGGAATAAAGGAAACCCATCGTATCAGACCGCTCCTGCTGCCACCGAAGGCCACAGCAGCAGAGCTGCCGCTCGCTCAGTCCCACAGCCCAGGGCAGCGCCGGTGACCCCCGTGTGCTTTTGTACAGCGGTCTCCGACTCGATCCCGTCTCCCGACAGAGCAAAACGTCTGGCGTGGCTATACACCCGCTGACCCTGGGTACAAAGGTAGGCCAATGCCTGCGTGTGGGCGGCAGGAGCGGGTTTTCTCCTCCTCTTTGACGTGACGTAAACGGGAATGACCCAGGGTTTATGAATCCCAGGTGAAGAAGTGGGGAGCGGAAAGTAGAGGCGGCCCAGAAGTCACAGACCCGACAGGCAATTCGTATCTTCTTTTGCAAGATTCATGCTGGGCACGGCACATGTGGGACATCGATACTTTAGGCCAAGGGCTGGTCGCCTGTCCTGTGTGTAAAATGGCATCCAGCCATGAATTTCAAATACAAAATCGAGGTGGTCACGGACCTACTTCAGCTTCTGACCTCATTTTCCTCATGCTTTGCGGGGAAAAAGAGGTTTGCTCCCTGTTTGCCCAAACAAGCAAGTGGTGTTTGGTATGTGTATCTGTACACAGTCGGGCAGGGAGAGGTATGTATGGTGTACAAATATGCTCGTGCTCGCAATACAGCTTTGATTGCACAGTTGCATCGCAGATGGAAGTGACACCAAATAATATTGTGTAACAACAGAAGGTTTTTCCAGAGTTACACAATGGTTGGATCCTGTACTGCAGATCAAGGAACTCCAACTAATTGATTTCAGGTAACAAAGCACACCCTAGACACTGGAAACTTTGCACATTACATACACGTACTCAAAACTGTCCCGACATAGTCGACAACATTTTAATTTGTTTTGTATCAAGATTGATGTGCTTGGCATAACTGAAGGAACAAAGACAACACATCTGAACCAATACTTGGTGCTTACTATAGTGGAAAATGCAAGGCACCTGCCAGCCTTTCACAGAGGTCCCGTCTGTGAGCAACAGGGGAAAAAAAAAGTCGAAGTAGCAGCAAAATCCCAGCAAAGAGCATCAGACGATGGCAGCATCTCAACAAAGCAAACTTTCACGTGTGGTCACAGTGAAGCCTAAATGTCCCACTTTTGAATAGCAAGGGGAAGCAATCCTTGTCAAACCTGGGTTCTCCAAGGTATGTTGGACATCCTAGGGGGGAAAAAAAGTGGGGAGAAAAACCCCCAAAAAAAGCTAGCTGCTTCTCTTTCTCTGGCTTACAGAAAGAGGGACACTTTAGAAGAAGTGTCCTGGTGAGCTCTGGCTTTGAATCCTTCTCCTGTTGCTTCTAGAAAAATCCTGCTCTTGCAGTTGCAGCACCTTGGTTATTTCTGGGAGGGAGACAAAGTCGCCACCTTCTGATGTATCCCCAGCAGATGCCCTTCTAAGGACACCCATCTCCAGGCAGAGACACTTAGATTCAGCTGGGAGCCCCACGAGACCAGACTGGGAGAGCTGAAGACTTTTTCTCTGGATAACAGACGTTGCAAGGCTTTTGGCAAACGCGCCGTAGCTGCCACCGTCGGTGCTGGCAGCCTCTCCCCTTGCCGCAGAAACACCCCTGCAAGGCAGCACCGGTGGAAAATACAGATTTGGTGATATAGCAAAAAAAAACCCCTCACACAGCTGAAAAACAAAGGTTACTACAGAGACCTGAGTTACTGACTACTGCAGGAAAATCAGAAAATGATTTCTGCCATTCATGGGAAGCCAGGGAAAGCCTGGTGCTGGAGTCGGGTGGGAAAAATGACCAAAAAAAGAGGCCACAGTCCCAAGTGAAGCCTTCAGCCATCGAATGCTCTGCTAAGGAGGTGGCGTTTGTGAAGATGGGGAAGTCCACTCTCGTGATACGAGGGTTATTTGCCTCTGGAGCTGTAGTGTGAAACGTGCGCGGATATTATGAATTGAAAATGTGTGTCGGGACTTATGCATTACCACAGTAAAAAATGAAGTCGGGAGTTGTCTCCCGTCACAGGAGGGGGTTCACGTGAAGCCGTGAGATTTCACCTCTTGTTTGCAGTTCGTGCACTTTATATCAGTTCTCTGTGATTAAAGTAAGCACGCAGCATGGTTTTATAGGGCAGCCTGAGCTGTTCATAAAACGTCTTGGCAAGAAAGAATTTTTCTTAAGATATATAGTGAAAACAGCAAGGGTTTTTCCATAACCACAGAATAATTGTTCTAGATATATTACTGTACCAAAGAGAACCTGTTCTCTTTATATCTTTTGTTTCTCGGTAAACACAGTGCTCACTGCAATGAGGAACATCTGAGGCAATATCTTGCGATAGAAGATGTTATCCGAGGTATCTTCGTGTTCACAGGGCACATTACTGACAGTTGCTCTGTGCTTCATGACAGGCTCAGAGAATAATAAATTACTGGGAAAAATGTTTCTATTCCAAAACCCAGTGTTTATGCCCCTCAGTCAGAACCTGCCGGTACTTCTTAAAGCTGGTCAAAAGTTTTCTGCATATTTTGTAAAAGCTTTGCATAATTTTTATCTCCTTGCATTTTTTTTAAACTTTTCTGAAAAACTTTCCAAAAAGCCCTTTCCAAATCCTGAGATCTGAATTATTTTTTTTTAGAAGCAGCACCAAATGCCAAAGGAGGTGGTTACCAGAATTTACAACGTACCAGTCCAAATCTGCACTCTGCCTGAGGCAGACCAAATTCCCATTAGCACTTGAGGTTCAGCCAGCAATACAATTCTTGTTTTACTTTTTGTCTTTTTTTTTTTTTTTTTTTTGAGCTGATTCACCGCCTTTGTCATCTCTGCACACTGGGTCAGCTCAAGGATTGTGGCCAAATGAAAGCGATAAGTCTCTGAGCTGATATCCAGAGGAACAGCTTAGGCTGTTCTGCCGGGAGCAGGGAGCATCACCCCTGCTACAAAAGAAGTTCCATGATTGCACGTGTTACAACTGCGATACAGACGTTAGCAAATCGCTTTCAGATGGTGCTTGTTGCACAGGTACGTTGTATGTGGAAGAAGGTAAAAATCCTTCATGTTATAATTTCTTGCCTTCCTCATTTTCTTCTTATCAAACCCTAAGTGACCCAGATGGAAAGAAAAGTGCCTGGGCTTTGCTCACCTGCAATTAGGAAGGAAACAAGTTTAAACCGTGTGTGTTTGCGTGTGGCAAAGGGAGGACTCGTGCTCTCTGGTCTGCCCCCAAAATTACTCCTAATAGGACTAAATGGTGTTTTGCAACCGGGCTCTCGGCAAGCGCTAAACTGCCGTCAGAAGGCATGCCGGCATACTACCACCATAACGCCAGCGTGCTTTTGCATGTATCACGCTATTGTTATTATAATGGCAAATAACTAGCTGTAAACAAGTTATATTACTCGATACAGCCCTTTAATGAGTTTAGCTGCATACCTAGTGGTAGGTAAAAGGTAAAACAACAGCGCTAGACAAGTCATTTCTGGACCCATTACAAGCAATTTGCAAGCACAGGCATCCCGGTTTTGCAATCTCGCTCATCTTCATTTCCTTCAAACCCTCGTCTTCTCCTCTTGCCAGCGTCAAAGTGCTCCAGCTTCATTGCTGAAATGGTTTGCCTTTAGTCAGCCCTCTTGCTCTGGCTGTGCTTGCGCAAGCGTCGATAAATGTTTAACTCCATTGATGCCTATAGCCTGGGGTAAAAGAGAAAAGCAAGTCTTCTATGGACAGGGATTAATATTTTCCCCAAAATTTGCCCTTTTTAATTATGAAGTGAAGAAATTAGGGTTATGTTTGCCTAGCAGCGCCGCTTCTGTTACGTGCTTTGCAAATGCCTGAAGTCGTTGCTCTAAGCTTCACCAGGTAATTTTAGCAAACCGGAGCGCAGTTCTGAGCCTGTGCCTCACCGCTTATCCCGCTGCCTCGTGTTTTCGCAATCTCCTCTACACGTCGGGAACCGCCTGGCAGACTAGCCGCAGCATACGGGGTTCCTGATGAAAAACAAAAATGAAAGCAAAGGGATGCACTCATAGGGTACCCGTTGCACGCGACCTCGCGAGTTTGGGCTGCAGGAGCCAAAAAGTGCGCAGGGGTCTGGCAGCAGTTCGATGAGGGGGGAACAGGGGCACAAACTGCGGGAGCCGTCGGGAGCCCCAGCCTTGGTGTAAAGAAAGAGGAATCCACGTGCCAGCAAGTACCCATTGAGTGAAGCGGTACAGCTACATCTAGGTTGATGGAGAAAAAACCAAAACTGGCAGTGGAAACGGTGAGCTGTGTGGTTTACGGGATGAGGTGAGGCAGATGGTTTGTCCCAGCTCCTTGTGTCTACGGGTTCAGGACAGGCACGGGTCTTTTGTGACAGCACAGCCCAGCATAGGAAGGGACCCGGCCCCGTCTGTCGTGGGCACTGCGGGGACCCGGGTGTGGGTGACAAAGCCCCGTGTGATGCACCATTTGCTGGCTTTGCCTCCCTGTGAATCTTAATCTTTTCTAATTGATAGCCCATTCCCTGAGCTTTCTAGGATATTTCCTTAGCGTGCTTCCTGGTGCTTTGGGGAAACAAAAAAAAAAAGCCAGCACAAACCAAACCCAACCAAAGGCGACGCTCAGCTGCGACTGCAGCTGAGGAAGATGAGGCTGGCTCAGGTGATCTTACTGCTGGGAAGCACCAGCTTCTCCCAGAGCCATCTCTGCTATAAGAGGGAAAAAAAAAAAAAAAAGAAAAAGGAAAAGGTGGAATAAACAAGAGGAAATGCACGGACTGTTTTATAGTAAGAGCTTACGAAGGTGTACCAGCCCACGGCACAGCCAGGGCGAGCGGGGGCCGACTGACGGGCTTCCCCTTGCGTGAGGCTGTGGGCACCTCGAAACGGGAGCGAAGCCCCCTTCCAAACCCGGCTTTGCCGTTTGGGGAAAGACGGGCGCATGCGCCCTGCAAAATGTAGGTCAGGGCCACGGGTAAGTCCTGGGGTGCCCTGCAGGGACTTGTCTGCTGAGGACACCCCTGAGAAACCAGCCGGGTTGTGCAAAGCGAAAACGCATCAAGATCCCATAGAACACATATAGCTGGCCTCCGTTTGTATCGCTTATTAAATATTTGATGAACGTTAACTGCCTAACCTACTTTAGCCCTTTTGCCTACCACGGCGTTGAGTAGCTTCTGTTTTTCTCTATTATTGATGCATTTTGAGGAAGACTGTGTCTCGCAATGAAACAATGATCTTAGATCTGAGGAATGAAAAAAAAAATAAAAGAGATACAAAAAAAGAATATAAAACAGAGGCAGCCCTGGAAAGAGGAAAGTGATATGTGGGCAAAGGAAAATATAAATTGAGTAGCAGGACTCTTTCAGTAGTTTACAGCAGAGAGGAAACCAGCAATGTCTGGGGACAAAAGTGTATGGAGAATCACATTAATTTTCTATCCCCTCCTAAAAAAAAAAATATCAGATTTCACACTGGGAATTGCACATGCATGAATTTTATTGATACAAATATATGGAAGAATTACAGAGGAAATTAAATTTATCTGAAAATTTTGTCAAAATTTTAAAATTTCATAGTAATTCAGAGTATATCTAGTTTTACTGCCATAAATATCCATAAAAAGTCGTGCAGGTAGGACCCCAGCTGGCAGGAGGGTTTTTATGTGGCAGGGACCCCAGCAAGGTCAGTCGATGCACCGTTCTCTTTGAACCATTGAGAGCAGAGATCGCTGAGCAAAGGTGCTCTCTGGCCTTATCAAAATCAGAGAAAACAGATGAGGAGCAATAAAAAATAACCCACAGTTCTGTTGGACGAAGCCTCACAGCCCTTGCTCCGGTATTTTGGAAGTCAGGGTTCAGTTTAATCAAGTGTAGATCTCCTGACTGGACTCGCTCACGGCATGTCTGGGAGGAGGTAGCTGTGGCTCCGGGAGACGTTCTTCTTCCCTTTGTTATTAACAAAACATAGCATTGTGGGGTTTTGTTTTTTTTTTTTTTTGTCAGCCAAAGTGGCTGAGTGGCAAAGAGCAGACACTGGCCTTTACCAAAGGCGTTCACAAATACCTGTATGCATTCCCGTCGCCCGCTCCCCACCTCTCCCTGCGCTGCCTCGGGGTGTCCCCGCTCTCCGGATCAAAGGGGCACCACAGCTCCAGCGTTGGTCGTACAGCTGAGCGCCACGTTTCCGTAGGGACGATTTACGCTGCTGTAGAAGAGCGTTTTTCATTCTGAACCAACTCCTTTCAATGCAAACAGCCCTGTGAAAAATCAGCCTTGTCGGTCCTGTGAGCTAGGGTGGGCATCGCACGTCTGAGATGACTGGATTTGTGCGGATCTGTGGATGCGTGCGTCTGTGGTGCTGGCTCTGCGAGCAAAGCCTGGGCCATGCTGCTTCTGTGAGCCCCCCTGATTTATTGCTTTATTTTATTTATAGTGACAGGACGCAGGGCAGGATTCACTTATTTGCTCTCCAAAAGCTCCACCTTTTATTCTTTAATTATTGTTGTCTTCCATCCCCAGCACAAGAGGGAAGTGCCCAGGAAGAGGACACTTGGCGAGCCGACGAGCAGCGCGTACAAAGCATCGCCCCGGCACGCATGGGCAAGAAAGGGCCAAGGCGTAAACTGAGATGGGATTACCAAGGGACACCAGGGAGGCCAGGTACTGTTCTGTTCTACTGACTGAAATAAGAAAGCTTTCATCACTTTCCTCTCTGTAGGAACGCCTCTAGTTTCTATTTCTCTTCCCCAAAACACCAGTTGCGTGGGGGTGGATAATGCAAACGTCAGCAGCGGCAAAAGGGTAAGATAGGTGCCTCTAATAAGGAAGGGACAGGGCATACAGTTCATGCAGAAGTTAATTATTTGCAAATTGGCAGCTATGCTTCGACCTCAGATACTTGAAGACCTGGCTAATGACACCTTTGGGCCATGAGTAGTTCCCTGTGAGACTTGATGGAGGATGAGTCAAACTGTGACAGTCAAGAAGGACAAATAGGGTGGCTGCCTTTAAAACTGGGGGGAAAGGAGAAGCTGGGGAATTAAACACTAGCCAACTTCATTTCAATGCCTAGGAAGATATTGGAGCAAATAGTCAAACAGAGTAGCTCCCACTTGATGATAAGAGGAACGAGCACTACATGAGTGAGAGCAAATTTATTTCCTTTTCCAGCCAGTGGCCAGTCTCACAGAGAGGAGAGAGGCCGTAAATGTCATGTGTCTTGGCTTCTGAGTACTTTTGACAGTGTTATCTGATGTCATAAGTAAGCTCAAAAGAGAGATTTAGGAGTGAGACAAAGCTTGTGGGAAAACCATAGCAAGAGGGTGAGGGGCAGTGGGTGCGGTGGTGAGATGTACCAGGAACAACCGGCAGGCTGGCGCCAGGGCTGGCACCGCTCAGCATCGTCGCTGGTGCTGCTGAGGGCGGCAGGGATGCCGCGCTGGTCTGCGTGCCCACCTTGTGTGGTGGGACGGGCAGGAACAGGCGCTGCAGTTCAGAGCAGGGACAAGTTCGTTACGAGACGGTGCTGTCGGGCAGGAAGGATGGACAAATCCAGCCGGGCAATAGCCTGGCTGGCAGATGGCTGGGCAGGATCCCGGCTCTCGAGCTAAAGCCTGGGAACACGGTGTTTCCGAGACACAGGCAAACGCAATGCTGGGATGTACAAACGAGAATATAGCTTGCAAGGCGCGGGCAGGAGCCATTTCCCTCTACCCCGCAGGGACAGAGCTGCAGCTGGAGGTTAGGCAGCTGTTTTCGGGGTATGGCACCCCACGAAGGAGTGTGCCTTGGTCAGACACAGTGTGGGGGCAGCCACGGGGCTGACGGGGGGCCTGGAGATCGTCACCTATGAGGAAAGATCAAGTGCGCAGCAGTTGTTCTGCCTGAAGAAGGAAAGAAGAGTATTTCAACATGTGGGGATGCAAAGCAGAAAGGAATTACTCTACTCTCTGCCTGTAGGGCAGCAAGGAAGTTTCTGGTTAGTCATTGGGAAATAATTATAGCTGGTAAGGGCAGTGAGGCCGGGGACAGATGACAGCGATGGAGGCGGTGGAGCCTCCATTACTGCATATCTTCAAAGACAAACATTCTGTTGGAACAATGTGGGTGCAATTTATATATTATTGTTTACATTATAGTATAAGCAATATTTTTACAGGGTATGTATAATACCCTCAGTCAGTAAGAGACAATAAATAGCCCAGTGGGGTCCCTTCCAGCCTGTATTCTTTACCGAGCACAGCTCAGGTTGAAATTCTACATATTACACATCATTTGTAGGAGAAAAATCACCCATGCAAAGTGCAGCGTGAGCACCAAGTGGGAAGTATCCCCCACTGCAGTGCATTAGGCTGTGCCGTCCAGGCCACAGGACACATCCAGCTTCGGGGTGTCCGTCAGAGGCTCCAGCGAGTCAAGATCTGTAGAGAGTGAACTGCAGCGAGGCAAAATCTGAACCACCCCTGAGTAGTAAAGCAGCACAGGCCAGGAACCCTGCAGAAAGATCTGCCTACAAATCAAGGAGGTAGCAAAACCGGTATCATTTTGGGTTTGGAGCTCTTAGGACAAGATTTGCACGTGGAAGTTAGGTCCTTAACTCATCACAGGACTCCAGGAGCTGGAGCTTTAAGAGAAACAAAGTAATTTGTGACTTGTGCCATAGCTGTGGCTGCTGGACATGTCTGTGGTTGTCTCTTCTCCTGCCTGTGTGCCCGGGGCAGCCCAAATTTGAAACTTGATTTGGAGGGTGGCCTCAGATGCTCCAGTTTGCTTTTAAGGGGCTGCTGGCAAGAAGAAATAAATTGAAAATCTTTTTAGCTGTGGGTGCGTAGCTGGCCTGTGCCGCTCGGATTTGTATGCCACTACAAACAGCAAATTACATTCTCGGAATTATGCTTTGAGCCTTAATGTTTTCACCAGCTAATGAAAGGCATTTTGAAAATTACGTCAAGCATAGGGGAAACATCTCTATAGTTACTCAGTAACTAAGATACTTTGTCAACACAAAAGTGACAGGGTCCTTATTGCCTAGTTAGTTACTGAGAAAATTTGAACTATTTACAACAGAGGCATTCAATATATTGTATTTGCTATGCTGCATTTCAGTGGTATGGCTATGGAAATCAAGACTCCTTAATAGCCTAGCGTTTGTCATGTTTGAATCGCGGTGGAGTCCCTTTAAAAAAAAATGCTTGCAGGGAACTTTTCATATGTGTAAAGGGTATTGTACGGGATGGAGAATTAAATTGACTTAGTGAATCAGAGGACACCAATATTGTAAAGCTTCTGATCTTCAGCTTCCAATTTATTTCTAAAGACATGCATCACTGTGCAAGAGCCTGCTCCCCCAGGGGCATTTGAAGGCCCCTGAATTTATTGAAGTCAGGGGAAAAAAAGAAATTTCTGGTAAACAGGGCAGAAGCGTAAAGGTTATTCACAGAGGCCACCTTCTGTCTGTGGATCGACAAAGTCGCCCCCTCCTAAGCAATAAGAAAATGAAAACTGAGCTGTGAGAAAACAGCTGTTTAGCAGGATCCTTTTAAACATGGATGCTGGCATATTGCTGGGAGGTTGGCTCTTTTCAGTGTTTCTCTATTGCCTTTTGATTTTTTATATGTACCATTCTGTCTGCCCCTCTTTTTCAAAACGGATGAAAGAAATTAGCTGTGACAAGCAGTAGGGGGAATGCATGCATGACAGAGGCGAACCTTTAAAGTATGAAATAAACCACAGTATTCGATATTCCGCAGTTGGATTTAATTAGAGTAATTAATTGTTGCACTCCTGCAAGAGGAATGAAGCGTGCAAAGCCACGGGCCAAAGACGAGTGGCTTCATGGGGCTGGAGGGAGGGGGAGGAAGCTACCAGCGATGCCGCGGGCCGGCGAGGAGAGCTCCCCTCGCCGCGGAGGGCGGCATAAATCATCACCGCCTTGGCGCAGCTCGCCATAACCGCGCGCTCCTCGTGCCAGCCTGCCGCGCCGGGCCTGGCCCACGGCTTCCGAGCACGCACACGCCTTCCTCTGCCCCGGCCGCTCCCGAATTGCGGCCACCGGCCACCCGTCCCAGCGGCAGCTCGCCCCGTCGGAGGGATGAGGCGGCGGGGCTCCCTTCATTAAAACTCACTTTAGTTGGCAGCAAGCACAGAGTGTTATGCAAACAATTTTCACTGAAAAGGGGAAAAAGAGGGAACCATAGGAAAAGAAATGACAAGATCCCCTTCTTCTTGGAAGCAATTCCCTTGCTCTTTCTAAAGTAGGCTGCATAAATATTGATCTAGCTGGGATATGCCCTACATTCATTTGCACAGGCCTTATAAATGTGCTTAAGAATGAGAAATCAATCTTGTTTTCCTGTGCGGTAAACATCTACAGCCAAGAACGTGCAGAGATAATGCAAAATCATGGCTCTCAGGCTTGCCACTTAAACATTGAGTTGGAAAAGGTGTTCTTGGGGAAGGCATGAGAAAAAGATCTTCTTACCTATTTGCTTATTTTCAGGTATTTCCATTAATCGCTATACAGACCATTTAAATCCCCCTGGCACTCCAATTCTAGTTCTAATCTACCAGCTAACTAGTTTTCTGTATTTTGCCTGCTGAATTTGTTTTTCAAAACCTTCTCCAAGCAAGGCACGGTATAAACTTAGGCATCCCTATACCTTCATCACTCCCTCAGCCATTAGCCTTCCATCTGGTTGAGCACTGCAACACCGCAACTGGGAAAATCATATCATTAGGTTGCAAAAGCGGTAGAGTTCCTGCACTAGAGAGCCACGGGGTGGCTTCTGAATCACCGGGTGATTAATAATTAATACGTAATTGTTGGATAATCTGTTTAGACAGTCCCAGTGTAGGAAATTTATTAGTATGTTCTCTGGAGAACACTGCTACTAAAATAATAAAATTTTAACTAGTCCCCTCTCATTATAATCCTACTGAATTACTGAAATAGTGCAAAGCTGCCTTGTCTTGCTATACATTGTAGTGAAGGATTCTGCCTTCTTACCAAGCAAAGTGTATGTGTGTATATAAAGTGTGTAAAGTAGAAGATGTAGCAGATGTGTTAGGTGACAGAGATAAGGATTTGCATGTTCAACTGCATTTTAAAAGAAAATTACTCAGGTCCTTTTTTTAAGTATCTGATTTACCTTGTTTGAGCTACCATTTGGCCAATTCCTCTGCCAGTTTTATTGGCTTGACTCATTGTTTCCAGTTATTTTTTACTTCATTTACTCATTCTAAATTACATATGCTCTTCAGAAAGCGTTTAAAATGTTTCTGTTGTTGCAAAAAGAAAAAAAGCTCTAAATTAAAAATGCAGAGTCCCTTTACATAAACATAACTCCAGCACAAGGTGATGCAGTCAATGAACGGAGTAGGCTTTAGATGTTGAAAACGGTATGTTTAAAGACTTGGCAAAGACAGGAAGAGAAAATGAGTCAAACGATCCCTATTTCTTATAATCACTTGCCATGCTGACAGAGCTCGTCACTGTTGGCCTCAAAATGAAATAATTGTTCTGCTGCATTTCAAAGCTGTGATTCAGGAGCTGCGGGATGCGTCTTTCTGTTTTACAACATTGTTATATAGGGAGATACTCACCTGTACTGTGAGGATGCTGAATCTAGAATATTCCTGCGTTACACAAGTGTGGTTTATTTGGACACTGGCCGAAATACGCAGGCCTTGATAATTTATCAGTTTACTCTTGGTGACTAATGATCCTGTGTTAAAATGCTGGATAGGCTTATAATGGGTAGAGACTCTGTATTATAAAACATGTTTTGTTCAGCTGCATGTTAATGTGATTTGTGGCTACACTGCAGAAGCAATCCCAACAGATAAATTTGCTTACTGAAGGTAGATGCCAGGCTCTACTACATGGAGGAGCCGAAGCACCAGAAAGCAGTGTCTTCCGACACAACAGTTTCAGCCAAAGAAAGGGAGCTTCGAGAATAACGCAGTGTTACAGCTGAAGTACCAGGATAATTGAGCCTGTAACATCTGCCCAAATGTAGTGACACCAAAAATAAGCAGTTTCTGCCCGTGGTGTTATTCCTTGTTAAAGCAGAGTGTAAACACATGCCATGACCCCGGCGCACCAGGCAGTTTGGGAACAGAAAGATCTTGCAATCACAGTTACCTTTCCCCTGCCAAAGAAGGAGCTTTCACAGCAAAACTTTAATGAAGACATTGTTTGGGTTGCTTTCCAGCAACTTTTAGAAGAAGGAAAAAGGACCGTGTGCTTGATTAGCCCCTTTAATAAGGGGTGTTCTTGTGTCTGTTTTACAGCTGGAACAAAGGGTTAGGGTTAGGCTGCTTGCTTAATTTTTGCCTTATAGTAAGAAATTGTATTGAATCCTTCCTGGAAGGAAAATAGTGTGGGCATGAAATAGAAACAAATCTTTGATGTGTTATAAGGACTAACTTTCCTGAGAAATTGTTCAAGATTTTCCTTCTGTTGCAAATTACTGTTGAGTTTGATTAACCAGAAACCTGAATTTGCTGCTCCTACTCTGTCGTGATTTCCCCTGGTTTGAAGCCAGGTGGGAAGCGAGTCCTAGCCCCTGTCCAGCAAATCCGCTCATAAATACATGCTGCTAGTTCTCCTTCCACAATATAAACACAAGGCAATATTCAAATAAGTTGAAAAGGAACACCTATAAAACTGATAAAAAAGAAATACATTTTTTGCACAACGTGCAATTTCTCAGTCTAATCCCTTCCTTCCTAGTATCATCACAACCAAAATCTTAGCAGGAGTCGAAAGAGGTAATACATGCATAAAAATAAACAAGAGCTTTGGAAGGGATTTACACTCTCCCGCTTCTGCGGGGAGGCCAGCATCCAGCCACTGCAGTTTTGGCGGGGGTTTCTGAGGCTGGTAATCCCACACCATCTACCATCACGCTCCTCGCATCTTTCCTTGAAGTGTGTGGTAACAATGGCTTTGCAGCAGGACTCTGTCTAGAAGGACCTGTGGTTTAATCCACTTATATTCCTGAAAAGATGTAGGTAGGAAGTCTTACAAATTATTTACAAATCATTTCTATACTTCAACGCTTGCAAAAAAAGAGCTGTTGGTTAGGTATTTGACAATCTGTCGTTATGCTCATTTGACAGCAACCACATTAACAACCAATTTCTTGCCGCGTGACTCAGACTGCTAATTTCAGCCTGTCAAGTCTTGCCTCACTTAGGTTTTGTGCAGGACGAGGTCCTGGGTGATGGGATCTCACTTTGACCTTTGCCCTGCTCCGAGGAGGATGATCTCCAGAGGAAGTCCAGAGGTCATCCACCTTAACGCACCTTACTTATCAATACTTCCCCTCCGCAATGCGATGTGTTCCTTGTAAGTCTCGTAGAGAGGCTTTCTGAATTCTTTGGTTTCCTTCAGCCCATGCATCCCTTCAGGGCTACACGTTGGCCGTGGAGCAGCCTGCTTTTCTACCTGCCTGACCTCCGTCACTGCATGGTGACTCCAGCGCAGCGTGACCGCTTCCCTTCGAAGCTGGTCCATGCCTCCAAGGACAGGAGGCGAGTCAGCAGAGCCTTTCTAGTCGCTGCTTTCTGCATGTCCCTGCACAGCTCCCCTGGGAGCTCCTGAGCCTGGCTGCTGGTTTTGGAGAGCTACATGGTCTGTCTGATTGGGAAGAGCATTCATTCTCAGAGTACGTGATGAAGAGCAGGCATACCTGAAGGTAAATGCTCCCCAAAGGCAGCAGAGCTCTGGCTAAAGCACCTGAAAACAAAGCCTCGCACACTGAGAATGAGGATACTTGCTGCAAGCAATGCCACCATGTGGAGTATTATGTGTTAAATGGTTTTCCACCAGTCACCTATGAATCCACTGCAGGTTCCTTGTATCTGATGTGGAGAAAGTACAAAAGAGCAGCCAAGAATGGCAGGACACAAAATATTTGGCTATTGCACAGAAATGCGCGCAGCCCAGCCGTGCTAAGTCATGACGGATGTGAGCCCTGCCAGCAACCCGTCTGCAGGTGCTGTGGGGGGCTAGCTCTTATTTGCTAGAGACCAACTGCATGGAGAAAACATCACTGCTGTTGGTGTTTTTTTTTAAAAGGCTGATTGCTCACACTCATAGACACCAAGCTAGCTCCCTCCCTCCGCCTCTTCAACTCTGCAAGGAAAACCTTCACCATGCGCTCCAGGCAGCACCTTTGTCAGAAAACACACGCTTGGAAGCTTCAGGTCCCGGTAGTATTGAATCCCAGACCCACTACTGGCACGGGACTGATCTGTTCGGTGAGGCAAAGAAATGTGTCAGGTAGGTGGAAACTAAAGTTTGCAATACTACTATGAAAACAGCTTAGCGCTATCTGTTGGCAGAAGCAATGTTCCTAAAAACCCAGCTGACTTTCAAAGCGTGGCATTTCCCAACTGCGCGGGGGCCACTGATGGGTTTCTACATGTTCGTCGCCTATCTTCTGAAGAGGCCGATGAATATTTTAACCACAAGACATGTCTTGATCTGTGGAACAGGTAGGTCACAGGCACTGAATATCCGGGAGACCGTGCTACTGGCGGCAGTGCCTTGGCATTTATGTGCGTGGAAAAACTAAGACCTTACTCTGCTCTAGCAATGAGAATTCACATCAGTTTGGAGACCCTGGTTTATCCTTGCTCTGACTGGAGTAGATGGAGTCTCACAGAGCATGCAGCTGTTCTTGGTGCTTACAGAACAGCAGAGGACACACCTGTAGAAAGCTGAGAGAAGGATGCTGCTGCCTCTGAAACCGTTTGGATACCAAATAAATACATGTGACTGTAGTTTGCTGTGCCCTGGCCAACATCTGTAAAGGTAACAGCACAGGTTTTGACCTCGGCAATATCTGGATGTTAAATACTAGCTGTTCCCCCTCTCCTATGGCTTCCCTTGCCCCTGGTCCCAGGGCAGCTTCTGCACAGACTGACAGAGCGGAGCAGGGCCTTGCCGTGACCCGTGTTATTGTGTGAGGAGCTGTGTCATCTATCAGCTAAACAGCAGCCTCGTTTTCCCGGAAATTTTGTTTACACTCATCCATGAATACCGGGCTCATTCCCATCATTCCTGCATTTTACTAAGAGCAATCTTGATCTCATGCAACAGCGCGGTACAGCCCTATGACTACGCAGTCATAGCTGAAATGGCCGAGCAAGTGAGCAAGGGAGGGGTGGAGATGTTATAAGCCGAGGCACCTTTGGTAGGCACGCTCACGTGCCGCTGACATGGCACCGGAGGGCGAATCCGCACACAGGTGTGTGCCCGCGCGCAACAGAAATCAACGGGCATTTTGTCACTGTAGTAGCCAGAGGAAAAAAAAAAAAAATCCTGCTCTCCTAGATTTAACTCCTTCTGGTCCTATTCATCAAACAGAGCGCAGATGTGTTCCCAGCCCATTTCCTGAAAGCCTTTCTGAGAGGGCTGCCGGGGAGCTGCGGATGTGAAAGTGAGTTATTTTAGTATTAACTTCTAGGTTAACCCTGCAGGTATTTTAATTGTTTAGGGTTTTATTTAATTAATCTCCTTGGGGGATATCTATGTTTACTCTTAACAAGATACACCTTTGGTGTTGAAGAAATAGTTAAAATGGCTCCTTCAAAGGGCATAATGTGCATCTTTGTTTATACTTCCAGTAAATTACTGTAGATGCAACTGTTGCTGGCACTCTGTACTAGGATAAACCACCAGTAATACATATTTTGAGAGTTCAGCTTCCACCATGCTGTTCTCATTTCAGTGCTTATGCCATTCACAAATAAATAACATGTATTTGTGTGGTATTTGTGTCTCTTACTGTTTTAAAAGCAATACCTGAGATTCTTAAGTGTAATTCATTTTAATGCAGAGCATTTCCATTACCCGGCTGACAGTGCAGCTCCAGTCATACCAGCACACCGGAGTGGGCAACCCGCCATGCAGAAACAGCAAATACAAGCGAGTAGGGGTATGAACTTCCTAAACCAACTTTGTTGCCAAACCTGCTGTATGCTGGAAACATATCCTCAGTCTTGCATGAGAGGCCTTTATGTACAGCCTTTTAACAGCAGACAGTGCCCTCTGAGATATTTACAGGGGAATTAATGGGAGATGACTAACCTCATGAAAAGCTGATACCAAAAATGTCTGAATCTCCTGGGTCACTTCAAATGTGCTATTTGAAGATATTTATTAGGCTATTTAGGGCTAAATATTATGTAAAACCATTGCATTCAACTGGCTGTGTTGGCTGCAGCTTAATGAATCCACATTAATCCATTTCTATTGGTAGTGAGGAATACTGTAGCTCGAGGAGTTGTGGGGCTCTAAAACAAAAAGGACTTAAGACGCCACACGAGCATGAAAGATAAAAAGAAATAATTACAAGGGAGGATTTATAAAGTTCTGGAAGAGAATCTTTTGGTGCATTAATATCTAACAAGCAATGAAACTCTTATTCTTTTAAAGAAAAAGCAAACAAAACGTGTAGCTTAAAATGGAAGAGCTGAAGACACAGTAAGAGGATTAGTGTATAGGGGTTGCTGAGTCTGCTGGCAATTACAAGGTCTGGCTTTGCAATTAGTATCGACACAAATTAAAAAAAAAATCTGTAAAATACTGCTTTAATTTTAATACAGTATTTAATATGACTCTAGAATATATAACACCGGCCTATAATCAATCCGGGTAGCAAAGCTGGTGTTTCTTTTTCTCAAATTTGTCTCCCTGTGCGTGGCTTTCAGCCATACGGTTAACTCAGTGTCAGCTGCTCATTACCTTGAACAGCAATGGAGAAGCTGCTATTTACTTCTGTAAATTGCCTTCTTCCTACGTGATGGGAACAAGAAGTTTGTGCTGGAGAAGAAATTCCAAAATTTGCTAACGAAGCTGTACCTCCCAGCTGTTTAACTGCGATGCTAACACAACTCAGCCTGCGCGTGTCGTAACAGGAAACATTTGTGTAATTGAAGGATCTCCACATCATGGCACTGACGATGGCTTAGGAAAACCTTACCTCCCTGGAAACAGTACAGGTTAGCTCTACGAGAAACTGAAATTCAAGCGGCCACGTACTGCTAGCAAGTTGATGCTGCGTGTCAGTCGAACCACCTAACAGCGGGGTTCTGCACCCAGAAGAAGCTGGGACAGGACTTCCGTTCAGCAAGCAGGGACCTTCACGGCCTGGTGCTCCACTTTTGGGACACAGAGACCTGACTTCTGCCCGTCACCTCCAGAGGGGTTTAATGCGCAGCCAAGAAGGTACTTATCTCTTTTCTCTTGGTATTACGGAAATAATTACATTTACCCACGCACTGCTGAAGAGCATGTAGTAGTGTCGATATTACTTGCATGGAAGTGGTTTTGGAATCAGAAATACAGATGGACCCTTGCTGAAAATTATTTAGAGGGCTGTAGGTACAAATAACCTTCCAGGCAATGCCACTCCAGGGTTCCCGAATATATAAATGCAAATGTAACCCGTAAGATAATTTACAGCGTAATTCTATTTCAGGCATCAATTAATGGCAACTTCCCAGATCAAGAATGGTTCTCAATCCTATGCTTAATCTAAGAACACATTTAAAATTAAGTTTCCTTAAATAAGCACCATCTTAAATGCTTTACTACACAGAAGGCCTTACATGCCAAGTTAAGCGCAACTAGCACAGAACATTGTGCTCACAGCTGGAGCAGCAATCAACATAAATTTTCAGTTCCTTGTTATCTGCACCTCCAAGTTGCTCTTGCAGTTGTGACAATTGCCCGTATGGATGAGGGATACAGGTGCATACCTAGAATTTTAAAAAATTAAATTCATCCCTACTGATAAAATGAAGCATTATTTTGAGATCAGTTTCCATATGATGACATTCAATTTCTCTTTAAAAAGAAAGATATTACATTGTTTAATCTGAAATGGTCCCTTTGCTCATCCATCTCCTGTCTTTGAATTATTTTTACAGTGGCAAATGTTTTGTCTTTTGCTTCAGCATTTTGACATTGAGATAAGTCTCCTGCTTCCTCATCTGTAGGGAAATTCTCCCTTACTAGAAAAACAGGCTGCTAAAGAAGAGAGCTGAGTAAGCTCCCTAACATTTTGCAGGGCTGAAGGACATTAAATTCCTTCTTTCCGAGCTCCCTCCCCACCTTCACGTTAACTGGAATCACTGAAGTGATTCATACCTTCTTAAAACACAGATGAACATTTAACAGCACCATCGATGATGACTTAGAACAGAGAAAGTATAAACGTAATGTTTCCCACACTAGTATTCCTCAGCTCTCATAAACTTTTGATCCAGAACTGACTTGTCAGTCAAGTTTTCTGTAGTCAAGGATTGGGGATTAAGCAATTCCTGTTCAATGGGGGCACACTATTCTGAAATGATATCTTTGGGAACAAAAATCAAACTGGGTAATCATTGCATATTTGATACAATTAAAAAAATTCTCTTTAAGCATAGTTCATTCAATCAAAACTGATTCTGCAAAGGCTGTGTGCTGTTTTTACTATCCCGTGGCAGCAGACATTTTAGAAAAATTAGACGGTACCAATAAGCTCTCGTTGAATTGCTCAGCAAAATATTAATTGTAGCTAAGCCAAAGGGTTACACAAAGTAAAGTGGTATAATGTTGATAAAGAACAGAACAGAACTGGCAGTAATATGAGTTGAAGCTGGACCTGGTTCTCTCTTCTACGTTCACAATGAAAGAGCAGGGAAACCCACAGACGTCAGCTGATGCCCATAATCTGCCCCTTCCCTTGTAGAAAACAGCTAATAACAGCACGGCATATCCCCGAGGGTTTAACAGGAATTTGTGAGAATCGGGGGAGGCAGATTTCAGAAGCAGCTGGACAGGAGTTAACATACTCCGAGCAGCACTGCAGTTACTCCGTCAGCTCCACGGCTGTGTACGGCAGCCGGATGCCTCCTGCTGTAGCTGTAGCAGCTGCCGGCAGAGGTGCAGGCAGTAAAGATCACAACAGCTCCATCCTCTGCGAGGATTTCGGCTAAGCTTTGGTCTGCTCTGTTACTCGGGGGACCCCCCTGGCTCTGGTAAGTCTGGATGTAACATTGTCCACGAAAGTAATTTTGTGGTTTCAAGACCTTCTGGCATTTTCCTGCCACTGTCTCCGGGAGTGTATAATCTGTTCATCCAGTATAAAGTATTTTGGTATGGAGTCATTTATAGTAATCTGCAATAAATTACTTTTTATCCCCTTATTTTTTTTGTTGACAAGTCCTATAATCAGAAAACTCTTCGTCAAGATTGCCAGATTCTGGTCAGAAAACTGCAGATTGCAAACCATCCTGTTTCATTTTACCTGTCTTCCAAACAGCCGTCATCAATCAAACTTCAGAAAAGGGAAATGTGTATTTCACCCTTCCACTTCCTCCTGACAAACATCAATTTCATAAGCTCTGTTCCCACATCTCACAACAGCAGTTAATCTCTATCAAAATTCACAATTCCAGGAGAGTTTGAGAGTATCTATCAGTTACTGGGAAACGGAGAACAGCCTAGTTTTCTCATAAGCCTGAGAGTTCAATTTAAATATGCATATACTTACAGATTTCAAGCGCACTTCCCTACATAAAGCAAAAATAACCAGGCTTGGTACGACTAACATTTGGAGGTGCTGGGTCACTACAGAAACTGCCGCCTTCATACTCAGGAAACTATGCAGAGCTACAGTGCGGTCCCTTTTTCCCTCCTGGAGCAACTCAGGGCTTCACAGGATGCTGGGAGCCTCGTTGCAGCCTTCTGCTCCTCAACAAATTTCACAGGGCAGTGATAAATCCAACAATTTTTCCACTCTCAGGCCTTCAGTACCACTACTTTGTTCTTTAATTACAGAAAGCCCTTTCATTAGCAAGGCCGCTGGCAGTGGCAAGTTAGCCTGGCGAGAGGGAGAGTGAGGTCAGCTCAGTCCCTGGCCGCTTCTCCATGTTGTATCGCAAATGGCGGCTGCTCTGTGCGGGCTGAGAAAGCTGCGGCGTAAATCCAGAGCTGGAGCCGTACCAGTCAATCCCAATGAGGATCGGACCCAAGGCTATTTAAATGACCTTAACTCCGTGTTCCTACACAATACAGACTATCTTACCAAAGGAGACAAAAAGGGCTTGTTTAGTCTAGCAAAGACAGAGGGAATAGGAAGTCTGCCAGGGGACGCAGTCGCTGCCTCTAAGTACCTTGGGGCTAAACACTCTGAAGGTAGAAAAAAAAGCGCGATTTAAGTCAAAGGGCAACGCTGGCATGTGAGCAAATGGGTATAGACTACCCATGTGTAAATGGAGACTGAAAATTGGAAGAAGTTCCCAACAGCGAGGGCAGGGTGGCTCTGGGACAGTCTTCCATTTAGAACTGAGGACGAATCAGCTCAGCTCATATCAAAATGACGTTCCACTTGTTTATCTACCACGTCAGGAGGGGCTCGCTAACAAGCAGCACTGTAGGATGCAGTATCTCCAGTCACAAAGGAGAAAACTGGATGTGCCAGGAGACCTTGCTTCGGTTCCATGTTTCTAAGTAACATTTGAGAATCTCTGTGTTCTGGATTTTTTCTCTGTGTGTGCATGCATGAACATTCAGGTCTTTGAACAATCTGAGAAAAGCAGAGCTTCTCTCTCCCTGCTCCCTCCAAAGGAGATAAAGTCTGGAAACTGTTTTCTAGAGACTCTCTTTTATTTCAAGTATTACTGTTAACAATAACATCCCTAGAGCTTGCTATCTCCTTCTTCTGAGCGTGTCTCTGTGTGCTTATGTTTGCACGTTGACTATATCTCTCACACATTTAAATCAGGAGACCTGAAGTAACCTTCGTGAAGTAGGTGGCGTGAGGGTGATGCAAAACAGTAGAAATAATTAAACTAGAACGTACGAAGCAGCCAGAACCCAACCACAATATACTCAGTGCTGCACTTCTTCTGTGCTGTTACTGTCAAATGAGGTTTTGGGCATCAGGTTAAGCATTCAATGACCAAGCGCTGCTGTCATCTTCTGTCAGCCCGTGCTCTGGACGTGGTCCTGGCTCTCTTGCACAGCAGGAATTCCAAAGACGCTCTTGTTGGTGATAGCAACTCCAGATACAGGCCAGCAAACTGCACAGTCAGACTGTAATTAATTTACGGATTGTTCTGTTCAGAAAGTGGGTGGTTTCCATATAAAGGTAAAACATCAGCTTTGTTGTTATAAAGCTTTTTAAAAAGGTAGTCACATATTTCCACAGCAAGATCCTTGGGGAACACTTCTGTTTTCTGCCATGCGTTTCACCTGCTTGTACAGGGTATGAAGATAATAACGCGGAAGTGTGGAGAAGTGTTTTATTAGGAGAGGTAAACTTCAGTTTTATTATGTTTCTGGTTTCTTTATGGTTCATATACTAAATGTATGCACTAAACAAACCCCACCAACTAAAAATACTGTTTCACTAAGAGTTTATCTCGGGGTTCTCAGGGATGATTTATCTCCCCTAACATTGACGTAACTGGTTAATTGCCCAGAACTCCCACTTTATTGCAAGTCTGTAGCATTTTTGATGAATATCTGGCAAGACGTTTCACTGTGATTTCACAAAATGTATCAAAAAAAGGAAAGATCTCAGGCAGTTACAGCCCTATCCAACCGGCATTACTCAGCTAAAAGATCCTCAGGAGCATAAGAGATTTCTCTGAATAAACACGATAGCACAGTGCCCTTACAGTATGGAAACTCACGCTTTCCTGCTGCTGATTGAACTTACCTGATTGTAATTTTCCTTTTCAGAAATTCATTTAAAATCACATTTGAGGGGGAAAAATGTTGCCATTTAATGGCTGTTTCTAAGCAATTTTCAAGAAGTATTTTCAGTAATTTCAGTCGCTGAAATACAGTGACAGACTAACAGCCCTGAAACTTTCTCTGTGAGTCTACTCACAACGCAGCTCTCTCTTGGTATGTGTGTATGTATAAACAGATGTATGTTTCCCACCCACATTTCCACGTCTCTCTCCATCTTGGATCTGAAGAGATCGTCTCGCTCCTCGGACGAGGTTGCTCGGGCTCAGTGCTTGGGTTCTGTGCTGACAACCAATGGGGAGAACACGTCAGATCGGGAAGAGTGGAATGGGTACGGTCACTGAACCTGTAAAATCGTTTCACGCATGCTGCCAGGTGGCTATTAGGCAGCAATTACTGCTGAGCACTGACGTTCCTAGTGAGGCGCAGCACAAGCGTGACTGCACGCAGCTCTCATTATCAGCACTCCAGGCCACGCAGTTTCTGTAAAACCTTCTGATAAGACTTAAGGAATATAACCATCCAGCACGGGACAAAGTCCTGGAATAACTTAAAAACGGAATCAGCCCCGTGCCGTAGGGAGTGACGGCACGCTACACCTCCCCGGGCTCCGCGAGGGGAAGCGGCGTGACCTCCACCATTTTCCGGGCTCCCGCCTTCACGCTCGGCCGGTGAGCGGGCCCCGGCACCGGAGGCAGCAGGGCCCTGGCAGGCGGCAGGGAGGCAGAACGGAAGCTGCCCGGCGGGTCAGGGGCAGGGCCGCAAGGCACGGCGGGGCGCAGGGCCTCCTCACCAGCGCGGGCCGCTGCCGGGACGGCGGGACGGCGCGGCGCTGCCCGCTCGGCCACAGCCAACCCCACCGTGCGGGGGCGGGCGGGCCTCACACACGCAGGGCAG